>VWZK01012763.1:0-121193 GCA_013396935.1 Baryphthengus martii
GGGGCGCGGGCACCACAGCGCACAGCGAGAGGCAGGAGGGAAGGGCTCTGGGGCACATTCCCTGCCTCTGCTGTAGTGCTGAGCTGGAAAGGCTGCAAGTGGAGCTGAGCCAGCACCCGTCACAGAGATAGAGGAGAGGGCTCTTACAGCTGTTCCTCCTTCCCAACACCCTTTCCAAGCAGGATCAGGACCACTTTGGGAAAAAAAGAAGAGGGCGACAGCAGTTTTCAGACCCCAGTCCCAAAAAAGCGAGGTGGGTCTTTACCATGAGGGGTGTGAGAGCTCGAGGAGTTTATCGCTGCCCTTCGCCTTATAGCAGCCGCAGCAGAGACCAGCAACAATTCCCCTCCAGCCCTGCCGTTCCTCGGGGGATTCCCCTGCAGCGCTCCCTGGGACTGCCCCCTTCGGTACCAGCGCTTGGGGCAAGTCCTTCTCAGAGTAGCCATGAGAGCCAGAGCCACGCTCCGAACTCCCCAGCTTCCCTATACCCGCTGTGTCGCCCGCAGCAGGGGGGACTCAGCCCCTGGTCACCCCACTGATCTGCAAAGCCAGCTCTGCCGGGGACCCACCGATTCCCAAAGTGACCGCAACAAGTCCCCGGCAGCAGCGCAAGGAAAGTCCCCGAGGTGCGGAGCAGCTGCGTGGAGCTGCGCGAAGTGGAGAAGAGCCCGCACACACGCAGTGCCCGAGCATTCCCCCGCGGAATCCCACGGAGCTCCGACAAGTCCCGTGAGCACCGTTTCCACCCAAACGAGTGTTTCTGAAAAGACCCCGCGCTGCACATCCTCCTGGCCCTCGGGTCCAGCCTTTCAACCACCAGCCACGGGTGAAAGCGATGGGGGGAGCTCCGTTTCCCACGCTGACTGCTGCTTCCCTCCAGCTAGCGACTTCCAGAGAGCAAACCCGACAGCAGAGCCGTCCCCGTCCCGCAGCCCGCACCTGCCCGCCCGTGTCCGCCGCCCCCTGACAGCCCTGCGCGCCCGCCGCCAGCTCCTGCAACCCGGCACCGAACCGCAAAGCCTGCCGCAAAGGGGGGAAAAACCCTCCGCAACCACAACAACCAACCTACAGCCGTCCCGCGGCCAGAGCCGTGCCTCCGCCGGCCAGAGAAACAAAAAGCCTCTTCCTGCCCATCTGCTGGGGCTCGCTGTCATTTGAGAGTTGTAGTTAAACAAACCGGGCAGTTTAAAACGCTTTGGTTGGAACCTCAACAAACGGACGCTCTGTGGTTGTAGCAGCATTTCACCCGACTTCCCAGCACCGCATTCCTGAGTCCCACAGTCACGGTCTCACATTCTGGGCAAACAGTCCCATTTATTTCTAGTAGTAGTAGTATTATTTCAGCAGAAAGTCCTATAGCGCTTGGCCAAAAAAACCCAAAAAACAACATTCGTTGTTTAAACTGAGGCGCTGACGGCAAGAGCCGCCGACCCGACACAGCCCCACCGAGCCGCGCTCAGCCCCGCGTCCAGCACCCCCTCCGCGGGGGTTTTGTGGCAGGGTCCCATCTCCGCACAGTCCCCTGGGCTGGACGACACCGGCACCACCGCCCGAGGGGTCCCACGGCCAACGGCTCGGTTATGAGAAGGGAGCCGGGGAGGCTCAGGGGCTGCTGACATAACAGTAAGGTCATGAGGTAGTTCAACACCGGCCACGGCCAGGAAGTTCCTCCGGGGACGAGCTTTCTGCACAGCCTTAAATTCCACCCCCTGTGCCCTGCTCGAGGGAGCCACGGTCGTGGCCCTGCACTGGCAGCCTGCGAGCTGCCCGCCTGAGCCTGCCCGGGGCAACCCTCGCCTGTCTGCGGGAGGTTTGACGAGTTTGGGGGTTCTTGCAGCCATTAGATTTTAAGCATGCTCTGGAAGAGCATCACTATTATTAACAGGGGTTTTAGAGGGAAAGGCTCCTCTTAATAACCCATGGGTGTCACACCAGCCCCCCCTGCCTCTCGAAGCCACCCACTTGGCACAGTACCTTTGCAGCGCAAAAAGTCCTCGGGGTGAGGGAAGGAACCCTCTTCGCAGAGCAACTCGCAGGTTTTATCCGATGCCAGGGGGTAGCCGTTGTCCTCCTCGTTGTAGTCGTTCTTGCCGTTGCTGTTCGAGTAGCCGTTGGCATACATCTTCAGAGCGGACCTGCGGAGGCACAGGAGCTCCTGGAAGGCATACCTGAAGTCTGGGCTCCGGCAGTAGATCAAAGGGTTGAAGGCAGAGTTGACATAGCCCAGCCAGTTCAGAAGGATATACACGTACTTGGGTATGATGTCGTCCTGGATGACATGCACGATGTTGACAATGAAGAAGGGCAGCCAGCACAGTGTGAAGGTGCCCATGATGATGCCCAGGGTCTTGAGGGCCTTGTGCTCCTTCAAGAAGAACTTGGATGAACGGCGGTGCCCAGCTCCCCCTTTCTGCTCCTGTTCCTTGTTCTGGGTGTGAAACCTCCCCTCACTCCTGTCTATTTTCTGCAACTGCTTCTTGGCCACCTGGAATACCCTGGCGTACACGAATACCATGACCACGAGTGGCACGTAGAAGGAGATGATGGAGGAGGCAATGGCATAGGCTTGGTTGGTGAAGAAGTCACAACATGTGTCCTTCTCATAGCAGAGGATGGCCTCCTCACGGTCTGCCCGGTACCAGTGCATTTGGATGGGCAAGAAGGAGGTGAGGGCTGAGACCACCCACACCACGAGGATGACCACACGTGCCTTGCTCTTGGTCAGTAGGCTCTGGTACTTGAAAGGGGAGGTGATGGCAAAGTACCGGTCCACGGCAATGACACAGAGGGTCTCAATGCTGGCCGTGACACAGAGAACGTCCAGGGAGGTCCAGAACTCACACCAGAAGTTTCCAAACGTCCACATCTCCATGATGATATGGCTGGCACCAAAGGGCACTACAGTCAGCCCCATCACCAGGTCAGCGCAGGCCAGCGAGGTAATGAAGTAGTTGGTGACGGTCTGCAGGCGCTGGAAGCGGGCGATGGCAGTGATCACCAGCACGTTGCCGAAGACGATGGCCAGCACGATCACCGACATCAGGATCCCCATGCCCACCATCCACACGTCCCGCGACACCGTGGGGTCGGCGGCGCTCTGGTTGGCGCTGACGTTGCCGCCGGGCAGCTCGGTGCCCGCCACCCNTTCCGCCCACCGGTGCCACACGCGCGCTCCCTCTTGCCCCACATGTGCCCCCGCACCCCACGTGCGCTCCCAGCCTCGGGGTGTCTCCGGGCCCCGTGGCACCAGGAGAATCCCAAAGACGCCAGTGCTCGCAGAGCCTTTGTCCCTGGCTGGGCAGTGAGGGTTGGTTTTCAGGAGAGCCTCCATCCTCACCAGTGACACTTTGTGCCAGGATGTCACCCAGGTCTCTGTCCCTGACAGCCCCCAGTTGTGGCTTCAGCCCTGGCCCAGCACCCTGGTGAGCACCCAGGCAGACGGAGTGGTGGGTGCATCCAAGTGCTGGAACCTCAGCCCAGCTTCAGAAACCTTGGAGCTGGTAAAGGGCTCAGACACCCCTCGACTGCGCCAGGAGCGCTGGCTGGGCAGGGAGCTGTGTGACTGCTGCGAGCTGTGGTCCCCCACACTGCAGCCAGGTGTGTGGTCAGCTCCGGACACTGTCACAAGTATTTCCCTCCAGGGCAAACAAATTTGCTAAATAAAGACTAAAGAACCCTGGAAAGTTCCTTTTCTCCTAATGGGAGATAATGGGACCGCTGGGGTTTCATTTCTGCCCAGCACTCTGCACTGACACCATCCAGCCTCGCGCTGCTCTCCCAGAGACACACCACGCTGTCTGCAGGCCCGGGGGGCTGGTGGAGGTGACAGCAAAACTTGATGGCCATGTTTCTGAAATTGCCCCGCTCCACAGACAGGGGGGACAGAAAGAGTTGCTTTTGCCCAGGTTTACCCTCGTGCCACCAACTGCGCCAGAAGTAGCTGCAGGTCAACATCTCACTGGGTGCTGCACTGCGGCCCTCCCACTGCAGAGGTGCCGGACGACTCCTGCCTTTGTCAGCAATTAAACAGTTACTAAAGTCAAATCTTATTTGAAATTCATCAGCCGCCAGACGCTTTGCCTCGTTTTCCTCGGGTGGCCAGGCCAAGCTGCCATGCTGGTCACTCAACCCTTCTCCCCACCAGCCCCGCGCCGTGGCCGGCTGAGTGTGCGTGTGACGCTCCGGCTGAACCCCGGCTATTTATAGCGAGGGGCCGGGCATATGGAGAGGAACTTAGCAGTTTAAACCAGGGGGGCAGATGAGGTGCTGGAATCAGGAAACGAGAGGACAGGCAGTTTCGGCCGTGTGAGGTTTCTGTCTAGGCAGAGCTTCCTCAGCTAGTGGCTTCCCTGCTCTCTTTCCCTGCTCTACTTCTGCATCCGTGTACTTCAGAGGTTTTAAAAATGAAGCGACGTGAACAGAAGATGCAGAGGCCACCCCTTCCCGCAGCAGACGGGCGCAGCCTTTGGAAACGAGGACATGTGGAGGAGCCACGTATGCGGTGTTGACGACCTTAGCTAATTACCAGGAGTTTCCCCTGCCCACCGCTGAGCTGAGTGGGGCTGTACATTTCACACACCACCAACAGGTACAACCGGAAACAGCCAGTGTGAGGCTGCAGCATTCCACCGGCTTTCCCAGACCTGACACCAGGTGAGGCTCTGGCCCATCGCAGGTGGGTCAACAAGCACTTGCTGGGAACAACACTCGTTCCCCAGCATCCCCCCCCACAGGTCCCCGTATCCCCTCTCTGCCCCAGGGGCCAGCAGCACTCACCTTGCAGGGGAAGCACAGCAAGGAGCTGCTGGAAAAGCAGAGGTAGAGATGAGATGCAACAGTGGGAGAGCAGAGCAGAGCAGGGCAGGGAAGGAAAAGCAGAAGGCATGGGAACTATACATTATCTTCAGCTCTGTTCCCTCTAAGGGCTGATCAGAAAGCTCTAGAAAGTGCTCAAGGTAAGTCTCTGGCAAGAACCTGATGAGTTTGCTGTGCTGTTTCCTGTAGGTCAGGCTGACACCAAACCCAAGTGTTCAAAAAGCACTAGGTCCCCAATCCTAACAGACATACAAATGTTCATCCGGGCATGAAGAAGGCACCGAGTCTTGGAAGGAGAAGAAGCAGGTTTGGGGATTTGGTGGGAAACACCAGCTCTGGGAGAGTCAAAGCTAAGTTCTCTGCTTCGTAACAAGTGCTTTACCAAAGGCACCTGTACATCCTGCACAACCCTGGTAACAGTCCTACGACTTCTCCAGAGCCTGCTTCAGGACTCTGAAAGTCTCTGTGCCTCCGGGTGCAGAAATCAGCCAGCTCAGCTTCCATTTCAGTTTATGTCTTTGTGACACTATATTCAGAGAAGTCTGAACCTCTGCTTTGGTTAACAGGGTGTGGTAAAAGAAGCGCAGAAAAGCTGATTTTCCTTCCTTGATTCTGCAGCTCTTGCTTGTGTTGACAATCTTTGTTCACCTCTGTGAGGTGTGTCGGGGTTGGCCCATGCCTGGAGCTGATTTCTGCCCTTGCTATGCAGCCGTGACCCACACCAAGTGGGATTAGTGACCACAGGTTCAAAAAGAAAGGCGGGAACTTGTCCCACGTTAAAATAAATTTCATCCCCCTAAGTCTGAGTTCCTTTTGAGGTCTTCATGCCTTTATCTGTGCTTTTGAGTAGTAACCACTTTCCCAGCATGTTCAAGGCTTTTTATTTAAACAAATATAATACCACACCTCAGAGCAGATGTTAGGAAGACAGTTAAGTTTGCAATTCTTACTCTGCCTAAAATGCTGGGGAGAGCCTAAGACCACCCCAAAACGCCTCTTTCGGGGTTCTTGGTCTTGGAGAGTCACGTCTCACTTGTTTCATGCAGCACATCCACGCCACTGACCCTGCTGCTTTGTCATCACGCTAATCTTCTCTTTTTATAATTGGATGTGTGCTCCCTCCTTGCTGAGTGACATTTGAAGAACGGCCTGTGGGATCAATGAGAAAGGGTTGGTAGAAAGAGGTAATCACTTTTATTAGCCCAGCTGACATAATTGGAAAAAACAGCCAGGCTTTCGGGCATGCGAGACCTTCCTCAGGACTGTGACTAGCAGGGATGTTCGCCCTGCCTGCCCAGATGCTTGTCACAAGCTGGAAAGCACAAAGCGCTCTGATATTAAGCAGCTGGCCGGATCAGGCCCTGGCAAGCCCTCGGAAGTGACGGTCTTCAACACAGTGTTTGGCGGGAGAGGAATCTGTAAAATTCTCTTCTTGCAGAGAACTGATAAGTAACAGTACTTGTCTGGTGTGTCAGTGCGGGGAGGGCTGTGGAGCTGCAGAAGCAGCGCAGACAGCACGGGAGCTGCTGATAAGCACCAGCACCTGCCGAGGTGAGCAGCCCACGCTGGCCTGAGCCACGCCGGGCACCCTTCGGACAATCTGGCAGAGCCTGCTTGGAGTGGCTTCATTCTGCTTTTCCCATTTTTTTCTGCCACATTCGTTTGCGTGTGCCTGGCTTTGGGTGTCGGTGGTGCTGCCACAGAGGGCTGTGCTGGGGCAGCTCAGCAGCGGTGGGAAGAGGGATCAGGACACTTTCTGTGGGTCACTCGGCCTTCTTCTGGGGGCTTTGGATTTCCTCATTCTCCTTCTTCAAAGCAGCTTGTCGAGGGGCAGGGAGTTTTCAGCAGGTTAGCTGTGGCAGCAGCAGTGCAGCCTCCTGGCTCTTAATTTCTCCTCCTCTCTTGCTTTACAAGCCGTGAGGGGGAGCCACCCGTGGCTCACAGCTCCCCGTTAATCTCTCGTTTATGCTTGTTGGGAAAAACAGTGCAATTAGAAATGAGGGTTCGAGAGATAAAGTGGGTTTTCTTATTTGCATGTTTCCCTCTTGGAGCTCCCTGCACGGTCTGGTGGGAGCCCTGGGGCACCTTCTTGCTCCGGGAGCCCTCAGCAGTGAGGAGAAGCCCAGAGTTTGCACCTGCAGCAGCGAGGACACCAGAAGGGACAGAAACACTCCTGCTTCTGTTCAACGCGGGGACATGCTGCCACCTCTGCCCTCTGGCAGCTGTCCCCAGCCCCAGCCTTTCCTGTGCTCCGCAGGGGGATGAGGCAGTGGATTGGCTCTCCTTTACCCTCGGGGCTGCAGGATGGCATGAAGTGCCTGAGACATCTGACACGGGAGCACCCCTAATGCTGCCACGGGCGCCACCACTGTTATAGAGTGGCCGTCCCCGCATCCTCCCATGTGAGGGTGTCCGGGAGTTGTGATGGCAAACTGAGCAAGGGGGGAAATCAATCGTCTTGCATCTCTGGTCCTCTCTGTGCACCTCCAAAGACATCTGTTGAGTCTGAGAGCATAGCTGTTAACCTCCAGAGTACTGGCATTTGTAGGGAGGCAGTTATTGCTTCTTTTTTTTTTTTTTTTTTTTTNTTTTTTTTTTTTTGACTACACTAAGGGAAGAGGAAACTGCTGAAGGGGAGCAATGACCCCAGTGAAAACTGAGGCGCTTTATATGGAACATGACACTGGCTGGAACAGCTGAACATCAGAGATTCATTGTCTCTGGGCCAAACACTGAACTGCTCGCCTGTAAATCAATACCGATGGTGAATACAGGTTACAAAGTGACACAACAGGAGGGCAGCAGAGAAACAGAAGAGAGCACCAGAAGAACAGAGATAAAGATTGTTATCAAGACTTTTTTTTCTCGCTATGATTTTTCCCATAATTGAACATAGTTTTCATAAGCTGAGGAAATCACTGCCTCCAACCTGTACCTCCCTCTCGACTTGTCCCTGGCAATGACCTCTGAGCCCATGCTGCCAGCGGCCTTTTCTTGTCCACTCCCCGGTATCTTGTTTCCCCTCATGGTGCAAAGCCGCAGTGTGAGGCTGCAGCAGGCGAGTTTGCCACACAGTGCAGGTTTTTGAATGCAAAATGCACCCCATCCTCCAGGCATCATCAGCACGGAGGTGGCTTCTGCCCCGTTACCCTCACCCAGCAGATGAGAGGAGACATCAGCCAGGCGCAATGGGCACCTGGGGACAGAGGATAGATAAGGCTGCATAAATGTAGCCACAGTCTCACAGGAGCCTGGGCTGGAGCACACTGAATTGCACACTTACATTGTGAGGCAGACAAGTCTGGTTCAAACACAAACGCACCGAGCTGTGGCCATCCTGAGGTGCCTTGCTTCTCATTTCCAGCCTCTTTCCTGCCCTTGTTCTTGCAAGGCGGTCTGAGCTCCTCAGGTAATGCTCTGTATCATTAGGCAGGAGGCAAACTGTATGGTACCTACACAGACCCAGTGCAAACCTCTGACTCACACAAATAATGGGCATGTATATAGGAGCACATCAGGGAGACAACACAGAAGGCAAAAGGCCCTCTGCTCTCTTCACTTCTCCACCATCAATGAGGGTCTGCTGTACCCCTAAGGTGAATCTTGGTCCTGGGGATAGAGGTCCCTGCGTACCGTGGAGCCAAAACTTCACCTCTCATTCCTAATTTTAGAAGGCTACTTCACGAGCTTTTAGGAAAAGGAACTCCGTGTGCCGGAATATGTGCCCAGTTCTACTCAGTCCAAGAGGAAATTTGTTTTTTCCTGAGAGCTTTCTTATCAAACCTGTTGCATATCAAACCCAAAATAGCTTATGTGGCTGCTGGTCAGACCAAGCTTTCCCTCAGCTCTGAGGGATGGTTCAAGAGCTACAGGAGGATTTGCTAACACACCGCTGCAGGGTGACATGGCCATGGTAGATGTTGTGTGCACGCTCTTCATCTGGTGCAAATCCAAAGAATTTTAATGTAGTTTAATCACTGTAGGTGGGGCCCTTGGCATGGCCTGAAAGCAGGACCTGGGCTGGGACCAAGCCAACAGCTGGTGCCTGGGTGCCCTGAGCCTGACACAACAGAGCCAGCTGGGGAGCTGAGATGTGCAAAAAGAGAAGATGGCCAGGTGGAGATGGGGCTGAGCTCTAACCGTAGCTCTGCACTGTGTGCACGGCCAGGAGGATTGAAAGCACCCTTAGGTGCAGGAGGGTGGGCTTCAGCAATGCCAAGATCTTGGACAGACTTAAATAGCCCATAGCACCCCGGCTAGCTAGAGTATGGGTAGGTCAGGTCTGCCATGTCCACAC
Organism: Baryphthengus martii; assembly: GCA_013396935.1. Lineage (NCBI taxonomy): Eukaryota > Metazoa > Chordata > Aves > Coraciiformes > Momotidae > Baryphthengus > Baryphthengus martii. Next base: position 9,113 of record VWZK01012763.1, read on the forward strand.
TGCCAGCAGATGCCTGGCCATCCTGTGGGTATCTTTCCAAAGTTATGCAATCTTTGAGGAGCTACAACATCTTCTGAGCCCTTGGGCAAGTGCTTAGCATTTGCTTAGGTAGCTCCAGACCTGGAGTGTCAATATACACTATAGTCCTCGGCATTTGGCTCCTAGATCACATAGACCTTTTCAGTCATTGTGCCGTTATTTTCTGTTCTCCCTCAGTGAGGCATCTGAAGAGGACAACCACTGTCAGGTCTTTTGAAGATGACTTTGCAAGATAGGGCTAAAAAAAGTTGTTTTTCTCCGTGGTTACAACGTATACGGTCCCATCGTTTCCCTAAATGTCTTGCTGGAAAAGGGAAATCACAATTCAGAAGTGGCTTAGGTTAAGTCTAGACTTGTCTCATTTTTTTTTTGTAATGCCTCAGCTTGACTGTAGCCATCAGTCTTCCTGTTTTACACAGAGACTGGACATTTGCAGTGGGAATTGTCACGGAGATTTTGCTCTTAGCATGGGCTGAATCAAAGCCCCGAAAGAAAGGCAGTAGTTGAGTCATGCAGGATTTGGGAGCCAGAAAGATCCTTTAGAGGTTAAAGTTTTGAGGAAAACAATCACGCTGAGAGTCCTGGATGCAACATGCTGATTACCACCACGAATTTGCCTAACTGGGGACCATGTCCAGTAGCAAGAAGACTGGTAAGCAGTAAGATACCACGGTGATGTGCAACAGAAGAAGGCAGGCATAGTTCAGTCTCCATTCCTCACACTTTCCCCCTCTCAGCCTGGTCATGACAGCTGGTGTGAGCCCTGTTTAACTTACTCTCTAGTGCTGGGAGAAACGTGCAGCACTTCCATCTGGTATCTCACATATCCCGTCTACTAGACATCAGTGAGTCCTTATTTTCTCTGCTCATTAATGAACTCAGGCTAAATTCAGAGCAGTGCATGGAAGTGAAAGGCACCGGGGCTCCTGGCCACCCAAACTCTTTACCCACCCCGGCCTCCCCTGCAAAGTCAGAGCAAACACGGTCTGTACCTCCTTAAACAATGGCAGCAATTGCTTTTAGATGGGATATTGTGTCTGGCATTCATCTCCCAGTGCTATGTTGTGCATTTTAATAGCACAGGAGATTACATCTCTGGCTAGTGTTTTTATTTGCTATAGTATGATAATTGAGTGATTTTAATCTGTGGTGGATATATATATATACACATATATTTTTTAAAAAAAAAATGTAATTAGCCCTGAGGGAAATGGTGTAAGGCTGTCTCTTACTAAAATTAGCCTTGGCAAATTCAGATTTACCCCTTCTGCCAGCTCACAGCAGAACACTTGGGATAAAAAATGGTTGCAAATCTGGCCAGATAAATAGAGAACCTTCAAGCCTGGGTTTTCTCTCCTACTCAGGCTATTAACCACTTCGATGTAAGCACAGACTCAACATTTTGAGAATCCTATAGCTATCCTTCAGAATTCCCCCCCATTCCCCAGAGAACAGGTGTGCTCTGTCAGTTCACCAGGAAAGTTTCAAAGTCTAAAACGCTAAAAAAAAAAAAAAAGTTGTGCATGATATTTTTGATTGCATCGCTGGAGATGCTGCTGCAGAAATACTCCAGCCCTGGCAGTCGGCACAGAAAGCAAGGTGGCACTCCTGGAACCCAACCTCTGTGCCTGCTCTCTTATCACACAGGCAGCTGTGTCCAGCTCTTTGAGTCCATGGGGATCTCTGTGCCGCTAGATACCCCTGGGAGGAGTTTTCTGCGCTTATATTTTCAGTTCTAGAAAGACTTTTGCCTGAAAACATCTTTGACTTCCTCACCGCAGCTGAGCGGCTCTCCAGGGCACCACAAAAGGCCAGGGCATGTAAATCAAGAGTCATAATGAAGATCTTAAAGTATGAATCAAGGATAACACGTGCTGGCTCCTTGCCTTCTCCCAGAATAAAAGAAATTAATACTGTGTTCCTGATGTGCCTGTAAATATTTCTGCAGTGAATTGAGCCCTGCCCAGACATTGATTTCACACTTCAAAGGTCAAAGCCATTTGGTTTCATAATCACTTGTGTAACCCTCTGGTGGAGGTGGAAAACAGGGAGAGGTGTCCCAGAGACCTGGAGGAGCAAGTGGTGCAAGGAGGGAGATCCTGCACTTCCAAAATGCAGAGCTAGATGTAAACATAGATCCAGGTGGACAACTGGGGAGGAGAGAAGGCAGAAAAGCCACTGCCTTCTCATGGGGCAGAAGTCCTCCCTTCAGGCTGCTGTGATTTCATCCATGGGGTTTCTAGCAGCCCACCTGGCTGCTCTGCTGAGGTGCTCAGTACCCTGAAAACCATGCTGAGCTCTTCTCCCCACTGCTGCCAGGCTGCTCTGAGTCAGGGGTTGAAGGCTCTTGCCAAAATGTCACGCCTGTGCCTGGCAGCTCAGCAGACAAACAGGAGCAGCAGGCATGAAGCTTGTGGAGCTGACATTTTTGGGGGAGATGCTATAAATGCAGAGGAAGTGAGATTAAATGACTTCACCCTTAAAATAAAACAGTCTTGGGGATCTGGCAGCTGGAATGGCCTGTGTGCTTGCCCCCAGTGTACCTGGGTGCCAGCAGAGAGCTGGTCTGCTCTGTTGTCCTTGCACAGGAGGAGCCCATGTCTTTCCCAGCAGGGCCCTCTGGAAGTCACCACAGCTCCGCACTCTCCCTGTTGTCCCTGTCATTGCTGGGTTCAGGAGTCATCACTATTTCATTGGTAAGGTAACCACAGGCAACCAGCTGGATGGACGTGCACCGTGAGTTAAAGGCTCACCGGGAGAGCCCTCTGCGCACAGGGTCCCTGCCAGCACCTCCCTCTGCGCTGGGTCAGCCAGAAGGGTGGTGGGGCAGGACTGAGTGGACTTCCCAGGTCCTTGTCTGTGTGCAGCCCCCGTGTGCTTAGGGCACACCGGGAAAGCGGCTGTCCCTTTACCAGCACAGCAGCTGCTTTTGCTTCACAAGACCGAAGTGTAGTATAGGATCAGTGTTCACATCCCAGAGCTGAGGACGCAGGGCATGCTTCAGATGGAAGTATGTTGGTCCAGAAACAGGAACTTTTTCCTGTCACCTGTTTACAAAACCCTCGTTTCTCACCAAATCTTTAGTTTCATGTTCTAAGCTACTTTTGCACAGTGAAAAGAAATAGGCTGAGGAGACCACTGCAGCCCAAGCACAATTAGTCCCATGTGGACTGGGGGCACAGATGGCTTTGACACTCAGCTGCAGACTAAGGTGGGTCAGGAGCTGTGACCATCACCAACGGAATGCAGCACGGGGCTTTCTCCCACACAATAGATGATGGAGATGAAGGCTTCCTTTTGGGAGTAACTCACTCCTTTAAACATATAATCCCATAACAATTTAAATAGCTTCCAAAAATACCCATCTAAAGTTAAAACACCACGGGTGATTTTACAGGCAAAGCAGATGTGTGGAGGAGACCTGTCACATCTGATGCCTGCTGCACTAGTTATAACTGCCCTGTTTGGTGTATCCCAGACTTCTTATCTGGAAAAAAAGGCTTGTCCCTTTCCAGATTTAGAGTTTTAGGGTGACTGTGGTTGATAGACCTTAATAAGACAGAAAGTTCTTACAGGAAGGTACGCATTCCCTTTCCTTGTAAATCTCAGTTCATTCCTATCCCATGAGTTAAGGCAGCTGCCATCTCTGAGTGGGTGCAGCTTCAAAAGGGAAAATCCTGCTTGCAGTCCAAAATAAATATAAAAGAATATAGCCATGTGAAGAGTAATTATAAGGCTTTAAATAAATGAAACTAAAATAAACAGCACCCCTATCCTTCACCTGCTAGCAACTTGACTTCAGCAGTTGCATTTCCCAGCCAGGTTGGATGTGGATGGTTTATTGAAGCAGGTAAAGCAGCCCAGGGCGTACAGAGAGGCTGCTTTTCACTGCTGCCAAGAGTAGCAACCTTCTCCTTCAGAGAGAGTGTGGGACCAGGACGTCGCGGGTCTTGGCTCCATCACTCATTTTGTCAGCCAAGTGACCGAGCCTTTATTTCCCCCCAAGAATTTGAAGCTTATTAGCTAAACAACCCTCACAGTCTGTGTTATTATTATCATTATGAGTGAAGTCAGCAGCTTTTGTGGGAGAAGCGGGAGACCCCAGTTCACAGGAGCTTTGCTGTAGGGAGAAGAATGAAGGTGTCTGGCCCAGCCCTGTGAGACCCAGCTCTTAGCTCTTTCATGCCCGGTCACTGCTTCTCTGAAGCTAAAATCTTTCAAAGGGGATCCCATATCAGGAAGAAGTTGCCTCATATTGAACCTCAAAAAGGCTAAAGAGGAGGAAAAAGTGCAGCTGAGCAGAGAGTCTGAAACCATCCCACCATGTCCTTTACATGACTGCACCACGTCACTCAGAGCCACTTCTCAGGCCCCTCTCCTGTACATTCAAGTCCATTTGCAGGACTACAGCAGAGTCCTACTGAGGTCTGAATTTCTTCGAATGCAGACCTTTTCCTGGACTATTAAACAAGGGGGCATCGGCCCCTCAGCCCTGGGGATACATCATCAGCCTCGCAGCACAACAGCAGCCACGGTCTTGCACCTTTCCACCTACGTCCCATTTGCCTATGTCACAAAACTCCCTGGGACTCAAGGATCTGGTCGAGCTGCAGGGTGTGAGGATACAAATGATGGCGTCTGCTGCCAGTAACGCAGCTGAGAAAGGCTGTGGAGCAAAGGGCTTGTCCTATAACAGGCCACATACAACCATTTAAAAGAAAAATGCCTCTGATCTTAGCAATAATGGTGCCGTTGCTGGTGATTGAGGCCAAGGCTCAATAATCACAACTCCTTTTTGCTGCTGTAGTACCTTGGTAACCCTCTGCCACGACCAACAGTGCACGGGGACCTGTGATCTCGCTTAGAAACCCACACCCCCAAAAGTGGAAAGAAATGGCACATATTTAATGTGTCTGTTACAGTTCTCTCCATCCTGCTGGTGGAAGCGCTACTGAATTTCTTATCTATCTGGACTGTCAGAGGGGTCAAATCATCTGTTCTTCATCTAGAAAGGTTCTGTTCATCTCTGAAGCCTCCTACCTCTGCTGTTACAGCATAATTGATAGTAGGTAGGTATCCACTCCTGCTTCTACGACGGTGGCCAGGGAAGCAGAAGCTTTATGCGGTGATTGTAGTGAACAGCACGGCGCAAACGTGGCTATGCCATCTGCCACATAACGGATTGATTTGGAAAAAGGGATTCAGGAGCCTTACGGTTTGTTTTTTTTAACCACCGTGTCCATCACTGTTTTCTTACTCACATCTGTACATACACCCATGGGAAAAGCTCAAAGGATTTAACTGTATGCAAATGTACTTTATCTGGGAATAGGACAAAGCACTTTACAGAAGAGAGCCTTGCGTCAGTCACTTTTGGACCACTCCCCAACAAATGTTTCTGCTGATAAGGCCGCGGCATTGTTCCCTTTGGAGCCTTCACCCAAGGGGGAAATAATGAGCGTGCAGCTCCTGTTGCAAATTATAAATCACGGGTCTCTTAAAGGCCTATTGGCAGCCAGGGTTCCTCAATGGTCTCAGATTTGCTGACAGCTCTTGTTCGTGTGGTTGTTCAACAAAGGCTGGTTGCTTGTTCTACTCTGTCAGGGGAACTTCCTTGGGAAAGCAAGAGAAGAAAAGGATCCAGAGGCAGCTGCAGAGCTGAATCATCAATAGCTCAGCCCATTGCTGCTGCTGGAAGGTGGAAGGTAACAAGTCTGATTTGTTTCTCTCAAAGAGTGCTTTCACACAGCAGGGTGGCCTTCGGTTTGTGAGACTCATCTGACACACAGTGAGGAGACACTGAGAGCCACTCACGCGGAGAAGGGCATAGGAGCAGTGTCCTTTATCTCTGCACAGCAGAAGATCTGATAGCATCCAAGAAAACCTCAGCTTTGGACACCTTTCTCAAGCTCATTCACTTGGCACAGCAGTTTGTAAAGCTGTGGAGGAGTTAAAGCCCTTTTAATGCCACTGTGACCAGTGCTTGTCGGCTCACAGCCCAATAAGAGGAGGTAACAACCAAGCAAAGTACTGTCTCTGCAGGAGTGACACCAAGGCCCCGTCCCCAGGCTCCTGGCAGGCCATGGCACAGAACAGTCCCCAGTCTCCAAGTGCTGCACAGTGCAAAACAGAGAAGTTTCTAATCATGCTGGTAACAAGGAGAAAGAGAGCATCACAGAGATGTCTAAGGACTTACTCATGCATTAAAGCACATTTTTAATGACTAGGGATGGATTTTTTTTATCTGGGTTTTTTCAAAGATCGCTTTTAGTTGTGGTTTGGCACAACAACATTGTAGGTCTTTCAAGGGTTGAATCGAGTAGGTCAGTATCCTTCATAAATATGCCATCACGAGCTGGGACTAAGGTCTGGTACAGCAGGGAAAGGACAGAGACAAAGGGCAAAGACATGCGAATGTGATGGCTGTTTTGTTCTTGTACTGAAGTCTCTTCAGTGTGGGGTTTGTCTGGATCGAGAAGAGATGAAAACAGATGGTTTTGGGATTTCCTGGATTCTTACTTCTCAGCCTTTTTCCTGAGGAAAAAATGTTTTCTTCTGTGCTCCCTCCATCTGCTGCTTGTCTACCACCTTGCAAGAGACGTGTTGGGGTGTTGCTGTTCCCTCACACAAACAGGCTTCATTACCAGATTATGAAGGAAAAACCCTGATAAAAAAGGAAGGGCAGCAGAAAGAGAGAGAGTCCCAGGCCATGCAACTGAGGCTCTCTCCCAGTTTACTCATCCACTTCTTGTCTCAATGTCCTAATGTGAGCAAATACGTATCTGCCTGTACTCTAATCAACATGCAACACCTTTGTGTTTGGTTGCTGCTCCCTGCACCTCTTTCTGCACCATGCTTAGCATAGCTGGGAGACATTGATTAAAATCCCTTTTGCTCTTATAGTTCAGGATGGCAGAGGAGAACTAAATTGGACAGTCAGTTGTCCGGACAGGCTTTCATTGGGAGTAATGACTTTCACAGTGGCCAGTGGAATGTAAAGAGACAAGATTTAGGAAAATGAGGAATCCACCCAAGGGTGAGCACTAGTTTTATTAATGTAGAGTTCCAGTAATTTGATCTGAAGAGACTAATCAAATGATTGAGGGTGTTAAGCACCACCGCCTGGGTGGCTGGACTGGAGTAGCTGCTGTGTGCACTAATGAACCTCCGTTATTCAATGAGGAAAGCCTCTGCGTGTGGAGATGACTCAGAACTACCAATGTGAAGTAAAACTGTAATGCACCACTCCTAGTAGCAGCATAGGGAGGAAAGACTTTTTAGTATCCCTGCAGTGCTTCAGGAGAGAAGGGAAATACTTGTGAAATTGGTCGTAGCATGGACCAGAGACCCTCTATTGAGTCTCTTCTAGAGTCTTGCTGACAGGTTATTGAATACTGTAATTAACTTTAAAACATGCTAGTGGAGTAGACAAAGAAAGAGGAAAGAAACTAAACAGTTGCTAAAGAAATATTTTCACCTATATTCAAGACAGGAGCATCTCTCTCTTTATTTTTTGTGGGGGTAGTTGCTTCCTTTCAGATTGAAAATACATTTATTTTCTTCCACACTGTCACAGGCTCCATCATTTGTCCCTGTTTCTTAATGCACAGAAGCCAGAGCAGGAATCCAGTGTACTGAGGACACATGTCACCATTGAGGACACATATAGCACAACAGATCCAAGCTAAAACTTTGGGAGCTTGCAAATCACACAACAGCACTTACCAGGCAGGCTCTGGACATGCCAGAGGGGTGTGCGTGTGCCTGTGCATAAGCTGGATGCCATAGTGTGAAAATATTGTGCTTGATGACTGGTTTTAAGAATGGTATTTGCTTGCCTACAGGTTCTCCCTCTAATGCTGTGACTGACAAACTTCTCTGGAAGAGGCTGCTTGGTGCAGAGCTACCACATAAGCGATGGAAACAAACAGCGGTCCCATGTGTTTGGGCACATCCAAGTTGCAGGGGACTGGTGTAGTGACAGCAGAGTCTCACTGTGCTGGGAACAAGCAGGTCCTTTGCTGGCGCCCTCATCTCAGCTTTGATCTGATTCTCCTTCAGTGCTTGAAAACAAAGCAGATGCAGGCAGAGGAAAAGGTGGAAGGAGAGGAAAGTAGCAATGTGCAATTAGAGGCAATTTTTGCAATGTTGGCAAGCCAGGGTTGTCTAATAATTAGGTGAATTTGTTAGTGGCCAGTCAACACGTAAAATTAGAAGCCATTCAAGCCTTTGTTTGCCTGTCCCACAGTTCATGATCTTGGTACTTCATACAGATGAACCCTCTGTTCTTTCTGCCTCAGTAAAGGGTGTCCACATCGGATCCTACTGCAGCTTAATAAAGTATAAAATTTATAGCTATATACTGTATAAAAAGATGCCTTTCTAATTAGTCTCCTAGGGGTATTCATTAAATCCCATATCACAGGGGAGCTCAACTCGGCTCTGCATTCAGTATAATTCAGAGCTAGGTTTGAAACACCTGACATCCTCGGGGTAGAGGGACTGAAATTCAGCTCATCCTTTCGGATTTCCATACGATAGTCCATCTTGAAGGGATGGAATACACTGCAACAGAGGAATGATTAGGACATTAGCTGGCAGTGCTCCTAGTAGTGAATTGTTTTCATATCTGACCATATAGGGTATTAAGGTCCACAGTCAAAAACTGTTTTAATAAGAAAACAACATGAAAACTGTATTCTGCATCTAGTGTAACTTCATATTTGCAAGCACTGAAATGAGCTCGTGGCTGTGCAGTGTGCTGAAAAACTGCTCCTTGCATTTTTAATCTTAGAACATTCCAGTGTTATAGCTTGGCGTAACACGTGGAAATGCTAACTAGGCTCTGTGGCTACAGGTAATGAGGACAGCACAGTATTGCAAAACGCAAGGAAAGGACCTTTCAGATACATCCCCACTGTTCCTGAAGAAGACAAAGCACTTAACACAAAGTAAAAGCTTAATTACGGTAGGGATAATATCACTTCTTGTTTGAAGCAAGAAATGCAAAACTGAATGGGTTTCTAAGTGTCAGGGGCAATATTTCATAATCTGACAGGTAAAACCATAAAAATTGGGTACATCCTACTTTAGACACAAACCAGAGAAAGGTTAAAATGGGAGCAGTCTATTCTGTACGGCAAGAATAGGTTTGCTTTCCATGTAAAGGCAAGATTAAGAAGGCATTACTGATGCCCCGTTATGATAAGACCGTATCTGACTGACATGTAGATGAAGATGATTAGTGCTGACCTCCTCTGTCCAAAGCCCATACTAAAGGAGATGGAAACAGAGCACAGAAGCAAGATCGTTTCCTCCTGTTTCAGATATGCAGTGCCCATAAAATACGTTTTCATACTGTTTGTGGGGGTAAAAGTTTGTTCAGCTATATGAATGTCTCCTTGACAGCCTCCTCCAAGTGCCTCCAGAGAAGTCTTTCTGCTGAGAGGTGTTTTCTGGATATTTTCTTTCTTTCTTTCTTTTTGAAGGCAAATTGGAAGAATAGCAAGATAAGACTTTGTAACTATTCAGATTCTAAGAAAACAAATGAAAGTGTCAGTTCAGTGTGAAGGACCTTCATACACCGTATTTTTGCTTTTCCTCTTCCAGACAAAAGGAAGGTGAGACCAGGGACCAGTGGTTATGACGGCAGCTGCAACAGGATTATTAAGGCTGAAGCCACAGAGACAAGCAAGGAGCTCCTGCAGGTTTTCTCTGTTACTTGGTGGTGCCATCTGGGGATGCACAATGAACTTCTCCTTGTGCAGAATAGATATTCCACTGATGTTGTAGGAGATCATCCCTAGTACAGTGCCTGTTTTCATGTCTCGTAGATTTTGAACATATCAAATTAGTCTGGATATGGATTGAACGTGCAGAAAATTTCGAGGTTTGTACAGTACATTTGGCCAGGACACTGGACAATATTAGCCTCATCCCAGAATTTTGTTGCAAGCTTCCCAGCCTGTTTGCAGAAAGTCTGAAGATTCTTCAAAGTTTGTACATGCTGACGTAAACAGAGCCCCTTGCTGTGGAAATAAAACCAAAGAGAATTTCTGGCACAATTCAGAATGATACATAATTTTGTGATGACCTCTCCACAACAAACACAATTCTCTATCTCTTTGCTTAGCACCACATAAAATGTTTGACATGTGAATTTGAGTTGATCTGTCTACAGGCCTTAAAAGGTCCCATGGGCCAAAGCATATGAGCCACCTGTTAAGGTCCTTGTCCTCACCACTCCCTGCAGAAGCAAATCAACAGTGTTAATACTGGGTTTTTTTTTAATCCAAGGCAAGATGAACTTGGACTTGGTTGAACTTGTCTTAAAGGTCTTTTCCAACCTAAATGATTCTTTGAATCTGTGATTCTGTGGGAAGGTTAAGTGAGTTGCTCAGGGACATGCAGGAAATCAGTAGCAGAGCAAAGCCTCCAAGTCCCATTTCCCAGATGCTCGACGTGTGCCCAGAAAGGTTTTCTCCCAGTGCCAAGGCATTGGTGGGCTGCCCCAGCCACATTGCCCAGAGCACCCATCGATAGTGGGGAAAGTCCAGCTCCACAGGGCTCCAGTCCTATGTCGAATTTGCATCTCTTCCAGCTGCAGGTCTGCCCTCTCTTTTTGTTTCAGTTTGTTTCTCAGACAGGAGAAGAAAGAAAACTCTGCAATTTAGCAGCGGTCTGACAGCAGTTGACCTTTACATGACAAGCAATATTCCTCAACAGCGTGCATCAGAGGTTTGCTTTGGTTCACATTTATTTTGTTCACCTTCATCTCTCATAGGCATCCAAAGTGAAGCCAATTGGATTAGACAGGCAGATCTCTCAGCATCTTGAAGTAATCTGTAAGGAAGCGGCAGCATGACAGTCATTAGGCAGCAGTTGCTGCGAACAGCTTCAGGGAATTTGTCTCCGCTAAAGAGAGTTCTCGTGTCAGAGAAAGGATTGGGAAAGCCTCGGCAAACAGGGTTTTGTTTGTCTTGGAAGAATTTTGGGGAATCACAGGGAAAGTTGGAAGTGACTGGTGGAAATGACCCCACCCAGCTTTTTACATGAGCCCCTTGGAAGCTGTTGCTCTTCCATCTTCCCTCTTTCCTTTAACCAACCCTTTGCTAAAAAGCAGTCGTAGCTCCATCCTGCTACATTTACTACAGCACAAAACTGATTTTAACACTGAAATTCCATCAAAGTCAGAGCACTTTTTAGGCACAGGGATAAAAGTCGAGAGCTTTATCAGGGTGTTTTGCATGCGTACATTGACTTGCTTAGACAGGGACCACTAAATTGTTCTAAAAATTCCTTAAAGGTGAATCACCAGGTAGCAGACCTTCCTGCACTGCTTACCACGTTTCACTTTGGGAGGAGGATTTTCCAAGCAGCTTTGGCCTTACACTGCTGGCACTGCAGCCAGTGGCAAAGCCAAGTCTATTCAGGAACCAGAGCTCAGCGGCGTTCCTGACCCTGCAGTGGTCCCAGCACCTCCCCGGAGGATGGCAGCTTCACAAACCCCAGCAGAGCCACACACGAGCAGCTCAGCAAGAAAGTCGGCTTCAAGCAACACTCAGGACTTGAGAGCTGCTGGTCAGGCTTGAAATAAAACCAGTTTTATAGCTAGAGCTTGGCAAAGCTGATCAATTTTGAGAGGTAAAAAAAAAAAAGAAAAAAGAAAATAAGAGTACATTATAATCTCTTAATTTTCAAAGAGCTTTGCATTGGCAAGGATTGCAGCGCACTGCAGAGTCCAGCTGAGGTTATTTGGACTTTTTATTGCACAGGTGGTCAGTCAGAGCCTGTGGGCATCTTGGCCTTTGGAAACAGCAGTTTTATAAGCAGCTGAGAGGAGGCAGTGATGGGTCAGGATGCTTCTTGGTCCAGTCTGTTCTCTGTAAAATGTCCAATAAATCCCATCTTAGCTGCTCCTGAATGCTTAATGAGTTCAGCTCTGTTGTGTCTGCCGGTGAGGACAACATGCCACAGGCATGCCCAGGACTGGGAATGAGAAATTAGTTCCTAAAACTAGGCACCAAAACAATCACAGAAGGTTGTCCCAGCTCAGGGTGTTTCCCTGGTGTTTGGATTGAAAATCTGAGATGGATTCCAAGACTAGGACCTACTTCCAAATTTTGCCCATCCCTGACAGAAAGCTTCCATTCACAAATACCAAAATTACCACAACTTGCTCTTTGGTTGATAGAACTCCCGGCTTCGTGCTCCGCTGCTGCTGGATTGCTGCAGGTTGCCTGTGCAGTGCCTGTGCTCCTGTAAAACCTCCATCTGTGGCACCGAGGGTACCTCTGACAGCACCCCCAGGGACATGCTCCTGGTTTCAGAAGTTCATAACTACCCATCAGATCTGAGGAAGTTTGGAAAGTTTTGGGATATGGACCTTGGAATATCCTCACCTCTGTCCACTGTATGAGGTTTGTTCTTCAACCAGTTCTTCGAACGATCTTTTCTACGGCGCTCTCCCCAGAAAGAGCCAGTACACAGAGAAACGTGTTTGTACAGAGCAGGAACATGATCCACAGCTCCAGCCCTGACTCAGGTGGGCTTCCAGTGAAGTGCCCTGGAGAAAACCGCTCTCCCAGCAAGGCACTAGCATTGCACTGAATCTCGGCCCAGCCTTATCAGCTTCTTCACCGAGATGACTCAAAGGAAATACCAGCAGGCTTTGAAGCTGCTGAACCATGCGGCAAAGTCCTGTCAGCTCGGCACCGTTCCAGTCCCAGCAGGAAAGGAGCAAGAATGCTCCACCACACTCAGGGTAACACGCTCTTCCAGGCATTAGCCTTTGCATTTGTTTTTATTTGCTGCTGTCAAGAGCAGGACGGCAGGATCTGGCCATTTGTCAGAGACGCTGGTCATGTTTTATGAGATCGCAGACTTTTCACATTCTCCTGACCTCAGGAATCTGTCATGCAATGATTCGGTTCCACAGGGGAACCTCTGAAAAGAGTCAATTCATCATCTCAGTCCCCTGGCTTATCAACACATTGACCAGGTGGGAGAACTGGATCGGGAGAATAGTTTTGAGCAGATTGCTTAACAGTAGTGTCACTGCTGGGAACATGACCAGAACACTTCATTGCCACGTTACCCCTTGTATATCTGGTGCAATAGTGAATAATGTACTCTGGAAATGTCAGGAAGACATTCTTTCACATTTTAAAAGCAGAAACTTGTGTAGATCCTGGAGATCCAACAATGCAGTGATGAAACAGAAAAATCTTTGTAGTTTTTTTTTAATTTCAAAAGGATTGGGCAGCATGCAGTAGTTTTTAGCATTAAAAGAAGAATGAGCAGAAAGACTATGCAAATAAGACTTGACTTGGTTTGGCAGGGGGTTTTGGTTTAGATCTGGATTAGCACTCACTGATTAGAATCAGAACAAGATGTGTGTACGTTGACACAAGGCAATGCCAGCATGTACATGCCATCAGCAACAGGTAGACATGGACTCATGTTCATACTCATAACCATATCACTTAGACATCCACACCAGAAACATCTGTATTCACACCCCAGTCTAGACCTAGCCTGCAAGTTCTGATAATTTTCTGGGTGTTTTCCCACATCAGCCACTATTCACAAGATCAGCATCACCAGGATTGCAAAACACCTGTAAAATGGAGCTCTGGAGAACAAGTGGTCCCACTACTCTCTTCCCTTACACTGTAATATGGTTTCCCACAGCTCATAGCCCTTCCATTCTCTCTGACCATCACTTCCCACGCAACGTTAATTCCCTCCTTGCAGTTTTCCCCACTCTGGCAGCAGAGTTCACATTGATCCCCACCGGCTGTCAGTCCATCCCCTTGAATTTCTGCCTCTGTTCCCACTATGAGACAATTTTGCACGTAAGCGCTCAGCCGCCTTTGACCTGACGAGCCTGAACTGCTGTGAACCCAAAAGCGTACAAAGCAGGTCCGGAAAAGGGCAAACCAGTTTTTACTATGTGAAGCAGGATGCAGTACTTAGAGATGCAAGCAATAAAGCCGTCATCTCCCCTGCCCTGCTCCCGCAACAAGGTACATGCTTTCCAAGAAGAAGAGGAACAGCGGGCGGTGGCAGGGCGGTGACAGAAGACAGGGATGGGTAGGCCATTTCAGGCTGTGGAGTAGGCAAGCATCCACCAAACTGCCCCTCAGGATGTCCCATTCACATGTGACCTCACAGCCTTCCCACAGCAGAAGGTACCGAGGGCTAACCACCAACTCTCCACAGATATGTAGAGCAGGATAGAGGTCACGCCTGGAGCTCAGTAATTGCAATGCTGGATTATTTTTCACTTGCCTCTGAGCTTAGTCTGCTTCCCTTTACCTGGAGGCCTCCCAAAGGATTTGTACAGGCAGCTCTCAGTGTGCCTCCCACCTCACTCCTAACCGAGCACTTTCCAACATGGGCTAAAGACAACACGCTAAGTGAGAGAGGTCTCAGCATCTCTCTTATGCTGGAAGCCACCATAAGTCCCCCTGAGCAGATTTGACCTGACTAGAAGTGAATCCTTGATCGCTGACACACTGGATGGCAAATCCCAGAGGTTTTTGTCCTTCCTGCCCTGTGGGCACTCAGCAGTGCCAGGGTGGCTGGGTCACAGGCCCTCTGCAAACAAGCTGCTGTTTTTGCAGCCTCTTCACGTTCTTCTTGATCCTTCTCCACCTGCAAGGTGCAACTTTCCCTGTTCTCAGAGCAGGAATTTAAGAGAGCTGGACAAGCGCGTCCATGGGAAAACTTTGCTGAAGCTCAGCATTAGTTGATAAAATAGTTATAGTTGGGCAAGCCATCAGAGCTTTGAGAAGTTCCTCACACCTTTCAGGGTATCATTCTTGAGGTCCCCTCTGCTTCCTCACCATGGGGCTGCATGGTCTCCCCTTGCCCTCAACACATTACCTATCTCAAAATTAAAAAAACCCAGGCTCTGCCTTGTCAAACAGCCTCTGTATGGTCTCAGTAAGAGATGAATTTTCTTCTGTGGGAAATGAAACATCTCTTAGGAAAACACAAGAAAAACTGAACTGCTCACAGCAAGTCCAGCCTGACCAGTATTCTGCTTCCAGATGTGACCAACTGATGATGATCAGGGAGAGATGATAAGCAGCAGAACAAAAGTCGCACGAACCCTTCCCTCAGAGGCACTCCCAGTTCTGGCAATCAGCAGCTGAAGGTCTTGCATCCAAATCGCAGACAAGAGTCGAGCGGACACACCAGAACTGTAAGATCTCCAAACTTCACTTACAATGTAGGATCAGTGCAGAGAAGAACTAGCTGTTCTCAATGGAAATAAAGACCGACCTCTCTGGACCGCTGACCCCCTGCCATTTGGTCTCTCCCTGTACGGGCTGTGGGCCAGGGACGCACTTGCTTGATAATCTCTGTCTAGAAGCCACAGTCACACAAGCTCTGTGTTATTCAGTGTTTCGCTCTGCATTTCAACTTTGGTTTCATGTCATTCAGGTCTGCTGCTGGAAGAAAAAAATCTGACCACGCTCCTGCCACAGGTTTTGTGGATTCAATGAAGGTTCATTTTTGTTGAATTGGTTATTACTGGTCGTGTGATTGCAAAATATCAGGAAGCCATGACAGATGACTATACCAGAACGTGAGTAGCTAGTAAGCAATGTATTCACTACCAGCAGTGAAGTAGTGTACAGCCAATACACCACCTTGGCGTAACCAGCCCCACCTTGAACCAGGGGTGTGAAAGAAAATATAACTGGCATTGCCAGCACCGTAACGGGATAGAAATTGTAGCGTGGAACTGTGCGGGCACTTAGTTATCGCAGTGCTCTCAGTGTCAGTGCACACAACAAATTCACATTTCCCTACTATTCACTGATCTCCTGCCCCTGCTACATATTTCATCAGGCAGTTACAGAGTCCATCAGTACCAAAGTTCATCTCTATGCAAAAACCTCCATCCCTGAAGACATCGGGAGCCTCATGTAGCCCTGTAGCTGTAATGTGAAAGGCATGAGGAATGTCAGCACCTCCATGAGTTCGTAAGCAGCACCATCTTGTTTTTAGCTCTTCAGTGCTGACTGAGCTGGAAAAAAACTGTCACATGCTCTTTGTTCCCAGGGCAGACTCTTGTTTTTATTAGAACATCTTGGACAGAATCTCGTCTCAGTTACATTGATAAAAATCCGGTTATGCTACTACGGACAGCTGAAGTATTTCAGACATATCCTGGTGTGGCTCAGGGCAGAGTGTGTCCCTGTACTCACAAGGGACTTCTTGGGGAAGTTGATAAACAGCATCTGGAAGCACAGGAACCCACACTTTGGTTAAAATATTGCGCTCAAGTATCATATGTCAAGCCATTCACGTCGCGCAGTTAACAGATGATGACAAGATTAGGTGGACCTTTTCTGGTTCATGACTGCGTTTATCTTGCTGTTGAATTGCAATGTTTTGGCTGGGGAACCATGATAGAAAATGATAGGGGATTCCAAGCCGAAAATAACTGAGCAGCCACATATTCAAGCTCTGGCCAGAGTCCAGCCTTGGTAAAGTAGGTTTGTCACTGTGACTTTAATTCATTTTTAGAGGAAGGAACAGAGGCAAAGCAGCTAAATGTGCATGCAGTTCCCAGGCTGAACTGCTGGAGCTCAGAAAACTATAGCACTATGAGTGCTGCTACCACCACTTTGAGTTTTTCCTGAGAGAAACAGGGTGAAAATTGAGGAATAGACTGTAGCACGACATAGGCTACAATCTTCACCTAAACTTCATTGCAAGGTCAGGGAGGCTGAAACGCTCAGGAACTCAGAGGTCACCTTCAGCCCCTCCGGTATGTTGACCCTTGTCTCTGCGAGCTGTAGGAGGCAGGAACAGGGATACCCTAAGCTGCTCTTGCTGCTGCCGTGTCATGAAACCACAGCTTAGCTGACGCATAGTGTGTGACTGCTTCACAAGATACTTTGACAGAAATCGGTGAGAGCCCAAAGGTAACTTCTAGATATGGCTAAGCTTCGCTAGATTCAAGAGCTAGATGCAGTTTTAGGGTGCTTGGCCAGCTTTGAGACCCGAGGTAGAGACCCTGGCATAGCCTCCCACTGCACATCCCTGAGCCGGCAGCACAGGTTCACGCTGCCAACCTAACTTTGCTCCCAACGCTAAGAAATGGGGATATGTTTATTCTGGTAAACTCCCTGCTCTATCAGTTGTCTTTTGTTCTCCCTCAGCTGGCACAAACACCGTGTCTTGCGCTCCGGGTAGTTCAGCAGCAGCACACTCGGACGCGGTCTGGTCCCACTCCAAGCTCGGCATGGCACCGAGCTGGTGGCTAACCAGTGCACAACCCGAGTCTGCCCCAAACTAGATCCCGAGGGACCTCTCTCTGTGCTTTCTTGAGGATCGTGCACAAACAGTACCAAGTCTCAGCTGTGAAAGTGAAGAATTGTCATCTTACTGAGGACATGGTACACAGAGATTGAACTAAAACATAAAAACATTTCAAGACATAAATAGTAGAGCACAAACTTAGCAGTTATTTTTCTTTTCACAACTAAGTGCCAGCAGACAGGGCCATGTGATTTTTTAACAAATACACACAATTATGGTAACAGAGCAGCTGGACAGATAGTCCAGCCAGCAGTTTCTCTGGTACTGGCGCCCACATGAGACCTGAAAATCAGTCCCTCGATGACTCCAGCAAGACCTTTCCAGGAACAGTGCTTCCAGTCACAGGCACAATACCAGGAAGGTTGTAGGAGAAAGGAGGGGAGAAGGAACTTGAAATAACTGCGGTGTTTCAGAAATGGGAAGCGAGGATTTCTGAGGCAAGGGCAAAGATGGGTCCTTGCAGTGACCAGCTCTGTTCAGCGAGGCACATGTGCCAGCACCTGCAGTTCTCTTGGGCTGTCCTACTGAACAGCTTCTTCTGCTTCAAATGCTGATATCAAGCTCCAGTCAAGGCGGTCACTGAAGTAACAGCTTCATAAAAGTCCTGTGTCAATGGTGTACAAAGCATAGAGGGGGTCAAGATGGTACTGTCCCACAGCCTTGGCCATGGTCAGGGGGTTTTCATCCTCTGGGGGATCCCTGAAGGGCTCACAGCCCTTCTCTCCAGAGTCCCTTACATTAATGAATGAGTGGATCCAATTGTACCTCTGTATTAGCAGAATTTAGGACAAGAGGGAGGAGCCGGCCACAGTTCGTCACCTGGGAGCCTTGGCTGGAAGTGCTGTTTCTGTGACGCGGCGAGGGAGAGGCGGGCTATCCTCGGCCAAAGCACTGTGGCGGCTCCCAAGGGGAAGCCCGAAGAGTTGACTGGTTTAGGCAGAAGAGCCTGTTGAAAGATCAGCTGGGCAGATAACCTACTTCCTGATGAAGGGCGGTTTGCTCTGCTCTGCAAGTGTGTTTGTGAAGGGCTTTAGGTTTATTCTCCTCTATCAAGATGGGACGCACTACAGATTTCAAGAGGACAGAAAGTTCAAGGCCACCTAAGCATAACATTTATTAAGGGCTCAGCTTTTTGGTAAGCCCAGCATAGCCTTCATCCACTGCAGTTAAAAAACGTGCCCAGACAGGGCGGGTAACATGGCAGAGACACAGGCAGAGGCTGGTCAAGCGCTGACATTGAGAGCCAGGAATATTTTTAGCACCCAGGGCACAAGATGTTGAACAGATGCCCGTCACGTGCCATTCACTAGCAATTTGCCACAGGCAGAGGCTCATTTTTGAATGGGTGATCCAAGAAACACAGAAATCCTTCTCAGCAAAGTGGGTGGCAATGCTGTGCGGTGCTGTGTGGGTGCCACTGCTGAATGAGCACTATCTGACAGAGCTCTGTGCAGTCTCCACACGGTTGGTCTCTTAACACAACACGTTTTGAAATGACTTGGGCTTTACAAGTACAAAAGGATCTGTAGAATGGCCACAGCTTTTTCGTTTGGGTTTTTGGTTGATTGGTTGGATTTTTTAAATGCTCTATTTTGTACTAATGTAAATTACTTTCACCTAACATCTTTGCAGCTGTCTTATCTGTACCCTTGAGTTAGTAGAACGCAAAAAGGTATGTCATTGATGTCACACCCTCCCAATCTCAGTCAAGGTCTCTTGCTCCACCAGCGTAATGTTTTTCCTTTGTATCTTAGGAGATCTGTGACTCATTTGTACCCCCAAGTTATGCCGTTTCTCTTCAAAACTCGATTTAAATTTTACGATGTTATGCCATAAATCAGTGACACCAGGAACAATGAATTTAAACTCTGAGGTTACAAGAAAATTACTCTGCATTAAAAATGTGAATAATAACAAAAAAGCAGTTTGACGGACCTGGCAGGAACTATATTTGAAGGTCAGAAGGTCCACATCCACCACTGGGTTAGTGATCTTTTTCTGTTTCTGCCCTGGCTGATTGGAAGCCTTTAACCTTTCCAAAGAAGTTATGCAGCTACCAAACGAGTCAACAACATCTAATCTGGGAAAAACAGCCAAATGTTAAGTAACACTAATTGCCTCTTTCTATGACATGTGGTGAACAGAGCAAAGTTCACCCGAGTGGGGTGGGAATTATCCCTGGGTAATCGTCAAAGCACCCTGTGTGTGCCGGTGCTAACACACACCTTCCCAAGAGAGCCTCTCTCGTCACCGATGATTTATATCTCCACTTTGGCAGCATTGGGAAATTCACAGTGTTTTGTAAATCAGTTCTACAAACGGTGACACCTCTGTACGTGTCTCTTCAGACACTTCTCAGTCAACCTTTACCACTGCTTCAAAGCCACTACAGGAATTCAAACATCCCGTAGATAACTGCATTCAGCAGGCCAGGAGGGAATCTCCATCCAGGCAAACAGTCCACCCTCTCCTTCCTGCACCAAGATTGCAAAACAACCCAAGAAATCTTTCAGAAATTGTGATGTACGACACATTGGCCATATAGCAAGGACAGCAAGGACCAGCGCAGGCTGAATTTTCAGAGAAGTTCCCTATCCGTGCGGTCTGCTAGACTGAGGAGACTGGTGGAAACTACTGGCAAGCTTGCAGCCAAGACTTGCAGAGCAGTCCTTTCCTTGTCAGGGGACGGAAGGGAAGATCTAACAGATGTTTTTACCTCTTGATATTAAGCATTCAGGAACCATAAGCATCATTACATTTCCTTCTTTTTTTTTTTTCTTTTTTTTTCTCTCCCTGATCTTGGGCCTTTTGATGCATATATGGAGGAAACTGCATGAGGAACACTCTCCCTTAACCAGCTCCCAGTGCTTCTCCACACCACTCCTTCACCTAACGGAGGCACCGCATGGAGCCAGGCAGGGATCACCACTCTCCTCAAACTGTTTTCCCAAGGGTCTAATCCCTCTCTTCCACTTAAGTTCAGCCCTTCTCAAAAGGCTGGAGAAAATACAAGATGAGCAGAAGCTCCATGTCCTGGGCTGCCTTTGTTTATCCCCAATTATGTTACTGTCTTCCCCCAGAGCTTAGAATTTCACAACAGCAAGTTTCACAAAAGGCCACTTCTTTTCCTGCTCCTATGGCACACTCTGCTCGCTGGGCCTAGGTGGTACCGCCAGCACCACAGGGGATGCTGAGAAAGGAAAGGCAAGTGGAGCTCAGCTCCACAGGGCACCAGCCAGAGCTGGAAAACACCAAATCACTTCTCCCAGATGGGCAATAGCTTCCTAGAGAGGCAACTTGAGAGATCAAGGTGGCACTGATCACAGGAGTAAATGAATCAGAGAAAGACTGCACCTCAGGGTGGACAATAAAGACAAAATAATGATTTAAAGCTGTTTAGCTTTTTGCTCAGTTTCAAGAGCAGGAAAGGTTCGAGGCAAATGCACTCAACCAGTGTTTGAGACCTTTCCATCTCTGTTTTATGAAACCAACGTTCTAGTTCTGACCAGGAGTTCCAAGAAATGAAGGATTCCAGTGACAAAGTCTGAGTGGAAATTTAACTGTGTCTTATAGACATGAACATCATTTTTACTTTTAAAACAACTGTGACATGACCAGAGGCTCAGGTGGAACCAGCTCAGGAGCTGGTCTATTGCCAGGAGAATGGCGGTTTCGGACCTTGAGTATTTGATTCAGGTTTGAACAGCTCAGGAAATTGCATTTCCATTCTTCTTACGAGCTTGTTCCACAGCCCTGCACAGCTCACAGTCAGGAATTATTTCCTGGCATTCAGCTTACACTTTCCTTCAATTAGTCATTCCATTTCTCTTAACTATACCCCTAATGTTCTCCTAATTGCTTTCCTTTTCTTGTTGGTGTGTACACCCTTCTCGTGTTTGCAGACGGTTACAGTGTCCTATTAGTCACTGGTTAATTTGCACCATTTCCATTTTCCTTCATATGTCAACAACTTGAGGCTTTCCATTTATTGCATTTCTCTGGCTTTCTTCTCACTGGAGAAAGCAAGCACACTCCCCAGCACAGACCAGTTACCTCGCCTCAGAAGACAGCTGAGCAAAAAGCATTAACATCTCTGGTCTGAGTTCAAGATTCTCCATCTCGGGTCAGCTGATGCCTTTCACGTTGTTTCACTTGTGATGCTGCTGTCCATGCTGGCAAGGGACGTGACAGGCGCTGCCATCTCCCTTTCAGCAAGCAAAGCTGGGGATCTTATTTGCTTATGAAATACTTGAGAGTAAAGGGACAAAAGCACAGAAGCTTTAACATGGTCAGAGGACTTGGGTCATCATCCACTTTCCCTCGGGCTCTGTGGTCCCAGAACAGGATGCCTCAAAGAAAAGGAGCATCTGCAACTACAGAGATGGTCTGCAAAGGCACAAAGGGGCTGCACCAGGGCAGGGGGGTGGTCTGCACCTGCAATGTTAAAAGTGAGGCGCGTGAACGCCAGCCCTCAGGATAAGGCCTGCTGGTGCCCTCATCTCGTGCGGCTCATTCTGCTGCACTCGACCAGCTTTAACTTGGATGATGACAGGGTGGGGAGGTTGTAAAGACTCTGTGGTCTTAAAGTAATGACTATTAGCAGCAACATACATAGAGGTGATCCTGCAGCAAGGCTGGAATTGAATCATAAATCCTCTTGAGGCCTCAAACAGCTCAATTTATGCAGAAATTGTACATTATCTTCTAGGGAGTCCCCTCTGAGCCAGGGTAGTGCTGGGCATGGCTGGTAAAGACAAGCTAGTAATCCAGCCCAGAAGTGACTGCACTTCACCAACAGTGAAGGACATCCATGGTTTGACGTCCTCAGGCACTTGGTACATTTGCAGGAAGCCTTCTACTTCTGGCTGCAAGTGCTCTGTCCACAGGGATCTAAAAAATTTGCCTCCTAAATGTTGTTACACACGGTATTTGACACTTCAAAGGCAAGCCTGAAAGATACAGCATGCTACCTTAAATGACCAGACCACAGCCTGTAAAGGACCCATTGGCAGCAGGATTTTCATCTGTTTGATCATGACTAGAGGGGAAAAAAGTTAAAATTTGGGCTGACAGGGGGAACAAGACCTGACGCTGCCCACAGCACACGCTCCCTGAGTGCTGATGTTCCCACTCCCGGGGTGCTGATGTTCCCATGTAGTGAAAGACGATGGCCACAGCCTGAAACAATGAAAATGCCTCCTGGGTAGGTGAGGTACACCTTTAACCAGGCTGAAAATGATCCAAAGCCCAGTGAGCATGACACGTCCAGCAGCAAACAAATGCAGACAGAGACCACACGAGTAGAGGAAGAAATAAAGCATCTCACAAACTACCACTGCATCCTCAGTTCATTAGCATAAGAAAAAGAGACAGCAGCCTTCTCACCCCTCTAGTCTTTCTTTAAATAGCCAAGCCCAAAAAAAGCAATTCTCCTGTTCCTGTTGGTTCTTTGGACAGCTTGCTGTCAAAAGGGAACGTTGAGCATACACCCACAAAACGCCCGAAGGAAGATTTCCAGGGCAGCAAGACAAATCACGGCTTCAGCACCCTCAGCACTGCTCTGTCTCTTGTCTCACTATCAACACAGGCTCAGCGACACCCAGAAGTGGCACTTCTCAAAATACAGTGCTCTCCCACAACCTTGGACAAAGACAGCTCAGGTGCTCCCAAGACCGTTTCCACGACCTACTTTGGGTAGAAAATAAGAGCTATTGGCCTAGCAGGGAAGGTTCCAAGCGGCAGGGGGCTGGCAGTGCAGCTGCCATTCACCTCAGCTTGACAATTTTGCTTTCAGCAACTAGCGCAGCGTTCTGGCTGGGCAGGGAAATGAGGCGTGATGTTTCCGAAGGGATGGTGAAGCTGCCTGGCTGAGTCACTCCCAGACAGTTCTCACAGGTACCATTCACAGAAACAGCTCCCTGACGCCCCGGAGTCGGCCGCTGGAGCTGATCTCAGCTAATCCCTAAATCCAGCTACGCCCAGATACCGATACACGGTATTTTGCCGTGTGTTCGCACCGTTGGCTGGTTTCTGCTAGGCTGGATTCAGCTTGGAGAGCACTTGGTCTCACTTTTGAGAAGTGTCATGCATGAGGACTTCGTAACACCAGCAGCTTGACTCGGGGAGCTGGCAAAGGGCTCTCTCGTCACTGCTGTGGGGATACGCAGTGGTGCACAAATGCGAATCCAAGCCCAGCCTGGACACCAGACACACACAGCCTCTCATAACTGCAGAGGTGGCACAGCTTGCTGCTCTGAGCATCACATCTTCTTTCGTCCCCATTAAGGAGAGCTAAGAACTGGGGGAAAGGCAAACAAATTTGGACACAAAAGCCTGAATATTCAGCTAATACCTATATAGCTTTTTCTCCTGAAGAAGATGATGCCATTATTACTCAAGAACTGTTCACTTGCTTTTCTTCCTGCAGGTCTCCCCAGAGCTCTTCCTTCCTCTCTTACTTGCTAACAAGGTGTTGCAAGTGCAGTCATACCATGCAAAAAAAGCACATTTCCCACAAAGAAAATTATCTATATTCACTCCTCTCCACCCAGATCTGTACATGGGCAAAGCAGCAGAAGAAGAGAGGTATGAAAGAGAGGTAGCAAGCACATGGGCTGTTGCTCATATCATACTCTACTCATTTAGATTTTATTTAAAAAAAAAAAAAAATCATCTCCTAAGTGTGTGAAAGAGGGAGTGTTTCCATTAGAGGAGCTCTGCTCACAGTGTTCTCACATCTCTGACTCATGAGCTCTCACAGCATGAGCTGTGCTGATTTAAGCGGTTACCACCTTCCCTGGAGAACCTGCAGCCATGAACGCCGCAACATTTAAACCTGCTCAGCTAAAACTGGCAGAGCTGTGAGTCAGGGCCCCAGCTGCACCTTCCCTGAACCCCACTTACACATCCCACTGCTCTGGGGTGATAGGTTGGCCAGGGGCTGGTGGTAGGAGGTTGCCAGCCTTGGCTGCCTTCGAGGCTGGGATTGTTTGGGCTCTCCCAGCTCAGCTCCCTCAGGGGGTGTTGAGTGGTAATGGCTGGAAAGATGATGGATGGTGCACAGAGCAGGGGCAAACGTGCTGGTCCTAACAGCCCCTCTGCAGGGCTATGTGAATCCTACGCTGCTTTCCAAGGAGCTACAGCACTGAAGGATATTTTGGGTTTAGTGTTTAACCTTTTTCATGTGTTTGTTTAAATTACAAGCACAATCTTCAGACTGAACATATTTTAATTTACAGGAGGAGAGAGCAGTGTCCATAAATAAATCATTAGGAATAGCTGGTGTGCAATTCCCATGTAAGGCTCTTGGGACAAGAGATGGTGTTTCAGAGACAGTAAGGAGCTTGGCACCTCCTTGGCTATCAAAGGGGTGAAAATAGGAAGAAAATCCAAGCTGGAGTTGTTCTAAGACAGTTTATACCAGTCTGCAGCCAACAGGTCCTGCCTTCCCAGGGCCAAATGAGGATGAACCCCCAGTAACTAGCAGCGGACTGTGCAACCTTTACTTAACTGCACCGAGAAGTTTCTCCCGCAGTCAGATCTAGCAAGGCCAACAGAGCACTCACCCCACTCCCAAAAAACAGGAGTTTTTTTAGCTGCATGTGTACATGGGCTCAGCAGAGAGCGCACAGCTCAGGGCTCGCTGGCTGCTCCCCTGCAAGCTCTGCCTGTACCTTCCCAGGCACAGGCTTTGGCCAGGAGCGTGCGGCTGGGTGACGGCCACCCCTGCGCTAACAGTAACATGGCGAGCACCAGGTGTGAGGTGACACGGAGCAAATGCAACCTGGCACGTGGGCTGAGCTCACTGCCCAGGTGGTTTTGCAGCTTCAGCCGGGGCTGAGCTCCTTGCTGCAGGAGCCTGTGCCAGCAGTGCTGGAGGAGACACTGTGCCCAGCTGGCACCCAGGTCACTCATCGACCCTGCTCGCACGAGCACACATTTGAGAGCGCAGCCGGGCAGATCCTCTGCGAATGTTCATCTAGTTTCCTATTGGCCTGGTTTACACCACCTGAAATAGGTCAAGAACCATTTAAGCTGAAATCCAAGCAAGGTTTGAAGGCTTTGGGCTCTGATTCATGGGTTCTGGTGATCCCCACCCCAGATAGCAGAGGTGTCGGTGACCAGGGGCGAATGCCCGGCAGTGGGGAGGCAGAGCTGGCCCCGTACTGCCTGAGTGGCCACGGTCCCTGTGCCAGCGGCCGTAACGTCAAGTGGCAGTTAATACCCAGGTGCTGAATCACAGCTGAAAGAAGAGGCTTGCCATCCTTCCTGCAGCGCCAGACCAAATGGGAGTGGACAGAGAGCTGGGAACAGTTACATCTTTCATTGCTCCCACACGTGCAGCCCAAACTGATGATCTGAAAACCCTGGGGCACGTGGGCAAGTCACCACAGCTCAACAAGTCGCTGCGCTTCAGCCGGGAGGTGGTAACCCCTTGTGAAAGCACACCTAGCAAATTGCATGGCCGTGGCAAAACGCATTGGCTTCAGCCCCCGTGAAAGCCATGCTTTGCTTCTTCACTAGTTGATTTAAATATTGCAGGCAGTAATTCCTGAATGCCACATTGTAGGCACACATTTTGAGAAGATTAATTATTTATGCTACCATTAATAGACTTTGGAGACAAGTGCATGTTTCCATGAGACTATTGTTGAGACCCCTGGGAACAGTGTCAGCCTAAGAATGACAACAGTTTAATTTTTTTCATTTGTGAACATGAGTCAGACTTTTAAAAAATTATTTAACCAGTTCTGGACTCATAATTTCTCTCCCAACAAATCTATTCTATAAGTGGACCTTTTCAACTGCTGTCCTCCAAACTGTCCTCTGCGTTCAGCTCCAGTGAAATTGCAGAATGGCTTTGAGGTACCATTTTCTGAGATGGATCAGCAGCCTGCCAGCTCACAGCTCTGAATTTTAATGTATTTGGGGCTGCTGCACTACGTGCTCACACCTAGGTGACTTCACTACTTTTTGAAAAGTGATGTGGAAAAAGTTTCATGTAGGTTAGCTTTTAAAGTGGACTCGTGTCCCTAAGAGGTGTCGATGCATTTGGAAATCCACTCCTCTGAGTCTTTCCCCTCTCTGCAGACTCGAGATTTTTGGGTGCTCTCTTTGCAGCACTGACACAGGTTTTCAGCGGAACAAGATAATGCAATTTTTCCCCTCTTAATTCTTGGACCTGGCTCCCAGCCACCGTGAATACAGGAATAAATGGTACTGGGCGTAGCACGGAGCTTTGAAGTCCAGAATCCCAATGACTTTGTTTTTGCACCAGGCATGTTTCCTTTCGTGCTGTTAGTGGCTGGCCGGGCGTCTTCCTGCAAGAGCGAGCAATGCCCTTCACCCTGCAGGCTGGGCAGCGGGCTGAGTGCCCTCCCTTCACTCCTTATGAACACGGGGGATCCCAGGGCTGCTCTTCAACACACTCAACTCACTCAGACACAGTCTGATGGCATTTTACATCTTTTGGATGCTGCTATTCCCAGTCAAATCCTTGTTGGTTGTAGCAGTGTCCAGGGGCACTTGGGGTTAGATGCCTTGTTCCTCTCACTGTGTTCCAGCCCAGGCTATCCCTTCCCTGGCTCTTGTTCTTCCACCTTTCCACTGAGCACATGGTTCACCTAGTCTCAGCTCTGCTCCTTCCTTTCTTCCCCACTGCTCTTTACAGTCCTTTATGTCGACTGATCCTCTCTCCTGCTTACCACCACGTTCCCTCTCAAACCCTCTCTCTCCACTTGTAACTAGCCCATGGCGAGCATCTCTCCTCTGCCCTTTCAAACCTGTGCACCTTCCCACACAGGCTGTCCTCCCACCAGCCATCACCTCTGCTAGCAATGTGCAGGCTCCTGCTCTCTCCCCCTGTGCTCGCTCCTTGGGATGTAGCCATGGTGCTGGAGAACACACCACGTGCGCCTGCAGTGCTGGTCATGAGGATTAAAAGTCCCAGCAGCATTACGGAGCACAGCTTAGATCAGGATTTTATGCCTGTCTGACAGCAGGGGAAGTCTCCTAAAGTGGGAATTCCTCTGTTTTATTAGGAGGGTTTCTGAGAGTTTCGCTTTCTCTCTGATCATGCAGATTGGGCCTTTCATTCTCACATGAAGTGGGATGCTAAGCAGTGCCGTCTGTTCTCACGCCAGAAGCCAAAATGCTCCTCTTTGCATCTCCTTATTATTTTATAGCCAGGCAGCTGTACAAGCTCTGGGAACATTAGGCTCCAGGGAGAAGTTTATGTCAATCTAAGGTACTTTGCAAACAAACTACCGGGATGCATTTCCCCCTGCTTCACCTCCCTGCAGTTTTTGGGTTGTATGTGTGGTAGAGGCCTTATAAAGAAGCCCTCCTCTTTGATAACCACTCTTTTAGAGCTCCAGTGAAAAAATGGTGCTGGTGTTGGTTGGAATTTGCAGGAAGCGGAGCTCTCCCAAATATTTCTGATTGTCTCTGCCTGTTTTCCTTTAAAACAAACCTCTTGCCTTCTCCTCTCCATGGGCAGGGTCTATAAATAGCCTTGAATGTCTGGCTCTTAGAGTGATGTCCATGTCTCAGGGAAGGTATATACAGTTACGATGTTCAACTTGACCTCTTAAAATTAGCTCAGCCGCAAGAAGGTACAAAAGAACAACAGAAGTTATGTGACTGTTGATGTTTATTCCTGGGGAAATAGAAAGGAGGGATGTTTCATAAGCTGTTCACGTTCTTTAATGCTGGTGGAAATGATGCATTGACATCAGCAAGTGGCAGACCAGTGAATCATAGCTACAGCAACACAAACCAACCCAGCCCATGGCAGGCACAGGCCTCCCCACCCTTTGTCAGTGGTCCCCGGCTCTGGTATCAGCTTGTTGCTGTTCCACACAGCCCTGACACTGGACCTGCAGCCCTACTTGGAGAGTCACCAGCTCTCACCATTTCCCAAATGAACATTAGCCTGGCATAAAATGCCTTGACCTTGTCCTTGCATAGTTAATGGATTTAATCAAAATGAAGAGGCAGTGATAAGTAGGAAGACATTGGGCAGCTTCCTTCCCCTGGCCATTTTCCAGCAAGCATCTCTCTTCTCACGTCGCATCAGCCCCTTATTTAAGAAACCCTAGCCTGGTCCCTCCAGTAGCCCTTTCCCAGCAGAACCTGTCTGCAATCCCAGTGGAGTAGGGAAACACTGAGCACCATGAATTGAGGGCCACCAAGGGCCATCTAATTGCTCACATATGTAATCTCCAACAGAGATCACGGTGTTAGCTTTAGGAGAGCTTATTTTGGCAGATAAGGGCTCCCTGCTGTGTTACAGGGCATTTTCCAAAACCCATTAGAGTCAATGGAAAAGCTCCTGCTGGTTTTGATAGACTTAGTAGGAGGCCTTATTAGAAGGAATTTCACAACGAATCCTTAAAGTTTTGCGTATGTGTCTGAGTCTCCAGGCAAGCTCAAGTCCTTTTAAGTGCGCTGTGACTCACACACTTAAATAATGTACCTTTGTATTTCTGGGACAAACAAAAAAAATTGAAGGCTAAGGATTAGACTATAATATGAGCCTGTGTGTCTAAAAACAAACCCAGGAAGGAGCAGTAAGCGAATTAGCTGGCTGAAATAGTTTTGAGACTGAGCCTCCCGACACCTGCACAGTATTTCCAATCTGAAATCCCTTAGTTGTTCTTCCACTGACTACTGATGAAGCAGGCATTAACCATAAGCTCCAGATAAATTACTCGGTCATGCACTTTATGGCCTCATGAGTCTCTCCAAAAAGTTCTGGCTGCCACAACGAATTAAATCCCTTCAAAACTGTCAAGAATATAGAAAAAGTCTTGGAAGTGGAATGCTAGTTCCAGAAACTTCCTGAAGAGTCAAGCCCTAGCTGACTCCTGTATATCCATCACAGAAGTCACAGAAATGCATTCAGATCATAAGCTTGTTTCTAATCACTCAAGACCGATTTTTTTGACTCCTGATCTTGGGCCTGTGGGTTTGGTGTAAATGCTTTTATTCCCTGGATAGTCTGTGAATCATCACCTGGATGATTGGGCCATTTGACTGACATGAATAACTTGAACCCACATAGACACTAAGTGGATAGCAGTCACAAACTAACCTGACACTTTTGTGGAATTTTCTGCAAGCGAGACGCTTGCTGGGCAGCAGTGGAGGCTGTGAACCAATTCCTGGCTTGTTCTACTACTGATCTGGCAGACTCCAACGGTTCGGAGAGCTCTTAGGGAAAGCCAGAGCCTCACACGCTTTGGCTGCAGTGGGATAAGTAGCAGTCACAAATCATCCCCGTCTGACAGACTTTCTGTTGGCTACGTGATGGCACATGGGGGTTTTGGGTGAGGCCCCAGATGGCAATGTCAGCTCACAAACCCATTCACGCAAAGGGCCCAGAGACTGAAAGAAGCCACGTTTTGAGAAGAGGACTTGGAAGTATAAACTTTGAGCATTGTTTCTCTAGACAGACAAGGTTCAGCTTATGCTGGTCTTGTTAAGTGAAAAAGAAACACAGCCTCAAGACTGGCGGGTTGAGTATATTTTTCAATGCTATATATTTACCACAAATAGTTTAAAAACACACCTGATATTAAACAATTCAGAAAATGACAACTTCAAAACGAAAGGTTGCCTTTTTGCTGGTTTTTGAGCTAACACCAAAGCCAGGTGGAAAGATTTTTTTGCATCCCGTTGGCCTAGAGTTCTACACTATTTGTATCTCAATCAATGTCACTTTGCATCACATCCCAGTTGAGGACTTAGCCCCAGATGAGTGAGTGTGTCTAGGGCAGCTCTCTTTGGTGCCAGGACTCTCCTGTTCCCTATTCAGAAAGTGCTGGTTGGAGTTTCAGGACTTGGAGCCATCTGCTCTTGCTCAGAAGTTACAAATGAGGGCATGTACTTAGCTACTGACTGCCCAAACAGCCAGGGGACTTCTGCAGTTGGATACTATCTCTATGCGGTGTGCTTCAGAACATCCTCCAAAAGCTTTGGGCTACTACAAGCAGAGAGGTGGAGCATACAGACGGCCAAACATCCTCACCTGCTGGAAATCTGCTTCCCTCATAATCTGGCCATGACTCAAAGTGGTGGCTGTGGGCTGTGGAAGCTGGTGGAGGTGGGTGGCACCTTGTTCCCTTGGGCTCTGCAGCACCATCTGCCTCTCCAAGCTCCCACCATCTCTAGATTTAATTTTTAAACTTCTGTTCTGGCACAGCATCCTCTACCCCTCCTCTGCTGAAAAGCCTAGTCACCAGATGAGATGCAGGTCCCTGGCACGTCCCACCCGGGACACCTCAACAACAATTCCTGTTTTGCACAGGCTGGAGGACAGAGCTGTTTCTGAGAACATCCCGAACGTCAGCGGGGCCGCTCAGCCACCGGCTGGCACTGCCACTTTGCTGCGGGAGGAAGGGGAATGGACACGGTGAATCACGGCACAAAGGACGAGACGGCACTTTTGGCAAAAGAGAACATAATGGAAATGGAAAATTTAAAATATTTGCCTTGTCTCAAGAACATTTGGGCCATACAGCTTTGGTTTTAATTACGGGACATGGGCAAATTGGGTGCCTTACAGAAAAGTCAATTACCACTCACTAAAAGGCAATGTTATCTTAAAGACCCTTGGGAAATTACTTTGTTTACTCAATATAAAATAATAACACATGGTCTCTCTAACCACTGCCAGCTCAGGATCCTGCAGCTTTCTGCAGCCAGCAGCCAGCTCACTCTCACAATACCCTCAAGGAGAAGCAAGTATTACCGTCTCCTCACTTCCAGATGAGAATAGTGAAGCAAAGTGAAAGGAAATTAATTGCTTGGTGTTATCAAAGAGCCCTGCCCTAGCTCCCTGGGTTCTGAGAAGAGCCAAGGATATGATATGTGCCCTAAAATACAACATGAAAGGAGCCTCAAACCAACAACTTTGCCTTCTTTCTCGTACACAAGTAACTAGGGCTCAGAACTAGTAGGTGTACTTCCACCCATCACACAGGTATCTGAAGCGGTTGAACGTCTACCCTGCACTATGTTCTTATATTCAGATGATACCACAAGACACCAGTGACTGACAACTGCCATGTGCCCAGCAGGCACAGCCAGCTGCCGCTGTGCTCTCAGTGCGGTGAGGTGGCCCTGGCCCTCTTCTCCCTGAGCAGATAGCAGCTCTGGGAGTGATTTTATTCTGAGAAAATCAGAAAGACAAAATAGCCCCCAGATTGGAATGAAGCTAGCTGCCATAGCAAAAAAAGGAAAAAAAAAAAATCATTAAAATAATTTTGAGATGATATTTAAGGTGTCCGGTGGTTTTAGGCAAAATCGACTTGAAATTGTTAGCAGGGAAAATTGTGGGGCCGGTTACATAAATGCACAGTATTTTGCACCATAAAAAAAGGTGAAAATGATTAAACAGACCCAACTTTCACACTCCCAGAGAATGCAATGACAGAGTTCACATTCTCAAAGAGTCTTGAATGGTGGTGCACTCAGCAGAAGAACAAAGGTCAGGATTTGCAACTAGGAAACGCCAAGTCACTATTTTTTAACCATAAAAGCCATAAAAGTTTCTAAAAATAATGCCCAACGTTTAACAAGCCAGATCACACGTGCCGAAACCTGAGGACAAACACTGGGCTTCAGAGTGGTAATCTGATGTACCTGAGCAAAGAAGAAGGGTTTCCTCCCTGGACAATCCTTTTCATGGAACCTCCATCAGTCTGTAACGGTGGAGCTGAGCTCTGCTTAAAATTCAGGCTTCTGACTATGTGATCTCTGCAATACAGAGAGGAGAGAGAGTGTTGGGTGTTTCCACACTTCTCAATGGAAGTTGTTAGGTTACAGGAAAATCCTGGAAAACTTCCAAAGAGCAGATGAGGTGTCTGCACCCTTCACATGGCTTTTCTCCCCAGCAGGGTGG
Organism: Baryphthengus martii; assembly: GCA_013396935.1. Taxonomy (NCBI): domain Eukaryota; kingdom Metazoa; phylum Chordata; class Aves; order Coraciiformes; family Momotidae; genus Baryphthengus; species Baryphthengus martii. Next base: position 41,400 of record VWZK01012763.1, read on the forward strand.
GAGCACAGTTTGCTCCTAGAAAGTGATGGTTCTGGGCCCTTCGCTCTCTTTTCTCCTTTTTCAGTTCTTTGTTATGGTGGTTTTACCACTGAAGCGCCATTTTCCAGCTTCTTGAAATCCTGACAACACTTTCATCTCCAAAATACGGCAAATGGCGGGAAAGGTTGAGTCTTCCTGTTTACAAGTAAAGAAAAGTCCTTCGTGGCCTACTCCTGTTCCACCTCCTGGTCAATTAATATACATAATTGTTTTTCCAGGCAGAAATGTAAAGAAAACATTTTTCCTACTGCTGAAGACATGAAAGGCAGGATACAGAATACGAAAAAATGTTTGGAACCTCTCCACCGCTTCAGACATAAACTGTCCATCTCTAGATAGATCACTATGTACAAGGCCAGTTTGTGCCACTGTTTCCCAGCTTTTTCCCCTGATTCCAGTCATGGTGCAGAAACAAACAAATTAGCAGCTGCCTCTTCTGCCAGCAACAGAGCTGGGAAAGCAGAGATGGTGGTGCAGCCTGCTCTGGCAGCTCCACCGGACAACACACCCAACAAAACAGCTCCCACTTTTCACTCTGAGCCTAGAAAAAAGATTCACAGGAAGAAATTTTGTGAGCCCCCTCCTGCCCCATGGTGAAGGGCTGGAGTATGGACGGAGCCCACCGGTATCGTGCGACTCCTTCATACCTGCTGGGTCAAAACACAACCTGCCATTGCAGCGTGAGCCCCGTGCGCCCTGCAGCCAGCTGCACCCTCCTGCCAGGGCACCAGTTCCAGCACGTGTCGTGTTGCTTTGGTTTCTGCTCACGCTGGAATCAGCTAGAACAGCGTGGTCTTAGCTTTACCTCTCTGCTGCGTTTCTGCCCAGCAGGTGTTCAAGGCTTTTGGGCTGGCTGGAGGTAAGGGACCAGGCAGCCACTTTTGCCCGGGTCCTGGGACACCTATTCTGTTCTTTTCACAGGCTGCCGCTTTCAGCAGTCACTAAGACAAAGCTTGTGGACGGGATGACGATGAACAGGCACAAAACTCAATTTGGCAACAGCTTCCTGAATTTCCAGAGGTCCCAAACACCAGCAGACTCTCCCGATACTAGCACTAGTGTTTGGACTGCTCGGTGAGGGTGGCCTTTGTCAGCAGGAGGTTCTCCCACGCTCATCCCTGGGCTGCCTCCAGGACTACCCGAACCCAAACAAACTCTCAAGCATGGGGCCCGGTGGTGCAGAAGCTGTGCTTGCAGGCACAACCTTCATGTATAAAAGGAGCCTTATTTGGAGGGCAGCTGCTCACAGATGCACTGGAGGTCTGGGGCTGGACTCCATCCTTCCAACACTTGTGCTTGAAAACAGGCCTCTGAATCCTTCTGAGTTTTGTTATCACGGACTATAAACAGAGCTAACAGATGTAAGTGTTAAGTGTTGGCGATGTAACGGGCTGGAGTTATTCTCTAACAGCACAACTCTGACACACACACGGAGCCTTTATCTCTGAGGTTCACTGCAGTGCAGCCTATAATTGAAAATGCTTCCAAGTGAAACCAGCTTCCAAAGTGAAAGGCAGCTCGACACCTTTATAGTTCCTCTCTGGCTGTTCTTTGAAGGTACCCATCCTCATTTACTCAAAGAGGACTGAGCAGAATCAGAATTGCACTCCCCCTCTGGGAAGAACTGCCCTGGGGTATTTTCTTTCTATTGCAGCCACTAAATTACTTCCAAGAATTTTGCAACTGGCTCAACCACACATTTTCATTTGTTAACTAGCTCTCTGCTGATTAAACAATATACGATGGCTCACAGGACTTTTTATTTATCTTTAAAATAAATTGAATACTGATGAAGGAATAGAAACAGCTTTCACACCAACAGACCCTCCCACACAGACATACTGCAGGAGCCAAGCTTACAGCTTCTCTGCAGCATCGGCAGAACTGGGTATTAGCTGCCCAAGGATGATGTGTTGAGGGCTGGTCGGGATTGGGCCAGTCCTTCCCAAGAAAGGGAAGAAAGGGAAGAAGGCACAAAGCTGGGCAGAGATCTGGAAGAGATGGCTGTTCCCACTGCCGCCACCAGAATGGGAGAGAGTTAAAATAGCTGTTCCTGGAGGGAAGGGTTCGTGTGCTATGTGCACATATCCCACAGGCCTGCTGGGCAGCAGCAGCCAGTTTGGCTCTCCAGGGCCCTGCTGCGGGCAGAGCAGCAGCCAGCGCTCTTCTCCCCTCCTAGGAAGCTGCTGAACAAGATCTTTGCTCCCCTCCAGTGCCTCTGGCCAGACTTGCAAATGCTCCCAGAGGACACTGATGCTGAGCCGAGGGGCTCTGTGGTTTTCCTCCCCCGTGCACAGCTCGTTCTCAGGCAAACCCCTGCCAGGGGAGCACAGACTGTTTTCTCCCTCACTCAGTCCTCAGACTTTAGCAAGGACTTCTATGAAGTTGGCTGGGCAAACCTGACTGCAGGCAATAAAGCAGGGTCAGGCCCAAGCAACGAAGCTGCGTCGGTTGGTTTGCTTATGGCTCTCAGGGCTTGTGGTCCAGGCTTTGGTTTTCTCTTCTTTCGGGACTTCGCATATACCCATTTTTATAATATTTGGACCAGAGCGTGTCAGATCCGTCTCTCTCTGCTGGGACATCTGCTCATGCTAGACCTCACCCGTGTTGTAACTGAAGCAATTTGGGTTTCAGACAGGAGAGATTCAGAGAGTGGGACAGCAAAGCCATGTTTTGGGGTTATTTCACAAAGGAAATCTCAGTCTGACTCTGCTGGAGCCCTGGAGCAGCCCTGCACAGGGTGAGCCAGCAGTGAGAGAGGAAGGAATTGGGCACAGGGTGGCAGGGAATAGGCATCCTAATAAATACTCACTCACGATTAAATAGTCCTTATACTTGATTACACTTGACTACACGAGAGGCTCAGAAGGTTATTGCTTGTTTTTCTGAGTCTTGCATGACTTCTGGTTGAAATGTTCACCTGTATGCCCTGTTCACCAGCACCATCAGGACAGGAGCTGATAGAGACACCTTAATCAAATGAAAGGGTTTTTCACTTTACTGTCTTCAATGAAGAATTTTACAAAAAGGCTACAACACAGATCACTCAGGCAGATCCTTTGCTAAGGCTTTTCTCCACACTTTTGGACCTGAAGAGCTCTAAAGTAACATAAGATAAAATGCAGAAGCCTGTTGATACCACTTCTGACCCTTCTCTCAGGAGTATACAACAGGAAGGAAAAGAAAACCTGCACAAGGAACAGCTCACAGAGAAGCACTAAGCACTGATGGACTCCAAGAACTCCTGAAGAATTTATGATTGAGTCCAAAGAGCCATGTCTACCCCTTAGAGGATCACATCCAAAAATTAGGCAACACATAAGCAAAAAAACTCATTTATGGAGGCAGATTAAGGACTGATGCCTCTAAATTACCAGTGATGTGAGGAGCAGAGTGTACTGAGTCCTGTAGATCCCAGAGATAAGCAACAGGCTATTAAGGTGTCATCACAATATCCACACAAACAGAACATTTCATATTGGCAATAGAAACAGTTTTAAAATCTATTTTTTTGGCTGGCAATTATTCTCTTGGGAAGAATAACTAACTTTTAAAATATTTGCTTTGTTTCTCATGAAACAGAGGGAGTGTTAGCCCTGGCTTGAGATATTCATGATTACGTTCAGGCTCTCCAGCCCATATCCCTCTGCACTGCCCAGCCCTGGCAAGTATCTGCAATGTGAGTCAAGAGAAGCAAGGAGCACTGGCCAGGAGACAGGGAGATGTGCACAGCCCTGCTAAGGTCCCTTCCAGCAGCAGCTCTGCAGGTCCACGCTGGATGTCCCCTTGAAAATGGAGAAATTTTCTTGTTGTGCTGTGTAGGGATTAGACTTGGTCCATAAGGACCAAGCTGAAATTCCCAGTAAGCAAAAGAAATTTCCACATCTGAAATACAGAAAGATGCCACCATCTCAATACAAATCCTCAAAGCTTTGATATTTGTACATTTTTAACTACAATGTTGCATGATTGCCAACTAATTAAAGAAATCAGTCAGGCTGCCTTCATGAAAACTCTGTTGGCAAAGAAACTCTAATTCTCGATTACTCAGACAAATGCTGCAAGTATAGAAATTTATCTACATATGCTACAGCTAAATGCTGCTGGGGAAAATTTATGCCCATAGTAGTTCGCAGGCATAAAATTAGAGCCTATTTACTTTTGGTAAGGAAATTAATAGTGTCCATAAATTTCAAGTTCCAAGGTTGAAAAGGCAGATAAATATACAGATAGAAAACCCCTCCCAGTGACAGAAAACCAGGCTGGCAAACTGGTTTTACAGACTGGCATTCTGCTATGATCACTGGTGATGTCATTTTCCAGCAGGCTGGCCGCTGGCAATGAGCGGCACTGAAATGCCAAGAGTAATTAAAAATCAGATTTCCTCCAATGTCCCAGATTATACTTGCTGGGACATGTTTCTTGCCATGTGAATGTCTCACCAAGTTGAGCTGAAGCCAGAAGTGTATGAGATTTGCTGGCTGCCTCAACTTCAAAAAGCACTTAGAGTAAACATTTTATACTTGCTAAAGCATTCAAGTTTTTAAATGCCTAAAGACTGCTCTAACGCTCAAGAATTGAGCAGGGAGGAGGTCGGCTTTAGTTGGGTTTAGTTTGGTTTAGTTGGGCATCAGGTTCTTGGCTTAAAAAATTCTCGGGCAAGTTATTTAGCGTCGCCTCCTCTATCTCTGATTGATGCTGAACACACTGGGTCCCAGTCCTGGCCAGGATCTCCCAAACCTTTTAACACAGGTAACAGTGTGTGCGGCATGAAACCTTGATTGACTGCTACAAACTCCTGCACTTGTTAACATGATGCCCTGGAAAAGTCTGTCTCTTACAGTGCCGTAGCCTCTTTGTGTCTTCTCATGAAATTCCCTCAACCATCCTGTGAGCAGCAGGGAATGCCTTAAATAACATCACCACCTCTAATAAACCAAAGTGGATGGCAGGGCCAGGGCACAAGCGTTCAAAAGCCTCCCCTGTGCTGTGGTCTTTCAGGCCATAGCTTCAGAGGGAATATAATTGATATTTGCACGGGGACAAGTCGCAGGCACATACTTTTAAATGGTTTTGCAGCCTCAGTGATTAGTAACAGATTATAGAATATCCCTCCGGAGAGCCTGTGCTGTGTGTCTCCGTCAAGCACAAACGGCCCCAGTTGTGCACAGACGGGAGGCGTTAATTAGTGATTTACACCCTTTTCTCCTGGGGACAGCCTGATTGCCATACGCCTGGGAATGGAACAAAAGGATGGGGAGAACTCCTGGCTTGCTGGAGCCAGTCCACTGCCCCGTTAGCATTGTGGTGTAGCCGCAGCAGTGACTTCTGCTGCCGGTGAAAGCCACCTCCTGTGCTGTGCTGGGAGGTGTGAGCAGGACTCACAACCAGCCCTGCCTCTCTTCATCGGGTGTCCCCTCTCGGCAAGAACTGTTAAGCCGACTTGCCATCTGCCCTTTCACTTCTGGATGCCTCTGCAGCTACTGTGCCCTTAGCAAACCTTTAAGACAGTGCAGGAATACTGGTGTATCACTAACAATTTTCCTAATTAGGGTAACACACCCATAGGATGCAACTGAGGCTTATGCAAGTTATTGTAGAGCATTAAGTAGTTCCCCAAAATAGCCATAATTAAAGGCTTAACCAGTAGCTTTGCCATCAGTCATAGAATCGCTTAGGTTGGAAAAGACCTTTAAGATCAAGTCCAACATTGAGGTGTATAATATTTTACTGCTGCCTGAAACATGCAATAAAAGTTCTCTGACTTGCTCTGCTCCCTATTGGTGCAGGAGATGAGAGGCTGCGAGTGTTCTCAAGGTCATTTCAGGCGGCAGCAGGAGGAATGAGGTGTGGATAGTTTGCAGCCTCCTCACCCTCCACAGCAGTCATGGACTACAGATGTTCTTTTTTTAAAATATAATTTTCTGGGTGAAGAAGAAAGATAGACTTGATGAGAAGCTCCGGTGGAGACTACGCTGTAGACTGCCTCATGTGATATACATCACCAGGGGGATACGCACAGGGAAGAGCCTGCAGCACAGAACTCTGCTCAGTTCTACATTTTACTGGCTCTGGTTACCTTAGGAATGCCAGTAGTGCTTTGTTATGTCCTTTTCTACTCAACTGAGCAGCCCTTGCTGTGTAATTTTTCTCTTGCAGTTAATGGCAGACCATGGTCATGTCACAACTTCAGCCTCTCTTTTGAATGCTGCGTAAGCAGCTCTCCAGCTGCAATGGGAGTCTCGGTGAACCCAGACCAGGGCTTCTCACAGCCCATTCTGAAACACCAATGACATTATCACTTGGGGATGCTTTCCCCAAATTTTAATGGATAGAAGACCATCCATTCCATCTCCTGCTCCCTCTTTCCTCACACATTGCCCTTGTTTGTCTCTGCATTCTCCAGACTCTACAGATCAGTCAGGTAAAGCATCACTCATTTACAGTGTAAGAATTGCACTTGCTACTTTCGGTTTATCACCTCTGTCTTCACTGAATGCAAGATAAATTCAGCTTTCTCCGAGGAAGACTGGTTCAGAAGGGTGGTTCACACTTGCCCTCCATGCAGCAGCCAGGTGAGATTTACTAACACCAAGTCTATGCAGAGGGAAAAAAAGTTCCCAAAACACTTTTCCCTCCAGACACTTGATCCTTTCTGGGCGCATAGCTCTTCCTCATCCCCCATAGCCACGAACGATTTCTCTCCCAGCTCCACAAACATTTATTCAAACATCCAGCTTTAGACATCCATGTGTCAAATAATACCTTTCATCATTTACCTTTTCCCCTCATTTTCTCATCCCTGCTGAGTATTGAGCCTGCTTGTGCAAGGATTTGCTGTGTGTATTCTGATGGCAGGAGGATGTAAGGAACTGTACAGGTCTTCAAATTAGTCATTGCTCCTGCAGCTGTCGACCGTTACCGGAGGAAGGAGTGTTTGCCAGAAGGTGAGCAAGAAGTGTACCAAACACCATCTGCCTGGAAGTGGTGCTGAACAGCAAACTGCCCCAAGTTACGAACTGGATTCTCCAGCCCAACATTCGCTCTTTTACAAAAAGTACTTAAGAGAAATCAGAGGAGCTAGAGAAATTAAGAAAGATGAGAAGCTCTCAGAAGAAATGAATTACTCATTGCTTTCAAAGCCCTACAGCTAAATCTGGGGGCTGTTGGAATTGTTCCCAAAGTCCTGTCTCCTCCAGAGGCAAGAGCAAGCACAATTCTCCCAGGAGATGCAAGGAATAGTGGGTGAATCCAGTGCAGAAAAGAGATAGGCAGGGCTGACTGAGCCACTCGCTCTGCTGGGCTTCAGGCCCATCCCCTTGTCCAGTAACCATGGTCATTCTAAACACAGTTTATGAAGCACAAAGTCTTCTTGGAAAGCAGAAGAAACAGTGGGAGAATAGATCCAGCAGAAATCCAGGGCAATTGTTGACTTCTAAAAGAAGCAGGTGCTGTTCCGTTTTTCCCTATGCCAGCTATCCTTAGACATGAATGGGAGACGGGGCTGGTGATGCCACTGTGCTGTCCTGGCAACCTATCCTCTTAAATCCAAAGAAAAAACGGTCCCAAATGGGGGGGGGGGGGGGGTATTTTTTTTTGAAAGCTAACACTATTCTTCTAAAGTAAAAGACTGGAGGAGACAAATCTGAAACCTGAGCCTCATTCCTGCTCCACTCCCTGCTGGCTGTCTCCAAAGCAGTACCTTACAAAGCAGCCTTTCCCTCAGGGGCCCAACTTTACCAAGCGTACGGTTGTACAAATGAACGCTGTCCCCTAAAGGCAAGTAGGCAGATTGACACTTGCCCTCTCCAAATGCTGAACTCACCAGGACAATCTCGGTCAAATATAAGTTCCTGTCTCCTGCCGGTGTCAGGGTTGGAATCACACATCCCACATCTCACTTGTCCCTAGGTGTCTCCCTAAATGTCCTGTGTGGAGACAGGGAGCTCCAGGCACTTCTTTCACCTTGTGCACAAGTGCTTGCCCTGAAGCCGGAGCGGGTGGCCTGGCCAAGAGCGGCCCATGTCAGCATGACCTGCCCCACCAGGCAGATGGAGGTACCGGCTGGATCCATCCCACTCCAAAACATTTATATTTTTTGCTGCTCCCCTTCACAAATTCCTTTTCAGCCACAGTTTCCAAAGTAAGGCAAACAGGCCTTGCACTGGGATGGCTTCCAATGCAAAGATGAGACAAGCTGCTTTTCTTTAACTGGTTTGTTTAAGATATAAAAGCCAGTTCTACAGTGGGATTGGGCCCAGCTAGGCAAGCGGGCCAAGTTCCCTTCCCCTGATAAATCATGGGCTGACTTGTAAGACTGTTTGTGAAGTACTGCTGAAAAAAACCAAAACATTAGCCCAGGGCCAGCACCTTCACCCAGCAGCACCCCTGCGCCTTGAAGCAACGGCCACTCCGTGAACACACAGATCCTCGCTGAGGATCTCCTGTTGCACCCAGGCAGGTACAATGATAGCACCCACTCCCTGGGGCTACAGCATCTTAAATAAAAGATCCTCTAGCTGAAACAGAAGCTGGAGGTACTGCCAAGTCTCCAAAATGCTCCTGTGCTATATATCATACAGAAGTCTGCTTCCAGCCTCACTGCAGCCTCCTGATCTCCTGCAGTGCCAGGGGAGTAACTCTTCCTGGAAGGAAAAGGGTTAGATAAACTCACTGCATAACCCATACTAAAGGAAAGTGCAAAGTTTTTTCTCCTCCAATGCAAGCCTACGCTATACGAAACCTCATGGTATGGACCTGGACAGCAAGAATATGGCCCTAACACAGTGAGATGCAAATACAGAGAAGAGATGTGTTTGTCTTGCCTGTTCTCAGATGAAATACGCCTTAAATATCACCCAGCTGACAACACTGAAGTATCAAAAAAGATCCTGGCCCATCCCTATTTTTAAATCTCTTTCCCTTCCTCTCACAGGTGAAGGCCTCCAAGTCACCAGCATCCATGTCATCTGCTCAAGTGTCTGGATATGCAGCACTCTGAGGAAAGTTATTTTTAGCATCATTTTCAACAGATGATGGAAACTTTCTATCGCTTGTACAAACATAAACTGATTCTGGCCAATGTCCAAACACTTCTGGCCTCTTTTGAACTGTAATCTCCTCAGCAGCCCCTATAATGTTAGTATCTCTTTTAACCTTCTGCTCCTTCAGAGCAGTCAGCAGAGAGGGACAGTATTTCCCTGCTCGTGGTTAGAAACTGAAAGTGCAAGTCTCAGCGCTCTGCTGAGAAAGCGCAAGACAGAAAGTGGGAAGACAGAGATGTCGTGGTAGGTCAGTGCTGAAGAACCAGGAAAGATGAACACTCTCTGCATGCACCTTCTTAAAAGAGAATGCAGAAGATGGGGCCAAGGGAGAAGTTCTGTCACAGCCTACGGAACCTGGGCAGTATTGCTGGCTAACAGACACCCTGAGCCTCTGTCAGACACGTAAAATGTCATGCAGGAAATTTTGCCACCCTGACCATGGCGGAGCTTGTTCTTTTCATTTTCAAGACAGTTTATTTTGAAAGGTTTTGCTTTAGAAGTCCATTTAAGGTAGGCTCATTGAGAAATTACTCTGGAGTATTTATTCACACTGATAACACAGAGCATTTGGCTTCAAGCCTAACAACACACTAGTTGTGAATTAATTCAGTGATAATCTTTATTGGTCTGTGGTATACACAGCAATAAACCTCCACAACGAACAGATTAATAACTGGAGTGATGGTGAGGCATTAAATCAACCTCAAAAAAGCTGTTTATTGCCTATAACCTACCCTGCAGCAAGGCTTACGGAGCCTGGGCAGCAAACCTGTGGAAAAGGAGAGCTGAGTTGAGAAGCTGGGATTTGAAGCTCCTGATGCAAAAGCAGCATAGGCAACAGTGGTGGGTTAAGCGCTGCGCCGTGGTGGGCGCTCAGTGGCCAACTGCTTCCCAAGGGACCTGTGCTGCTGGCCAGGCAGCCCTGCAGCATGTCGCTGGAAATGAATTGGAGCAGATCCCTCTAACAGTACATAGTGAAATATTTCTTCCCTCTTCATAGGCTGGACTTGATCATCTCAGAGGTTTATTCCAGCCTCAATAATTCTGTGAAACATGATGTGCTTCGGATGGGGACCCTGAAGCTCTCATAAATGCCTGGGTGCAGCCCCTTGCAGACAGGCACCGGTTCCTGCCATGGCTCAGAGGCAGCTTGGGGAGCTGGTGTGAGGTGGGATCTAGGGAAAGCAGACAGACCTGCTGGGTTTGCAGAAGGCAGGTTGGTCTGAGACACAGAAGGGAGTTCTGCAAGCCCCAGCCAGCTGGGCAGTTGTACGGACAGCATCTCTGTCAAATAAAAAAACAGAAATTTTGTATTTTTTTTTTCTGTCCTTTTTTTTTTTCCCCTTGTTGCTTTTTGGGTTTTTTTATGCACTGTATAGCTCCATTTTCCAAACTCGGCGTTCAGGTGACTGAAGGGCTTAGGTAATTCTGCAGAGTCGCTAAGAAAGACAAGGCTGCTGCCCCCACAGTTTCCATCACAGCAGTATCATAGGCAATTAAGGGCGATTTGGGGATTGCTGTTAGCAAAACTGTGAAGGCTGATAATTAACTTTTAGCTATCTGAGATCTGGAAGTTCCTATTTTTAATTTTCCTCCTTGCTCCTAATTGCAAAGTGTTTCTGAACTGTAGAAAATGGTGTTTCTGGCTGGAAACTGGTTACTTGATCTAAAAGCCAACATTCCAGCCTCATCACGTTAGTGGTATCGCAGCTTGTGAGGCTGGTGGGGTAACCGTGAGCACTCAGTCTTTTCTGCAGAGAAAAAGTACTCTGAAGGACCAGACAATCTTTCAAAAAAAAAAATTTCAGGTTTTGTCAACAAAGGGGTGGTCAAAGGGAGGCTGCACATTTTGTATCTGCTAATGTCAGCATAAATGTTTCATTATTCCACGTACTTTTGTTAACACTGACAACAGGTGCCATCAATAAGACAATATTTGCTGACCATTCCCATCCAGGTGCTCCCTGAGATAACACAGCTCATTTTTGTATATACACTGGAAAATAACTGGGCTATTTCCAGATGTAACTGTGTGGGCTCTGCTGACAGATGTTGGGGTGGGTTTTTTTCACTTTTTTTTAATACCATTTGCTATATATAAAACATAAAAAAATTCATGGATAATCTAAGACCTTAAATAACTTGGCCCATACATATGTTCATTCTACTCACTGTTCACAGCAAAATATCACTATCTGCCAATTTAACAATGTTACTCAACCGTTTCTCAAGTTCCTAAAGGTTTTTGCCTTTCTACCAGACGTGCTAATATTGAGTTTGCTTTGAAAACATTGGTTTTCTCAAACTTGAGTTTATCTTTATTAAACATCTAAAAGTTACTAGGGCAAATACGCATGTCTCCAGTGTAACATGAACCTCCATGTATTCTTGTTCTTAAAAAAAATAATTTGTGGTTTTGATACAATTCTCTATCTCTGCTCCAGGACTTCAAGTTAAACTTCAGTGCAAGCTGATTACAAGTAAAGTCCCAACCATTTTTATGTCATGCTCCAAAGGTTCCCTTGGCTATTCCTTGCTGAGTGAACTGAAATTTTAGATTGTTAGGTTTCCATCTGTTCCACTTAAGATTACTCTGTAATTTTTCATAGCACAGAAAATTCCCCTATCAGTTTTCCATAATTTTATTTATAAGATCCCTATGACCTCTGCTTAGTAGATGGTAAACTCATAAAACTCTCACCAGCAGAAAAGAGATTAGTGGACATTACAGACGATTAACTCTTCAGATTAGTCCTGGCTGCTGGGTAACTATTTCTTACAGAGCGATGATAAAGGTTTTCATGCAGAAGTGTACCGGACTTGTTACACCTACACTAATGCCTCTCACTTCCCTCACTGGATCAATAGTCCAACTTTGCCTCTGTGTGTCAATAACTGAAGGTGCAGAAATCGTTGACAATTCCCCAGCGTGGTGCTAAACGGCATTCTTTGATTCTCAGGTCAGCCAGTTTGCTGAGGGATGGATAGTGAAAGGGCATTTTCCTGGCATAACTTCATGCACTTCTGGAGGAGACTGGAAACGCAGAATGATCTCCCTGCTACGACGACCAGAAAAGGATATAGCGAGTCGCAGCAGCAGGAGTGCAAGACAGGTAGGTGTCTGCTGCTGGGCATAGAAATGTGAGTCCAATCTGACTTGAGTATCAGTTACTGTGAGTAGTCAGTTCGCAGTGAAAAGCATCATTAACCAAGCAAGAAATTGGGCACTTATTGTTTTATCAGGCAACACATTATTATTTGCACAGGCTGTTGGCTGCAGGAACCCAAAGTGAGATCTTTTGCTCCTGTTTCAGTCTTGAGTGCAGTGTTGGAAAAGACCACCTCCAAAAGCCCCTTCAAACCTGAGTTATTCCATCTCTCTGACCAAACTCGAGCAGTGAGGGCAGCGAACTAGCATTCAGTTAATTATTTTGTGCAAAAAAATCATTTATTGCATGAATTCCTTATAATTCAAGCATCACTCAGCATTACAGATCAGATAAGGTGGTGAGCTGGCTTTTCTCTCAGTTTTCCTAAAAGCCCCAAAGGGGACGGAGACTCTTCTGCCTGCAGTGCAGTGCTTCTTTGCTGACACCTCTATTCTGACACCTCTCTTTGCTGACACCAATTGCTTCGACTGCGATTGTTTGTTAAGTGATGGAAAACACTCTTAATGTGGTGGCATTTTTCACTTTCCCGGTATTTAATGAGACTGAACTAGCTCCCTATTCAGTCTATATCTAGTGCAATGAAAGAAAAGTGAAAAAAAGAGATGCCTTGGCAGCAGCTTATTTTTCCTTTCCTGCTCAGACAAAAGCGTTGGAGAGACGATACCTGCTACACAAGTGAGCATCTTCACCTCTTAGAATTTTTAAATTTTTTACTTAAATGACAGATTGAGAATATTTTTCTTGGAATATCAGGGCTAATTTCCTGCTCCGAGTAGTCTCCCTGCTGGCCACTGGCTTGTGCCCAGGATAAGTTCAGTCCATTGTTTTAATTCCAACAACAAAACATAAATCTAACAGCAGTACCTGCGCTTGAGGGCGATTAGTATGCCTGGAGCATTTTGCATAGGGGAAACATGAATTATCTTTCCACAGCAAAGCTATCACGTGAATTAATGTTCCTTCTCCATTTCCTCTATGCAGTAATTTCACACTTGAGGGATAAAGCTTCCCTGTTGTCGGGGAGCTTTCCCTACTCCGAAGCCCAGCAGACTCCTGAATTTATGGCAAATCAGTGCCCCAGTAAAGCTGACAATTGATAGGAAATGGACCCAGCACTGTGGGACGGTCTGTGCCAGTATCTCCCCCTTCCCTCTGCGGACGCCCTACTGCCAACTGCTCTCCAGGCTGTGAGGCAGTGATGTGTCATCATTAACCATCCCACTGCCTGAGCTGATTACAACAAACGGTGGCACTGCGCTGAGACAGAGGCCTGTGGGCAGTGCTGACAGCATCGAAACTTTTTCAGGATGTTCACAGACACGAGTCTACAGAAAAACAAGAAAATTATAATGTTGCCCTAAAGCCTAGAATTCCTGGAAATTTATTCCCCTTGCAAACAGAGCCAAATTACATCCTACCTGCCAGCTCTGGGGTAACACCCAGGACAAGCCCCTCATCTACTCTGGATGCCAGATGGTGTAAGAGAGAAGCGGTTTCTGCCTCTTTGACACTGCCTTTCCCCAGGCTGCAGCAGGATGCAACGAGGGACTCAACCTTTTCAGCACTGGCACATGAGAAAGGTGGGGTCCTTGGGACCAGCTCATTTCTAACTACTAAAACAATACCATTAAGTTCTAATTTAAGGCAGTTTCACAGTGTCTTCCCTGCAACTATGGGAGAGACTGTTAGATTTCAATCTAGCAGCACTTGTCTCAAAGCTCACGCTTCACGTGAGCATCGCAGCTTTCCCCAGAAGCGCAGAGGGTTTTCCACTCAGCATTTTTCACCAGTAAACCTCAACTCCCTTTACAAAGGAGATGAGTTTCATTATCCTCATTTTTCAGCTGGGGAAACTGAGGTGTTCAGAAAGGTTGGCTACCTAGCAAGCCCAGGAAGCTGGTCCTTCTGCAATCCACCAGGTTTGCTACAGGTTGGGCTTAGTTCTTCCTACACAGCCAATATAGCAAATGCTACGCCTGACTGGGAGCTGGCTTGTGTCATCTGGAGTTTCTACCAGCTGCCAGCCACCAGATATGCAAGAATACAGCCCTGATTGCTCTGTCTACATTTTGTTTCCTGCAAGGCTCCTCTCCTCACCCACAGATCTGAACTCTCCTGAGTGAACACAGACCCAGGAATCTGAGCAGACCCAACCCTCCATGCACCTAACTCTCCACGCAGTCTCAACATCCATGTTTGGGTCTGGAAAGCCAGATATAACCCCATGGGAATCGAGTCCCTCTTAGAGGAGCTTTCTCAGCCAAGGGATGAGCATCTTGCATTGGTGAAGCAAAATGAATCTTTAAGGGACATGTACAAGACAGAAATCCTGATTATTCAAAAAAATTTCCCTTATCAGTGTTCATTAATAGCAATGCTCATGACATGGAAAGACTTTGGAAAATCTATGTGACCTTCCTGTTTTCCCTCTCTCTACCTACTTTTGTTACTGTGATGTGAACAGTGAGATTGGACAGGTTTGGTTTGCTTTCTGGTCCATCTCCCTTTTTGGGTCAAGCTTTGTGGAGACAGCAAATAGAACAGCGAAAAGACTGATTAAAATAACCCTATCAAATGACCGTCTTTAAAAAAAAAAACAGAAAAGACTTATACAATGGCACCGCTGACATCAGTTTGAAATGCGGAGCTGAAGCCAAGACTACCTCTTCTCCCCATAACAATTGAGGTCTGGGCAAAGAGTCGGTGTCACGTTGTGATGTTCAGGCAGGACATAGCAAGGCTGGGGAGATAGTATCTCCTGATGCCACACCTGGAAAGACACTGGGCTATGCCATGAGACCGAGGCGCTGGCACTGCTGAGGCAGTGATATCATGTGTGGTGTCACTCACCACACCCTGGAATAATGTAGGTCTTTTATTCAACGCTTTTTGGCAGAAGAAAGAGAAAAACTGCTGCCTATCATGACGGATGTCTCAGGCTTATTAATACACAATAATTTTCTTCTCCATCCTTCTTGCACATGAAAAAAAAAAAAGGCATTTGTTGTACCATTCTGCCACATGCATTTCTGTGAGCTGTCTAAATCTCCTGGCCGGGCTTACATGCAGCTGGGATTGTACTGGAAGAGAAGAGGGAAGGAGACACCTGGGAAGTTTTCTACCACACAGGACATGCCAAAGGCACAAGCTCCGCCATTCTTCTAAGTAACCAGAGACGTGCACAAAGCTGTGTTCAACAGGACATGCAGGGTTGAGGGTGAAGAAGCTCCCACTTCAGCGTGCCATCCCTAACACCATTTTCTATAACGCATCTGGCCAGGGACAGGATAATGAGAAGAGTCGATGGGATGGACCAGTAGCTAAACCCAGGATAACAATATCCTGCATACAGTCCCTTCCTGCTGTGCCTTAGTTCCGTTGCCCTACTCCTCTCTTGCCTTTTCTGCTCCTTTCTCCTTGCCTTGCATCCTCTTCTGCTCCGCGGTGCAAGAAAGCCACCCATAGGCAGACACAAAACAGAGGTCACAGCAGTCAGGTCATTCAGCCGTTCACAGCCCCTACCGCCAGGCTCACCCAGGACCAGAGGTTTGGCAGAGGTAATGGGATTTCATCACTGAGTGCAGGGGCTTTGTCCTCCCAAAAGTTAGCCTTAGTTAGCAGAAATTTTGACCTCTGATCATTGCGCTTTCTCAGCTGCTTCCCTTGCGCTGGCTGCTGGCTTGCCAATAAAACAGTTCATCAACAAGGAATTTTTTTTTCTTTCTATTTACAGCCCAGGAATAGAGTTCTTGATGGCCTTCCCAACGAGGGAGAAATACAATCCATCTTGCACAGACATCAGAAGGATGCCAGTCTGATTTAGGCTAATAAAAAGCATCATTGAGTTAATGAGATTAAGGCTGGCTTGTTTATGCTGTCCCCGCTGGAAACGGTGCTCCAGGATAGGGACTGCAATGTTCCCGGGACCTGGGGAATTACAGAGGAATTTTGCTGTGGCCCAGAAGCATTGACCTGATTCTTCTGCCCTCCCACATCCAGCACTTTACAGGTTCATTGGGAAAGATTAAGATAATGAAAAGTTCCCTTCTCATTTTCCCATCCCTAGATAGAAATCCTCAGGCCAGTGATAAGCCACTGCATTCATCTTGTCCCTGGGAAGACCTATTGGGCATGTTCCCAAGGAGGGGAGATGAAACTGTGAACTGGTGGGGAGGGAGAGGAGGACACTGCATAGGTGAGAGGGACCTGTTCTCCATCCTTGCTGGTCTATTGCCAGTTACACATCCACTTGCAGTATCTACCTGCATGTTAGGCACAGGGAAGGCAGGGCATGGCTTGCTAGGCCATCTCCATTTACCAGAGCTCTCTGATGCATCAGCAGTTGCAAATAACTGAGATCTCCCATGAGTTCAACATCCCTACAGTGAGATGAAGTCATGACTGAGTTCAAGTGACAGAAGAAAGGACTCGACCGCTCCAGACTTCCTGTGAAACTGCTTCCAAATCCACTCTGATTTAGGAAAAAGAAAAGTGCTCCCTCGGGAAATGGTTTGGGAATGTGACCGTTCTCTGGGAGGACGCACAGTCGTTCTTACTGCAGTTCTGGGGAGGCTGGCGGAGCCCTGGCCACTATGGGCAGTACAGGGAGAGACGTGTGGCGCTGTCTGGGAGGCTGGCACTGGCTGTGGCTCAGAGGATGGGGCAGCAGCCACCGTGCTGGGCTGTGCTGCAGATCCTGCCTTCTGGCACTGGTCCTCCAAGCTAGGCAGGGGAGGCTGTCCCCTTCACCTTCATCTGCAGCACGTCCCCATGCCCGGCCCACGGACACTCTCTGTCAACAGGCACCAGTGGGGAAGTATGGTGGGTCTCGTGGTGGCTGCGGGCCCTGGGCAGGGTCCTGCAGCACCCCAGGATTAGAAGGGCTGGGTGGGATGGGATGGGCCACCCTGGCTTGGCAGGTAACCAGGGGAAGCATTGTACTACTGAGCTCATTTCCACCAGGTCCAAGGGCTAATTAGGAGTAAAAATAACTCTGGATAAACAGAGCCAAAGCCCTGTCATGGAGTCCCTCAGTTGCTCGGGCTGTTTCTTGATCAGCCCGAGCCAAGCCCCGGTCCCTCCCTTCCGCCCTGCCTGCACAGGCCATTACTTCTGCACCCACAAGCACGATGATATTACCAGGACAACAGGAACCATCTTTGGCGTATTGGGGGGTTTATATCGCCCAGCTCAAGCTTGCTTCTTGAAAAGAAGTCTTTGCCATTTCTAAATCATGGGCATTGTGTTTCTCTTTTGCAAAAGGTAGAATTCTACACTGAAGAACAAGAGAAATGTCCCCTGGTGCTATTCCTCCTGAGACCTCCCGGATATTTCTCACAGCCCTACTGTTTGAGTAAGGAGCTTTTACAGCTCATTTGCAAATAGAGTTGTAGGAACAGTCGATTTTTCAGTTTAGTTGGTGAACAAAGAAACCAGAGAAAAATGAATTAGCTCAGCCCAAGCAGAACTGCATTCTTCCCCCAGTTGTGTAGCAAAACAACAACGACAAAAAGAGATGAACTAAACTCAAACTAAGAGACTTATTTTGTTTGGGGAAGTATTGATTCTTCTTTTTTGCTCTTTTTCTGAAAAAGAAATAGGTCATGTTTCAAAAGAAAAAAAAAAGCAATTCTGAAAGATCAGGCTGAAAGGCTTCTTTCAAAATGTCAAAATGAAAAACTTCAGCACCTTTAGGGGAAGAGAAATCTTGGAAGGGGGGGATTTTTCACAAAATTTCACCCAGAATGTATAAATCATTTCTTTCTCCTATGAACTGCATTTTTCCCAAACTTTGTAATCCACTGAGGACAGATACCCAACTTCACAATTAGGTCTCCATTGCAGCACTTCCTTGGAGTAAGGGATAAATCTGAACAGAGGAGAAAGCCCCTGATACAAAGATGCAGAGATTCAGGGATACAGAGTGCATCCAAGAACAAGACGTGGAAGAAATGGCAGAAAACAAGATTCCTTTTAAGTCAGGCATTACTAAACTTTACACCACAGCGAATATCCTTTGATCAGGGTCCAGGAGTCAGTGATAAGCGTGGAGGGTTATTTCTCGCTTTGCTTCTAAGTTTCTGATAAGAAATGTTCACATGCTCCCCCCAGAGGAATTCAAACATAAGAAACCCAAATCTGGCAGAGCTTAGTTCCACTCTGTCGTACATGGGAAAAATGGAACAATTAAGCTCAGTCTGTATCTAGCTATTTATTAGGTAGTGCATAATTAATAAGCGTTACTTGTGTTACATGTGTTTTCTAATATCATCACATTTCCTGTGGATGAAATCTCAAGCTGACTGTACAGTGCTACTTCTTCTGGCTCACATTAAATATTAAATATTCATGGCAATACCAACTTGGCAGAGAAGAGGCAGGGTTCTTCACAACAAAATCATGTTTTCAAGCAGAAGTGCCCTCCTGCCCTCCAAGAAACCTTATAAAATAGATGACTCAGTTCTTCAGAAGTATCTTTGTTAGCTAGCTCACGTTCTTCACTCTGGCTCAAGAAAGAAACTCCGATGTACTCATTTCCCTCACACCAAAAGGTTCCCCAGATCTTGCTTTCACAGCAACCATCCTATTTCCTGGAAGGAAGGCACTCAGAGTTCCTAAGTCACAGGTATTATCACAAATCCATCAAAGCTCAGGACAGTACTTCAAAGTGGAAAAATGGTGATTGCCTTTCTATAGCCTTCATTTCTGGCTGACACCATGGCTCCTTGGCAGCAAGTACAGAATTTAAGGGTTCTCAAATAAAAATTACTATACAATACATAGGTCTTGGTTTGACCACCTCCTCCACTGAGATCAAACACATCCACCCTTGTTGCCTAACATATAACTACATAGAAGCTGTGTCAAATGTCCCTGTCAAACTCCGATGCTCCAGAGACCAAGAGGCTCTGAGGTGAATATAGGGGACAGCTTAGTCCTCAGTGCCACTTTGTCCCATTACAAAGCCACCGCACAGTGCAGCACGTGGGTCTGGTCTATCAGACGGGCCAGGCAGCTTTGGCATATGTAACAAATGCCATGAGGGGCAGGTATTGTCTTGAGCCTGAAACAGTTAGATCAGGGGATGTATAGGAGACATATGGGACACATACAACATTTTGTCATATCCAAGCAAGCTGGAAATTCAGCACTGCAGTGTTTTTGAAGCATTCTATTCCACAGCCTTCCTGCAAACCCCTTGGTCCTAATTCCAGCAGCGATACCTGTCCAACAGCAGCATGAGGTCACTCGCTGTGGCCCAAGGCTGTCAGGCCCTTTGTGTCCAAGCCAGTCTGTCAGCGGTTTTCCCACTAGGCTGGCCAGGTTTCAGCTATGTGGACTTCTCAGTTACTGGGGGCATTGTTTACCCATTCAGGGTTTACTCTCAGCCAGCCGCACTGCCAACAAGGAGTGTTTTTGTACCATACCAGAGGAAGTTCCCAGCACAGACACCCCCAGTAATTAATGGCTATGTAGTGCTGGCTGTCAGGAGGAGCCCGGGACATCCTGTCCTCAACTGTTCCACAGGTTGACACACAGGTTTTTGGTAGTTTACACAGAAAGGACCTCAACAGCAATGGATGGTGATCCACCTGAAGGTAGTCCAGGGCACATTTCTCAGAAATAGGGTCAGAAGAAGGTGTTTCCCCCTCTCAAAGTCAGTATTGACCACCAGGATGTGGAAGTGTCACATGGGATCTTGCTGGAGCTGCAGTTTTGCGGTCATTCCTGCCCGTTTAGTGAGGAGCAAAAGATCTCCTTTGGGAAGAAGTGACTAATGCCAGGAATCCTGAGCTGCAATGCCCCTGCAGTCAGGTGCAGCGTGGGGATGGGACTGTAATGAAACCCAGTGCCAGAGCTCAGGCTGGTCTTACAGTCTTTCTGTTACACAATGGGGAGAGAACCTCAAAGTAATTATTCTTCAGGCAATTAAACTTTGTAAAGGCAAATCAAAGCAGAAGTAGCAGCACTGCAAAGGAGCTCAATGTTCTGCAGGGCTGCGAAACAAATCAAGGCTTTGCGAAGGGAAGAGTGAAAGCCCAGCTCGTAGGAGTTGCTTATGGACAAGAGAGAAAAAGCAAGTGGGTTTGGGTCAGAGTAGCAGCAGCTTCACTGCAACAGTCGTACCACAGCTCGTAGTTCCTTTGGAGTCCACTCTTTGCTAGCTCAGCAACTAGCCACCACAAGGGAAAATACTTAACAAGTGCATAAAATTTCAATGTGCAATGAAAAGTGCAAGCACTTGTTGAATTATTTTTCCACTGAAAAAAAAAAAAGGATATTTGGCTAAAACAAATATTGTCAGTTTTCCAAAGGGAAAAGTGCTTTTTTATATATCGAAAATATTACAAGAAGACTGGGGCAGAAAACCCCACATCTTAACATTTTTGATCAGTAACTTTCAGTTTGAAGAATGAAATGATGCTGTTTTCCACAGCAAACTTCAGGAAGATCATGCCTTGTTTTCTTTTCTTTTGTCCGCATTACAGGCAGGAGCGAATACCAGTTTATTATCAGTTTTCCCAGCACTCATGCCCACCAACACAGAGCTACCCAAGCACACCCAGGAGAGCAGTGCCTCTTGCACACCTCGGCCCTTGCCACTCAGGAGAGGCTCTGCCATGCCCACAGCAGCACCCTGCACCAGCCCTCGCGGCGGCATCTTGCGGAGAGCGCACGGATGCACACGCCGGGCAGCAGCAAGACCCCAGGAAGGCATGCACAACGGCCAGCAAGCACCACCCAGCCTCAGCGATGCTGCGGGTGTTCAGATTGAGCTGACGCTCATCCAGCAGTGGAGCCAGTCCAAAACCCTATCAGGCTGAAAGCTTGCAGGGCAGGGCAGGGGGAACACGCTGAAATGGGAGCAGGGGACTGGAAGCACATCTCTTAGTGGTGAGAGGAACTCCCTTCCCCTCCCACAAAAGCCCAGGGCTACTGTAGAGGGTGTTGGGAAAGGATGTGACCTTTTGTGGAGCATATCCGAGCAGGGGAGCTTTATTATTCCATAACAGCTACAGCCTGAAGGCAGATTAAGTTGTCCCAGGGACAAAGCTGATCTCTGCACTCTTCCTGCCAATGCTTTGTCAAGGCAGGGTTGGATTTAATGAGGTGGTTATCCTGGCCTGACAAATAGCAATAAAATAAAAGGGCCAAAACCATGTTTGAATACATCTGCATCAGCCAAGCAAGGACTCATGCGTCCCCAGCAATCCTGAAGCTGGCACAGAGGCACAGGACAGCTTTAAATAGGAGCCACTGGGGTGTTGGAGCACGTGGATCCAGCTCATGGAGGCACTGGGATTGGTGCCTGGCATAACACAAGACTCACTGGGTCCCTGAGGTGGCCATGGTCACACCATTCCTAAGCTACATCCCAAGGGCCAGAGCCTTTTCACACAGACTGGAATCAGAAAGACCTCACCTTCCTCACCAGGCCACTTGCCAGCTGGTCCAGAGAAGCCATCTGCCACCTTCCTACCTCCGCCTGTCCCACCACGTGTCCCTTGCCAGCCAGGGCGATGACTCAGCCCATCAGCATGACGAGCCTCCCATCACTAGAAGCCAAGCATCCCTGTGTTTGCTTTTCGTGTTTGTGCTCTACAGGCTTGTTTTTTCCACTTTTCTAGCTTCCAAGAGCCATCTGTGATGCCAGAAAGAAAAAAACCACTCAAGCACTATCCTGTCTACTTGGGATATTTCCACGTTTCTTCAGCCGCCTCCTGTTGTATCCATGAGGGTGACTTGTGCTCTTCAAGGGGAAGGAAGAATTAAAAATCTCAAAGTGGTGCAGCTCTTGGCCCTTAATTGCTTTGACAAAAGCTCCAAAAAACCCAAAACTGCAGTTACCAGGAACACAAATATCGTCTGGCACACTCCCCAACTAAAATGACACTCAAACAGTAGCCATGGCCTCTAGCTGTCCCTTTGCTACCCTTTCCTTATGTTGCTACATTTTCTTTATGTTTTATCAACTACTACAGACCTACTGTGTCACCTGCACCTTCACCCTTACCCTCTGTGGCTGTCTTATTTCTATATACTGAACAGGTAACCCAAATCAGACCAGAGGGTTTGGACAGCAGTGGGCAAGGCTGTGGGACACCCCCAGCCCATCAACGCCTGGGCTCACGGCACCTCTGCTCCCGTGTGCAAGAGAACCAGCTTCTCCCCTGAAAAATTCACTGCAATGACCAGTGGAAATGGCCCCAAACACCCACTCACCCACCAAGAGCACAACACAGAAAGCAGGTGCAGGTGACTGCAGGTGACTGCAGCAGCCATGGGGACAGTTCTTGGTCATGCAAGTTCCAGGACTGGAGCTTATTTTGCGCCTCAGATGTGCTATGTCCTTCACTGGCTGCTTAGAAGCAGGAGAATGGCTTTCTGAAGGTGTGCTGCACATCAGCCTGTGTCTCTAACAGGCAGCAAGCACAACGAGGGAAAGAGAGCAAGAAACTGGCCTTGCACCACGTGGGCACTTCCCCTAATTCAGCCTTTGGCAACCAGCAGTTCAGGAGTTTCCTGAGCTGAAGAAAGTGAACTTTGAACCCTCATGTTTAATAACCAGTAGTTAAGCTTCTTGATTTTCTCTATGTCCCTCTTGAACCACTTGCACCCTGGCCCTGTGCTGGAGTTGGGGTGCCCGGGGCTGCACACAGCACCCCCCACATTTAAATAGCACATTGGTTTTACTCTGTTCTCGGTTGCTTTCCTGAATGTGCGACCTAAACAAATATGTCCACTATGGCAACAAGGTTCTTGAGTTTGGCTGCTTATCGGAGACAAGCAGCCATAGTGCTGAGCAGGGCTTTCACCCTTGGGACTGACAAAACACCTTCCTTGCAAACCTAGTGGCATCAAAGCAGTTTCATCTGCCTTCTTCCACAAACAGCAGCTGAGCTGAGGACTCAGTTACTGTGCTACACAACCCTCCCTTGGTCCCCTACTCACTGCTAAATCTCATCAGGCACCTCAGCAAAGCTGAGCCTGTCTGCGGGGCAGCTTGTAGCGTTCACAGCCTTTGCAGCTCTAGACATGCCGATGAAGATAAACAGTTACTGTGACATTTTCCTAATTATGGAGAAGAGTTTCCTAAAGGGGACTGAACTCACTGCTCTGAACTGATGGGAAAAATAATAACTGACATTGTTTTAGTACTTTTCATTCCGTAGGATCCAAAGGCACGCTATAAACATAATTTATGAGCGGGGATTACTCTACTCATCACTGAAACACAACAACTTTGTAAGTGAGAAGGAACAGGGTATGGTAAGAGTGCTTTGGGGGTTTAGGTCAGAAAGGGGAAGGTTTTGTGTCCAAAGAGGGGGCATGACAGTTTGGGGGAAGAACATATTTGACCTAAGAGGAACTCAAGCTGGTTAGGGCCCAGTGTCCCTTAAGAGAAATGCACAGCGATTTGATGAATGCTGCTGGTGAGGACTACAATTTTTGCCTCTCTCACAAACCATCACAGCTCTTCAGAAATGATCCAGCACTGTCCTTTCCAAATCTCTCTGAAAATTCCCCTTGGGGTTAGAAACACAGTCATTGGGAATGTTGCCACTCAGAAACGGTCTAGTGCGGTGACGGATTCTCCTATAGATCAGCAAAACGGTCTTCATGCATACTCTGCACCCAGACCATGGAAGGGAAACTTGGAGCCAGGCAGGAGAGTCCCCTTAGCCTGTGCACAGATGCCCAGCATCTGCCCGTGCTGGGCTCCAGGCAGCCAGCAGAAACAGGCAAGAGCTGCAAACAAATAAAGCCCGGGAAGAAATCTCAGCCCAGCTCTTTTGGGTAGGTTTTATATGACTCAGGTTACACAGACCAGAGCTACAGATGTCACCATTTATCATTTAATCTCCAAGGGGATAAATATTGTCTGAGTGGGTCCCAGTTCACCGAACAAGGGTGTGCAGAGCAGAGCGCTTCACTGCAAACGGGACTTGCTCCAGGAACCTCCCTGCTCAGGTCGCACACGTGGCCCTGGCCACGTGCCCCTTGTCCCTGCCTCTCGGCCCAGCCTGAGCTCAGCACATACTGTCTTTCTCAGTGCATTCGCTGTCTGGGGACGTGGACAGTGACATGCTGGGGGGTGGCTTCCCCACGTCACACCTGCTCTAAGATCACTGAGCTGGACTGCACATGTCCTGCCTGCCGGGGGATCTCTCTGCCCCTGTGACAGAGGCCAGGGGCATCCAGGCTCTGAGAGGGAGTGGGAAGATGAAACATTGGCAAAACGTTGTAGGCCCTTCCAAGCTTGGACTTCACTCCTACCAAAGATGACACATTCCTTCCTTATAAGGATGGCTGTTCAAGGCAAATTCATACAGGTTTTACTCTGGTAGGGGATGCAGGGATGCACGCAAGCCCTGTGTTAAGCCCCATCACCAAAGCGAAGGGAAAGCAGAAGCGTGACCATCTGACCATCGCTCTCTGGCCCGACACCTCTCCCTGACTGGACATGAGTCCATCCTGGCTCATGGTGGCTGTCCCCTTGCACAGGCAGGCAGTGATGGGACCCGCCCTGCTCTGTCCGTGCTATTTTCCCCAGCTCTCACCCTTTCCCCAGTTCTAGCCCGAAGCGCTGCACTACCAAGAGGCTGTGTTTGTCATGAACAGAGCATAAACATATCGCTGAGGCACACTAATGACTGTTTATTTGCCTTGTGCTTTCGCCTCCTTTCTTGGTCATGGTTGCAAGAAAACATTTTTTTTGTTTTTAAATTTCAATGGAAAAACAAATGAATAGCTTCCTCTGGCCACTCTGCTGGCCAGCAAGGGCAGCTGCAACCCGCAAAGCGGGGCACTTGTGACTGAAAATACTGGCAACAGGTCTCCAGGCTTTGAGAGATCTCACTATGCCGGGATCAAACACAAGGGAGTCCTGCTGGTCCCAGCCTGGTGCCCCCAGCAAGGACGGTGTGTTGATTAAAACTCATCTCGCTCTTCCAAACCAGATGTCCCCTGTCACCGCCCGCCCTTGGCTGGTAGCAGAGGTTATTCATTTCTGTATCACCTTCCTGTGTGTCCTCACTGTGAGTGCGTCCCTGCGTTTGTCAGGCTGAAATGAGAGCTCGGGCCTCTCTTTTGTTTCAGAGCACCCCTTTAGATGAACAGGTGGGATCCTCACTGGGTGTGGCTGGCAGCAGCTCAGCACCACCCCAGCGCTTGGGCAAAGCGAAGCAAATCAAAGCAAAGCAGTGCCGGTTCCTGACAGCGGTGCAGCAAAGCCCGACAGCTCCTTGCTGTGCAGGCTGCTGAGATGAAGACATTGGGAAGCCACAGAATGACACCTCCTCTTTGAGTGAGTCCCCAAGGAAGGTATCTCCATCTCTGTTTTGGCAGCTGCCATCCCAAGAGCTTTGCAGAACTGACCCTCAGGGACAGGAGGCTTGACACCAAGACTTGGCTCAACGAAGGTTGCTCACTGAAGTCACCATGACCCCCTGACAGGATGGACACCACTTCCCTGAAGCTGCTTCGCTCTCGCTCCGCCTGCCTGGGCTCTTGCAAACTCTGCTCCTCCCAAGCCCAGTTCTCACTCCTACCAAGCCTGGATCTGATCACACTGGAACAAGCTTCACTTGAACCCTGCGAGGTATTTTTCTGGCATCTGCAGATCTCACCAAAGCTCAGAGACCTTTCACTCCTGTAAATGAAAGTTTTGTGAATGTTGTTTTTCCAAGAGTGAGTCAGTATTTGGTTTGCAATTATTTTTCTAGCTAGAAGAAAGCCCGGGTTATGTGGCCCAAGTTTGCCTCCAGTTTGCCCTTTATATAAAACAGTTTTCATGAGAACTCTCTCAGCTCCATTTTTCAGATTTTCTTTGGATCTGTTTTTCACTTTGCCCTATTTTTCATCTGTGTTCACTGGAGATTTTTTCTTCCTTCTTTCTCTGCTAAGATCTTATTGTTCATTTCTGTTTTACCCCTGGTTTGCTCCCTCTTTTCTTGTCCTATGTGGTGAGTTTGAGCCACCAAAGCTTACACTTCGAAGCCTCAAAGGTCAGCTCCCATCGAGTGAGCCCTGGCAATGCTCTGGGAGGCTCAGGGTCTTAGAGGTTCCCTAGGCCTGAAACTCTCTCGGCCTGAAAGGCAATTCAGGATGTCAAAGAGTCTCCTGCCCTGGACTAAACTCTACAGCAGGGGAAGAGCTGTGAAGAGTGCTGAGATATCACCCCACTCCTGGCGTGGGCGCATCCGAGTTAGGCACAGTTAGAGGTATAGCTGTGCTTTTGCCATCACAGCTTTCACTGCCTTGGGACTGGACCCCATCCAGCCCGAAGGCTACGTATTCCCCAGGGAGTGACATTTGGTGGCAGTCTGAAGGGGATTCACGGTGCACATTCCCAGTATGACAAGTCTGGTGCACATCCCTAGAGTGACAGTCCAGTCCGGTGCATTTGCAGCGTGGCTGTATATCCAGCAGAGCCATCGTCTGCTTGCTCTGGGACCACGCCTCGGTGATGGGCACACGTGATCTCACTCTGCAGGAGGACACACTCCTGGCAATGCTCCTCCGGATCTTCCCCAGATGTTCACCATAGGACATCTCTCTACTCCAGCTGCTTTCTCTGGCTAGGTTTCCTGCCCCATTCCTTTAGGCTGCCAGTATTTAATGTCTTTTTTTCTGTCATCATTGCACCTCTCTTCCCTGTATCTCCACTTCTGGCTCACTCTGGCAGATCAATTCCTTCCCGGTTGCTCTCCAGCTGGGAGCTGCAGAGTGAGAGTGAACACAGTGGCCTGAGCTCAGCACCCCGAACTCTTCCCCACAGACAGAGGACCCCTGGCTGTTCCCGTCTGGTCACCTCTGGCTGGGGCTAGCAGCAGCAATCCACTTCCTCACACTTACAGTTGGGTGCTGGGTACATGCAAAGTGGAAAAACACTGGATCATGAGCAGACATCTAATCTGTTTGCAGGAGGGAGCGACTTTCTCACTGCCTGCCCAGCGGATCACCATCCCCTGTTACCCAGCACCATGTAATGCAGACAGCTAACTCGTTTTCTCAGCCTCATTTTTCAGCGTGCAGGTTTCATTTACTCTGGCCCCTCTTCAGCACTCTGGGCTGGGGAAAGCACTGCCTCAGCTCTTCGTGTGCGCAGCCCCAGCAAGCTGCTCCGGCCCCATTGCTGCAGCTGGGTCAGCAGTTTGATTTGTTTGGTTTCTCCTGCCTTTGTTTTTCTCACAATGAGAAGGAGAAGAAAGAGGGCAGAAAGCCTTGGATTCTGCTGGAGCAAGGAAGAAAAAAACCAAAACCCAGAAGGTCTCTCTTGGGCTATGTCCCTTTCCCCCTAAAAAGCAGAGGCTGGGGATAGGACAGTTTCCCATGGGTGGCTCTCATCCATGCTCCTCAGGCCACAGAGTCTCTGGCATGTGCTATGTGCAGGATTTCAACTGCAGCCTTGTAAGAGCTTTGTCTGTGTGGTGCCTTACAGAAATCCCTATCTCCACTTCATACTCCAAGGAACTCTGAGGACACATTTCCTCAGAGCAGTAAGAACTTGTAGCATAGGTGCTGTATCCAAAAGCTCAGGATACCTAACTGGAAGAATTTGGAGATTAAAATTGGAGATAGGAAAATTAGCTGCCAGGCCAGGATCCAGTAGGACATCTGAGAAATCAGGCAATTATATTCCAGAGGCGTATCTTTTTGTGTTCTCACAGCTACAAATATAGCACACGGAACAGGCTCTTCTCTGGCAGCACTCGTCTATTTTGCTCATTAGAATAGTAGCCAACCAAAAGATAAAGATCTTTGCTATAAACCCTTTTAGCTAAGAAATGAAGCTTGAATGAACCTTTTATAGACAAACATCTGGAGGAGGGTGGATGAAGTGAAACCGTGAGCAGAGCGCTATGAATTAATTCCAGCACTTCAGCAATTCCTTTCCTCTCTCTAAGCTTTCCCGACCCTCCTGTTCTTCTTCAGAGTTGACTCTATTTACCACTTCTTCCCTGAATTTCCCCCAAGGACACCTAAAATATTGCTCCAAACCCAGAAGCTGTCTCCATAATTCAGGTACATCCCAGAGACCCAGAGATGCAATAGGTCCCAAAACACCAGATCCATACATCGTATACCAGTGCACCATAAATCTCTTCTCAGACTTCATGCCTGTAGCACGTTCACAACAAACTCTTTACAGTCACAGGGCTGGCTTTGTCCTGTCCCTAAACAGTGCTTGCTCTTAAGCTGCCTCAGCACTCATCCATGGACACCTCACATAAAGATCTTGGTCAGGCTGAAAGCTGTTCAGAAAAGTTCCCACTTTGAGGGAGCTTTATGCATGGTATGTCTATAGAGAAAACAGATAAAGCAAGTGGAGATGTGCAATTCCAAGGCTGCATTTAGATGTTTTAGACAGTAGCACATTTCAGGTGTATAAACAGTTGCTAGTTTTGCTGCTCTCTCAGCAGAAGGATGTCACAACAGAGAGTGCACGAAGGGCTGATTGATGCTTGGCCTTTCACGTCAAGCTGGCGGGGAGCTCCTGCTACAGGAGCTGTCGCTTTCTTGCCATGCCCCTGCCTCCTTGGCCTAGGAAGTTAACCAGGAAGAGAAATTGTTGGGCAAATAGCAAAGATCTAGTTAACCCTCATCAGACGGAGGCTTTCTGGCAGAGCTCCTGGTCGATACATGGTAAAAATGTCTCAGGTGAGAAGAGATGCAAATGGTCCCTTCCTTCCTGACCTGTGCTCCAAGCTCCATGGCTTGAATATAAATTAGCTTGCTTCCCAGCATGTCCCTATTGTATTCCTTCTTAGCATCTCTTTTTTTCCTAAAATTGAGGCCTATTAGTGCACTCAGGGCCCTGAAAAAGAATCCCAATCTTCTCACTTTGTTTTCACAAAGCAGTTTCCTCAGCCTCTGAATCTTTACAGATCCTCCCAGCATGGGCCCTTCTAGATGGGATAACTGGAGCTAAGCAGGGTGAGAGAGGTGGGGGTTCCATCCCATGATACAGTAGCAGCACAGTATTTCCTAGCCCAGCCTTGAGGCACACTAACATTTGGTTCACTCTTCACACCAGAGCTGCCCAGGGATCCTCACCCTTTACTTAGCTGCGCGCATCTGCCCAGATCCAATCCATTAATTTGGAGTCCAGCAAAGCTCTAACTGTACCAAGTGTTCAACCCATTCCTTCCAATGTGACCGAGTATTTGGCATACGACAGGACATCATGCTGCTCATTCATCTGAGTGTCTGAGACCCTTTAGAAATTCATCAATATGGCCTGATTTACATTCGTTCTTGAAATCCAAAGGATTTCTCTTTCTCCAGTATCTAAACTTCTATCACCACAGTCAAATAACAGTAGATTTAAGGAGCATGAATTTCCTTATAGAAGACACACTTGGTTTTCCTTCTCATGCCACGTCCTTTTGGGGGTTATACAGTGCTCCACAAAGCCAAAAAGCATCCACAGGTCCAATCCCCAGTTTCCTCTCAGGCAACTCCTTGAGCCAAAGTCAGGCTCTAGATCACCACGCAGCCTTCCGAGATAGTTTAGTGACAGTATTTCCTTCTCTCCGCCTCGGTGACTTCGCCCTTTAGAGCTCCAAAGAAAAATATCCATTTTTGGCCTTTAGCTTAAACTTTGATGTCTTTCCAAGTGTTTTTCGATTTTTTTTTCATTTATGGACAGCTAAAAATTTCCCCGTGAAGACAGAGACTTTTTTACCAATTTCATGTATGTGGTTTGCTGTGAAGAATGTGTGAAGCTGCTTTCTTAGTAACCTTTTGTGGGCTCCAGTTTTCTGCAGATCTCAGCCTGAAAACTTCCTCTGCAGTGTAACCAGAGCATAAGGCAACAAAACTGTCACGTGATACTTCGTACCTTACACCGAAAACCAAATAATAATCATGGGGTTTTTTGGCATTAAAATCTGTAAAAGCGTGAACCGAGGTAACCCCCCCGAACATCCAGGGAAGTACTCCCGGCTCATAAGGGCAGTCCAGCCTGTCCAGTCCATGGGAGCGCTCAAACTGATTGGAGTTCTCCACTGAACCAAGACATGAACTGCTAATAGCACCTCTTTCTTTGGTCACTTCAATTTTAGACAATTTCTTAATCTTTACTACTTGAAAAGACTAGTTTGAAAGCTACAGTTTGATGCCAAGTAAATAATCTAAATTTTGTCCTATATTTGAGTTGCCGATGCGGTTTCCTTAGAGCTGGCTGTGCTTGGGCTGGATTTTCATGTTTTGAGTGATACTTGTTTGACTTTAATAGATTCTTAAAACTTGCCAGCTTTTCACTGTTTGTTTTTTTTTTTTTCTTTATTCCCTCTGGCCTCCCAGTTCCCCATGAGACTGAACATGATAAGGTGCTACAGTGCCTGCCAACACCCTGTCTTCTTCACTTGGACTTTGGAGAGCTTCTCCCCTATCTCTTCATCTTTATGATCTCTCCTTTTGAAGCCACAACACAGGATTATTCCTAGGGACCAACCCTTTCCATACAGATGCTGAATTTCACCATGTGCTGCTATGAGCAGCTCAGCTCTATCAAACAACACAACCATTTCTCATTGTGCGGAGCCAGTAAGATACTAAAAAGACCCAGAAATATTCTAGTTATTACGGAAAAGCGTGACAGGTTTTACATTCACACCGAGAAAAGGCTTTGTTGGGCAGCTTTATCAGGCAGTCTGCCACCTTCCCAGGGGCAGAGGCTCTTGGCACGCCGCTAGATGGGTAGGAAGGCTCACGTTTCCTATTCCTGGAGCCTCCTCACATAGTAACCTTTTTCTTATTTACCCATGTTTTTCCCCTCTTGCTTGAGCAACCCTGGCTACGTTCTGCCATTTAGACCAGTCCTACTAATGCCTCTCACACACAAAGGACAACATCAAGCTGTGGCTATTTCTTTCTCACCAGAGCCATTCAAGGGGGACAGACAGATCGCAAGCTTGGCCCAAGGTTTATAGTTTTTTAGCAGCCAGTAATCTCAAGTGGCTAAAGGAAAATGCTTTTGCATGACATTTTTTCCTTGCTTATGTTAAAGCTACTTTAACTGTCTTGTTTTCCACCAGGCCTGCTAGGTATCAGGGACAACCCATGGAAGATGACATGGTCTCCAGAGATCTTTGTAAAAGATGCTCTGATATATGGCTCCCAGGGAGCTTGGCTTTGGTCTGCAGTCCCAGCTGCAGCTTGGCAAGCACAAGCAAGATCAACAAGGGCAGAGCAAAACCTCACTGCAGCCCAGGGCTCCAGTGAGTAGATGCCCTGGACATCACCTGCAAGGATCCTACCTTAATCCATTCCCTGGGGCTGACGGCTGAAAGCTCGAGGCCATCCGGTCCTAGATGGGACAGAAGGACTTCAAGGTGGAGGTTCTCAAAAGGCTGGCATGACTACGCTGTGTTATCTGTCAGGTTGTGCCTCAGTCCCAGGTCAACGCAGAAGTGCCCACAAGGCTGCAGCCAGACAAGGTGCAATGAGTTGCACCAGAGCAGAGTGTACGGGGCTCAGCGTACTGCTGGGTCTCCCAGAAAGAGGTCTTCCTCACAGTGAAATGCCTCCTTCAGTCTCTTCATTGCCTCTGGCTGAGAAGGCTGAAGAAAATCACTCACTATTACTTAGAAAAATAACTGTGGCCACAAGGTACTGGGTGAAGAAGAGCAAAAATGCTGCGAGCGTGTGAGGAATATGCACAGAGAGATGGCTCCAGCCTGCAAAGGAAGCTGTAGCTGCTGGTAGGTGTGGGCAGGAGAATCCTTGGGCTCCCAAAATGCCAGGTTATGGTCTGCCCTTCCTAGGGTCGCAGCAAGTCCTCCTGCTTTACCAGCAGGAAAAGTGAAGCCAGGCGAGGTGAGGGGCTGGCAACAAGGGAGAGAGTGAGGTGTGAAGCTGACATGAGGAACGGGAAGACTCAGAAATTGGTTTGATATATAAATAGCATACTTGGCAGAGTGTTCTAAGGTGAATATACAGGGACTCTATTACCCTTCAGCTTCTGTCTCACTGATTAGACACATAACTGTATAAACCTCTCTGTCCTAAATTTGATCTTCTTTCCGCCACCGACAGCAAGTCTGCCGGGTGAAAGGGAGCTTGGCAAGCACAACAGGAGTCTTCAAGGAATCAGAAGAGGCTTCCAGAATCCTCCAGGAGTAAAGAGCATGACAGCGGGTGTCACGCTCACACAGAAGCCAAGGTCTCGGGAAGGCTCAGCTCAAACAAGAAACACTTCTCAACCAACGTCTTCGTGGACCCTCTGGAGGCCTCTCAGCGATGCCTGGCAGACCTCCCTGGCTCGCTCTCAGCGCACCCCGCAGACCCTGCGGTGTCCCGCAGATCCCGAGTCCCGCAGCGCCCTGCCCGCCGCCACCATCCCCTCGGGACTGCGCGGAGGGAACCCCGCCGAGCGCCAGGGTCCCGCGCCCCCGGGCGCCATCTTGTGGGGGGCGGCCGCCATTAGCCTGGGCCAGCCGGTCACGTACCCGCTTCCGCTTTCCAAGCGCCGGGGCCAATCAGGAAGAGCTACGTCACGGAAGAGGGACGCGTGGGAGCACGCGGCGCCGCTGCGCCTATAAAAGGTGGGGCTGGCGGCAGTGCCTTTGTGCTTTCCCCTCAGGGAAGTGAGTGGTTGTGCTGTCTGTTGGTGCTCCAGAACTGCCTGTAATTTTGCAAGCCCTCGCTGTTGTGCTCGGACGGGGCTCAGGAGGCCCTCAGTGAGGTCGCAGGCTCCTCATCCAGCAGCCGACTGCTGTGGTTGAACGAGCCACATAGAATTAGAGGCTCAGAGCAGCGATGTCAACCAGACTGACAATCCAAAACTCCAGCAAGAAGGGGATTGCAATGATAATAATACAGAATGTCCAAAATGCCCTGAAATCTACACAAACAGTACTCATCAAGGTGATCAATCAGCCAAGAGCTACTTCTGATATTGTCCAGCAACAGCTGGAGGTTGCTTTGTTTTGCTTTTTCTCTCTTGTCTGCTGAGGAAGTGCTTCCTTGCAGCTGAGCAGAGCAGAACTGCAGGGCAGCCAAAGGAGTTGGATTTAGACTTAAATCCATATTGGCTTTGCCAGCCCTTTGTGCTCTTCAAAGCACCACGGTTCTCAGCAGCAGCTGGCAGGGTTGCATGTGCTTCTGCACAGAGCCTGTGGAATGGGTCTTGCGGTGCTGCTGTGCAGGACTGATTTAAATCTGGGAGTCTGATTTAGCCCTCCAGAGAGTGTGAGGTGCTCCTCTGCTCCTTTCAAGGCCCCTGCAAGAATGTGAGCCACCAGCAGAGCAGTGACAACACACAGGCAGCAGTGATCATTCAACTACAGCAGCTGCAGAGGCACAGCCATTCCCAGCCACCATTTCTTGCCAGGAAGGTGTAAGGTAAGTGTTGAGAAAAGCTTCCTAGCTAAAGAGGTAGGAAGGAATAATCAGATTATTTTCAGAAGCACTGGAGAGATTTAAAGACACTGTTTATCTGCCTGTGATTTCCTTGTTTAGGGAATTTGTTGTTCTCTTGTTGTTGCTGCTTAGAGATTATGGTCTCAGTTAGAAAAGTTACATCAAGACCTCAGATTTCTTAAGGTAAAATAAGTCTCTAGGCATGTGCAAAGCTTAAAAATTCGAAGCATGCAAATGCTAAAAATTGGGCACGGAGGCCTCAATGCCTCTGAAAAAATCCTTTCTTACAGGAGGAAGAAGGAAGGGTAGAACAGAAACAGACCTGTTAAGTCCAGATTCTTAGGGTTAGTGATATGGAGGAACAGTCCAAGAAGAGATGCCTCTCTGCCTCATCTCACACTTGCCTGAGGGCTTCTACATCCTCATCCTTTATTTCGCCAGTTGTCATGCTTTCCTTCCTCACATTTGCATATCTTGGTTCCACTCACAAGACCTGAGTTCTCTGAGCATGCCAGTTTCATCCTTCCAGTGCCAGAGCTTGTTTCACAAGAGGCTTTGGGCTCAGAGTGTTCAGCAGGGGAACAGGAGAGCTAACATGGCAGTAGGGGCTGAATGTCAGCAGAGGAAATCACCATGGATGATTCTTTATCAGCAAAGCTAAAAATAAAAGCACCAGTTTTTGAGTTTTGAGAACCTAAATATTAACCACACGTCCTTCCTGTTGCTGCTATTTATCAGCCCTGTGCAAATCTCCCCAGTGCTACAAATTCAGAGAACAACCTCCCCGGAGCCAGATCCTCAGCAGTATAAAGCATTACAGTGCTGCTGCCTCAGAGTTGCTGATGCTCCTTTATACCTGCTGCAAATTGGCTGTTTTTCAAACTTCTTACTTATAGCTGGAAATTTCTGTCTTAATTTTCCCAGTCCCAGATGCCTTCTGTGTTCTCAACGTAATACAGACTAAGAGTTGCTCTGAACCCTGAGTCTGGGGGCAGGAGGAGCAGCCCGATTCATCCCCTCACATTGGCGAGTGAGCTCACCAAGTGGGAACTGCCTTTGGGACCACAGGGCTTTTAACAGATCTGCTCTGGCCCATCCAAGCTCACATACAGGGTCTGGTGGTCACAGCCATTTCCAGCTCTCCGATCCCTGAGGGGTGACACCCTCATTACGGCTTCTTCCATTCCTCGGTGGCTGCCAGCACCTCTTGGAGCTGTGATTAAATATTCCTGCATTCTTCTTGTGTGTGATTTTAGAGGCCTAAAGATCATTGGGCACTTCTAGCTCCTTGCAGGTCGCGTGTCCTCCCTGTCTGTTCTGCATGACTAGCCCTCCTCTTGGCATTCATCACTCAGGGTGACTTGGGGAGCTGCTGGGCTCTGGCAGATTCATCTGAAATAGCCAATGAATGCAGCCAGCACTGCAGGACTTGATTGAGCTTTCAGTGTTCTGGAAATGAGGGCACAGCAAGGGAACAGCCCAGGTTAATAGCATTCGGCGCTGGGTGAATGCCTTCCATGAGCTCAAATAGCTCAGAACAGCCATGGAAGGCACTCACAGCCTCCTTAGAGCCAGCACCGTGGCTCCCCTGGCTCCTAAGAGGTCAGGCTACGTTTGCCCGAGCTTACATATAAGCTCCTGTAGTTGTACAGCACACCCTGGAACCCGCACCGTTCCCCATACGTCCCAGACCCCTGCTAAGAGCCAAACATCTGCAGTTGGTATTTGAGGAGCAATGGGACAGCACAAAAGCAGAGAGCAGTGAAATGTTGCATCAGTGTCCCTGTCTGACATGAGCATGGCAAAATCTGTACCCCAGCTCTTTGCACCACTATTGACAAGCTCTGGGGCCGTCCCATTGGGAATCACATGTTTTGGGGGGTGTGGAGCCTGGGAAACACCTTTGCTCTTGAACTGCCCTGTGTCCATGTAAGTGTCATCACCGAGTTGCCTTTTGCTCTGCAGAATTAATTCCCACTTCAGCCTGATGGCATTTATTCGTTTTCCTGTGGTTTTCGCCCATGAATTCATACACTAGTGTGGCAAGGTCAGCCTGCTTCCTGAGTGGGGATGTTACCTAGAACTGATAGAGGAGCAGAGATGTTCCCCTCACTCCTGCACTCCACTCTTGTAGGTCTGCCCCAGATTTCCTGCACTGCTTGAGTTTTCCAGCCTCATCCCACCAGAGGAACAGCTGATAGGATGATGTTCAGGCCATTCTCATATCTCTGGCTCACACTGAACAAAGGAGCAAGTTGGCAGATTTTGCTGAGCTCACCTGCTCGGTGGCAGTTGCTGGCTCCGCTGGGAAGCGCCAAGATTTCTCGTTCCGCTCGCAGCTGGCATCTCCTCTGCATGGCCCTTCAGGGCCTCTGTGCTGCACCCAGGGGTTAAAGAGAAGGGATCCACCTGGGATCAGGGAGGAGGAAGGATTCCTGGTGATCTGCTCTGCATATACTGAAATGCTGCTGCAGTTAAGAAGCACAGCTTTTCATAGCAAGGCTCAGCAGACATGAAGCAAGCCCTAGTCTGTCCACTGTGATAAACAGCCTTATATGTCCCCTTTTAACAGGAGAGCTGAATTCTTGAAAGCTCAGAATCTTTTTTAGGATGCCAGAGATATTTACTGTACCTGTGGTCTGGCTTCTTGGGGTTAAAACTGCCAAACCAACACAGGAGAGAGAGAGAAATCACATGGCCAGCTTCTGTGGAGGATGGACCACCACATGGAAGCGCTCCCGCACATCCCAGCTTAGATCTATTCATTGAGGACAGCAGCTCTAGGTTTTGGAGCCGAGGGTGGTGTGTTTGACCACCTGATGATTTATCTTCAGTAAATGCATTCTTATTCCACTACCTCTTTCTTTTCAAGCCTTTGCATATATCTTCAGACCTCAGAGGCAAAGCTGCTCTGTATCCAGAAGAAGCTCAACCTAGGGGCAAAGATCCAGAGATGGGGAGGAGGAGAGGGACAGCTCGCCAGTGCTCCCAAGAGAAAGGTCACTGCTGTTCCCAGGACACTTTCCTGCAGAGGAAACCTCTGACATTTCACCTACTTTGTCCGTCGGGAGCCCGGCAGGATGGCACCGTGCGCCTCACCGCTGGCCGGCGCTGGAAGCTCCACCGCCCTGCTGGCTCCCAGCTTGTGTCCCCTCCACCTCCTGCGGACACACAGATGTAACCCCCTGGCCACTCTCTGGACGTGCATGAGGAGGAGAACACAAAACATTTTGGCAGCAGACTGTAGTGCATCTGAGATTGCTTAAGCCCTATAGAATTTGGCGAGAACACTTTGCTCAGCATTTCTGCGTATCTGCCAAATAAAGCCCAAATCCCTTTCCCTACTTTTCATCACAGCATTTCAGAAGAATCTCCTAGTGAATACACACAACCACGTATTGGCTGTATCTTCTTCTCAGTTGAAGTTAATTCTGAGAATAATGGAGGAGCTTTATCTATTAATTAAAACTAATGACTTTATAAAATTGAAGATGTGTTAAACTTTTAAAGACTTGCATTGGAGACCAATAGGAATAGGCAATTTGCAAGCTTGAATAATAAAGGCAATTGCCTTGAAATGGATATATCCTGCTAGATGAAATCCTCTCCAGCTACTAGAAACTGGGAAGAGAATTGCAGCTGTTAGTTCTTAGATTAACAGTGTTTACCACCCTATTTCAGAGGTGTGAATACTTACACGGTACCACGCAAAACTGAGAGAGGGTGTTTTCACCTTCAAGGTAAAATCGAATACAGGTCATTGCAACGATGCTCATTTGTTTTCTTCCAATTGTTTCCAGATTGAGCCTGCTCATTTTGCAAGCATAAGGAATCCAGCTGGATCCTTCAGGCTCATCACGTCCCTAAAAGCAATAAAAGCTCTGCTACCTTTAATGTCACAGCAGAGAACGTCACTGAGCCCAGCGAATAAATAGTTGGTTGCCCAGGGAGCAGTCAGGAGTGATTACAGTCGTACCAGGACTTTGGTGATGGGGTGGTGGGTACCAAGAGTGTGTTTGGGGAGGTGTATCGAATCCCTGAACAATTTGCCAGACCATTTTTAGATGAGTGACAGAGGCAAGAGCCAGAGCTGCTGCCTGCCCTCCCTGTATGGAAGGGAGTCATTGCTGGCACCGCCCGTCGCAGGGACAGCAGCTCCCAACAATGCTCTTGCTCCGTGGGTCAAATAGTGGACAAGCACGTGGGTGGGGTTTTGGAGGGACAGCAGAGCTGCACTGGGCAGAGCTCTCATCACTGAATGACATATATGATGTTCAAGGGCCACCTCACTTCCAAGGACAAGCAAACATTCCACCACCTCCTCTCAGGTCTTTCTTCCCTGCCTGAACAGGGTAATGCTGAGCATCTGCACTTGCAGACCATTCCCAAGGACCCATTCAAGACTGACTT
The DNA here is from genome assembly GCA_013396935.1 of Baryphthengus martii. Classification (NCBI taxonomy): domain Eukaryota; kingdom Metazoa; phylum Chordata; class Aves; order Coraciiformes; family Momotidae; genus Baryphthengus; species Baryphthengus martii. The sequence goes on from VWZK01012763.1 coordinate 79,435, forward strand.
GGGTATCTTCTGATGACAAGCACGGATCACAGTGTCAGTTGTCCCGTCACTGCAGCTGCTGTGAGTGTCCCCAAACAGTCCACACTAGCACAGGAAGTAACGGCAGCAACAAGGGGGGAAAAAAGCTGTGAGAATGTATATGCATTTCAGTGTGTTTTTTCCAGCGCACATGGGCTAAGCTTAGCTTAGCTAGGATCTGCTGTGCTCAAAGACACAGCCCAAATGCCATCTGCAGGCTGCACTCACCCAGATGTTTCCTGAAGCTGTACGTTGGCGAGCCTGCTGCCTGCCTTTGCCAGATGTGCAGCCCCCTCCTGGGCTGCCAAATGTTTTGCCTGCAGAGCATATTTCCTCGGCTAGAGTTGGATTTTCCTAATTACCAGCCTGCTTTTTGTTCCTGCCTTTCAGAAATTATTTATTCCTGCCAGCCGCTAAATCCGATGGTTGTAGGAGATGTTTACATGGGAATAAAAATGGCAGGCTGACAAATCCCTGGTGGAAAAGGTTTCTCTTACAGACCTTTCACACTGAAATAGGGGAAGATGAAGAGGGTTGGGAAGAGAGCCAGCCCTCCGACTGGTGTACTGAAAGTTAACTGGGCTTCTCTTTTCTGTGCAGTGGCTGTTAAGCATGAATTTAGCACAGTGTCAAGTGCACATTTTGTGGTCTTGGCTGATACTCGCTCTGGGCTGAGAGGCTGTGATGGAGAGAGCCTGAGAGCCTGGCAGCACTCGGGGAAGGGCTACGGGCTTGCTGCTGTGGCTCCAGCTCTTGCTTACTCTGGAGGCAGAGCTATGTGGGGAAGTAGCAGTTCAAATTTCGGAAAAAATAGGCCTGTTTTGTTATTTAGAGAGGTTGGAGATTTCGATTTCTTTAATGAAAGTTGTGCAGAATTATTATTGTGGTAGGAGACTCCTTGTGACTGGGGGCATGGAAGTGCCTTAGGGTCTGTCTCATTTAGCCTAGCTATCTTTCTGCATAAAAATCAGGTGGATTCTGGACTAGATTCCTGACATCAGGCCAATGAAGACACGGTGGAGTCCACGTGTTGCTTTGTTCTCTGAACAGAAGCATGTCTTGCTATCAGAAATGCAGAGCTCAGTGAAGCAGGCTGCAGCAGAAATCCATCCCCACAGACCTGATTTCCCACCCTGTGTCACCCTGGGAAGGCTGTGAGCCTGCTGGGCAGGCAGCAGGACCCTGCACAGCTCACTCACCAGCAACTTGGACCCTGCCCTCCCGGGGGCCTGCAGGCAGAGAGAGATGCCCTGTCTGGTTTCCAGTTGGTATAGCGTGCACACAAACACATGGCATTTCATCCATTATGTCCTGTGTTTGCTGAAACCACCAGTGAAGGAGGATGACACATTGTCCATTAAGAATTTGTCAGCTGAACTTCTTCCAGGGTCTCAGAAACATTTGGATGTATCACTCATTGACTTTTTGTCTTTCATTTCTCCAAACCCACGGTACTTCCTGATCTCTTGACAGCAGTGTGAAGTTTCTCTTCTCATTTCTTGCCATGGGTGACACCTGTTGCTATTTTGTTACCTTCTCCCTGCCACCTATTTATCACTCTCCCTCCTTAAGAGAGAAGCATTTACATGGATTAGTCAAGGAAGCATCTGTGAGTGAGATGCTTTCTTAACACTGGCAGACACAAGAGGTGGTAAATATTGACTGAAAGCTTGTCAAGCCTCCAGCCACATGGGAGACGAATGCTGGCTGTGCTGCTGAGGTTGGTGATTGCAGGGGCAATAACCTGAACTACCTGTAGCTCAGGTTTGTGTGTGGGAGGACACGCAGCACTTACAGCTCCTGGCTTCTGTGTCTTTTCTCAGAGCTGCTCTAAATATGTCCCCCGGTGCCCATGGACCTCTCCCAAATCACCAAGTGACTGTGGGCGCAGAGCTGTGTGGCAGCCGCTGGGTGCCTGTGAAGGGCTGGCTGGCAACGTGATGCTGGCTCTCCTCTGCCTGGTTTCCAGCTGCTACTTCAATTAAAAGTAGCTAAAAATACACAAATTCTCTTCTGATACTATTTTTCATGTAAGGAAGGGGAAAGGGATGCTGCACAGGCATGAATGAGATGTGTACTAGCTTGTCCTCATTTGGGGCCTGAGAGGTGGCAAGTCTGGGTGAAGTGAATTTCTTCCCAGATGCAGCCCCTGAAATGATGAGTTTAGAAAGGTCTCTTGAGGAACAGACAGCTCTTTTCTGCACGATCAGCTGGGGAAGTGTCAGGCATCCAGGCAAACAAATAAAAGAGCATCAGAGGCCCCAGCCAGGCCCTGCCTCCAGAACTGCCAGTGACACTAGGATGGCGTAGGAGCTTGGCTACTATGGCAGAGCAGTGCCTAGCTCCTCAGATCTGCTTGTTTCTCTCTCCTGACTGCTTTACAACACCCAAACTCACATAAATCTCCTAAATAAGTTAGCTGGTGTTTGCTGGGTCATCTCCATCTCCTTACTCTCACTCAAGGTTATAGGAGTGTGAGTTGATAGAGGATCAAGCCTAGCAACGGGAGCCAGCTCAGACAAAAGCATCAGGATCTTCACAAGTGTGTCAAACTGGGGATCAGAGTAGTGTACAGGTCGCCAAAAGAAATGCTTGGGCATCTCCCACACTTCTGCAGAGAGGGATCTTTCTCCTTTCCTTCGAGAACACTCTCTTTGTCTGGAGAGGTTTATTCCAAGCTTGCCAAGCAGAGCTGTCGTACTGCTGCTCAATGAAGGGCTTTTGCACTGCATGGCTGCATTGAGCAGAGCTCACCCTGCCTTGCAACCGCCTGGCAGTGACAGGCAAGGAAAGATTTAGACCAGAGACCCAGCTAGAGGGTTCCCCCAAGATTTGCAGCAGCTTATCTGCACCACCTTCGCATCAGCCCTACTACAAAACTCGTGTTCTCCACTGGGCAATCCCAGGCCAAACTCATGGGGAGGTACAAACATGTTTTGGTGATTTAGGTGTATGTTGACTTTGTGTGTGATTTGGTGTGTGAATAGAATAGATGTTCAAAGCACTTTCTCCTTCTGGGAGCAAAAATTTTTCAAAAGCCATAGACGTTGGGTAGACACAGAAGGTACAAGAATCCCTTCCTAGACAATTTTGCAGAAAACGAGCAGTTCAGAACAGAAACACACAAGTCTTACCCTTCAAATGTGGAAGTTGTGCATGAAAGTTACTGGCCCTGCAGGTTGTGTCTGAGAAAACCCAATGCAGATGGTGAATGTTCTGGTACCTGCCAGCCTCAGCTTCCCGATATGTAGGCACATGACAGAGAGAGACCTTCATCCCTCTTAGAGCCCCCCCAGGTCATGCACCATAGACACCCAGTGACATTGGGCTGGTGCAATGAGTTGGGAAGTCTGTCTGTGTGCCAGCCTGGAGGAGGGTAGACAACCCCTTCAAGAATGGTTAGGGAATGGAAAGATATCAGATGCTCCCCTCAAAATAGAAGGTATTCCACAGCGCAGAGCTTGGAGGTGCTGTCCGGATAAAAGCAGAAGGGAACAGCAGCATATGGTGAATTGCCTGATGCCAAGTGGAATTTTTCCAGCCGTGTTTGAGGAACTCAGGTCCAAGTGCTGCTTCGAAGGCCTCAGCTCAGAGCCTATATATAACCATGCTGAATTTGCTGGCAGCCAGGGTGGGGTGGACAGTACCCAGCACCTCCCTGGCACATCACCCCTCTCCCAGAAAAGACTCTTTAAAGGGCTGAAAGTGCATTCTGGTGCAAAAGCAAGAGGGTAATAAAAAAGAAAGGAAGGTGCGGTTTGATGCATGTCAGATATGCTTTCCTTCTTACAGTGAATGTCACACCCATTGGCACCAAGAAGGTGCATGGGAGCTAGGGCTACCTCCAGGAAGCAATCACAGACATCTTCATGCTGTTGCTTGGACAGGCTGAAATGCATTTTCTTTTGCCTTAGAGCCCTTCCACATCACCAGGAATGTCCAAACAGAGAGCACAGCTCTGGCTGCTCACCTCCAGTTCTGGCTGGAAGGGGATTGGTTTGTCTAGCAAGGATCCCTGAGCAAGCACTCCTGCTCCTGAGTATCACAGCCCAATCCCAACCCTACATGGAAACTTCTGTGATTCCCCCTGGCCTCACATCAAGCATTAAGATGTATAGAAAGCCGTGCATCGGGATGTAAAGGGCTGGCTGGATCACTCAGGCTTTGAGCACCATCTCCTGTCCTGTTGGCTCAGCTCCATCCAGGTACCAGAGCAAACTGCAACACACGGTCCTGCAGCAGCTGAATGGGGCTGTGGCTGCTGGCCTTGCTCTACAAACCTCCAAGCACAAACTTGCCTTTCATGAGGTGGGAGCATCATTTCCGGGTGTGGATAAATAGCCCTCCAGATTACTTAGCACCAGCTTCTGAGCCTCTTAACACAGTGGTTATGTGAGACCAGGGAGGGTGGGGAGACAGATTTAACTCTGAAGTGTATAATGGATTGAGAGCCACTTCACCTCTCCCAGCTTTGAAGTTTTATCTTCTCTTTACTCTAAAGGAGGTCTATGGTGTTTTCCTTTGAGGACTTTATAATTATTCGGCCTCCCAGGAGCTCCAGCGTTTATTGCATTAGTAACAGCTTCAGCACGGAGGCATTTTCCCGAAGCTAAATGCTACTTGACTGTAACAGGACACTCAGCTTTGACGGGGGTCAGGTTTGACGTCAATCGCACACGTTGGCTTCTATCCTGGGTGATATCTGTGCACAAGCACCCTTCTGCCCTCACTTTCCCCCTCACCCTCCAATCCCCAGGAAGGAGGAGAGACCTCTGTTCAGGACCCTATGCCAGCTGCCGCCACCCTGGATCATGCTCAGTCTCCTCAGAGACATCCAGTCCACTAGCCGGTGACTATGCCCAAGTTCACATCCCCTTCCTACTCTGTACCAGTAGCAGTTGTTCCCCTGGACCTGTCTAAAAGAGTCTGTAGGTACGAACTGAAGTGTCCCAAGTGGCTCAGCTTCTGCCTCTCTGGCCAAAATCACACAGGGCATGGAGACTTTTCCTGCCCCGCCAAAAGCCCAAGCAGATTCTGTCCCTATGGGTCCATGTCAATGTGTTGGCAGCAACCACAGCACTGGAACCACAAAGCTGCTGGTCCCAACCAAAATGGGAGACACCACAGCTGAGGTGCAGCTGCATGCCCTGCTAAGAGACAAGGCCCATCTGCATCACATCAGCCTTTGTTTGGCATGCTCCTCACATGAACAAGCTCAGCACAGGCACCACTCACACCAGCAAACATGACGCCATCCAACAGGGCTTGCAAAGCTCATTCCTCCTTGTGGCCAGGATGAGAGAGCAGCTGTTGAGGTTGATGTTTGGAGTTGGAACACTTGGGAAGTGCTTGGGAACCCTGTCAGCTGGAGGAGAGTGGAGAAGCCAAACTGACAAGCTGCTGGACCTCAGGAGACCATGGTGTCTCCTGCTGGACACACTCGGGGAGCTGCTGAGCTTCTGTCTCACAGACACACCAGCTGCTAGGAGCAGAAGAAATAAATAACATCATAAAAAAACAGAGTTGGAAGAAACTTGCAAGAGGTCGGCTAGGCCTATCCCCTGATCTGAAGCAGGTTCAGCTTTTCCTGAATCCCAAGGGACACTTGCTGCTCAGACTCCTCAGCCACCCCTGTTGGCTCGTCGTAGCCTACCCCCAGAGCACCAGCATCCACACCAAGCATAGAAGCACAATTGAAAATGCTGGATATGAGGCTGGCCCTGGATTGCTTCTCAGAAGGGAAGGCACAGAGGGGTAAAAGAACAAGGATGGCAAAGGGCCTCACCTGAAGCTCCTGATGGACTTTCCTGCCTCACTCAAAGGGGTAGATGGGGTTTGCAGGATGTTTTGCTCTTTCATGTTCATTAGTCTTCATTTTGCTTCTTTCTCAGAAGTGCAGAGAATGGTCTCGTCAGTCAAAGTGTTTGGGACCTGCCAGCCCTGGAACAAAAAAGATTAATAACTTGTAACATTTCCTTTATTAATATTGAACATTTTAGTGCTTCCAGTGTATCTCTGATACTTTCATTCCCTCAGGCAGAAAAAAAACCTTATCCCATGGTGCTTTTACAATATCACATCTTACTAAGACAATGAAATTACTTTGCTTCTGGTGATCTGTTTTCAAACCCTCCCAACTGGTAATAACGTTGTAATAGTGCCTACGGTTATAAATGGTCTTGTCCTCCTTTCCTATAAATATTTCTCCACCGTGTACAAAAGTATGAAAGCTGGTGCAGTTCAGTGATTTTCTGCAGGGAACGCAGAGCTGAAACACATTGATAGGAGTGATGTGTGGTGGGAAACTCTCCCTGGAGAAGCCCACTCTAATCCTTGGACTAACCACTTGGCAGTGCTATAAATGAAGCCAAATCTGTTATTGTTTCTAATTGGGAAAAACAACTTCACATAGCAAATTATTTAGAGTCGTAATAATTGCATAATCAGATCTAAAATTATACATTCTAAAGAGAAATATATAGAGTAATGCTGATCATTACTGGAAAAAATAGCAGCACATGCCTGGGGAGCTAAAGCAAGGAAAAACACAGAGCCCCCAAAATAGCCTCTATGAACCAGGCTGTATTTTTAGCCTCCTGAGAATGACAGGCAGGGGGACAGGAGCCCGAGACACACGACATCTGCGCTTGAGTGAGTCTGTGCTGCAGGCCTTCCCTCACAACAGCACGGGACAAGCCCTTGAACGGCAGCAGATGTTGTCCGCACCACAGATGCTGAGCCAGCAAAAGTTCTCTTGTCAGTATTTCTCTGTTTACCCCCCAAGCTTTATGGGCACAGCAAGCCAAGCTGGCTGGGTCAGCAGGATGAGACAGAGGACACCTGGTCTAAGACAGAGAAAAAAAGGTGAGAAATATGATCCAGTGATTTTTCACCCCTTCTTGATTTGGAAGCACCATGTGATTCTTAATGGTCTATATCATCACAAAGTGTTTCACTCGGAACATGAAACCTCTTAAAAAAGAAGCAATGATCTTGACTAAGGTTTCCAGAACCCCTGCGATGCCATAATAAATAAGGTGTATGCAGGGACCTGGGAGCCTGGCATGTCACTGCTGAGTCTGGATGCCAGAGTGCAGGTACCTTGATTGCCCGAGAGCGGGCAGACAGTGCCTGCCGTCTTGGTGTATCAGCAGCCTTACGAAAACAAGGGAGCAGCAGTGTTGCCCTGAGAGCCAGCCAGCCACAACACTGGTAGAGAGAATGATCTTTAAATCTCTGTCAATTCAAACCAGAAGGTAGGACCTGCCTACAAAAGTCTCCTTGGTGCCACAGATAAGAACATATCTACTGATCGCCAGAGGCACAAAGAAACTGGGGTCAATTCTTGTTCTCGCTCTGCTTACAGGCAGAGAAAAGGCATCGCAGATTAGCAGTGCTGGGGGGTTGGGGATAAGCCATGTAAAATGCATCCATGAAATCTAACAACACTTCAAGGGAGGAAGAGAGTTAGAGACTCAGCTGTGCTGTGGCAGACATCAGGGAAAATAAAGTTCAGTACATCGGGCACCACTGGCCGTGTAAATCCAAAGCTTTACAATCGAGCCTGGTTTCTGGGATGGCTCGTTTGCCTCTCTCACACTGCCCTCTGTGTGCAGCACGGGTGGAGGGACCATGTACGTGCTCGATTCAGGGTGACAGAGACTGCTCAAGGCAGCTTGTTTGCAGAATAAATACGGTCCTGAATCCAGAGGTTTTCCCAAGAAGTCCACTTTGTGCAGTGAATTTAAGGATCAGACCTTTTAGTTTTACCTGCTGGTATCCATCTGTTTGATGATTTCAGAGAGGGGAGCTTGCCCAGTGATGAACAGTGAGTTACAAAGCCTGCATCCTAACAGACTTCTTAAGGTGTTCTCAAGGTCCAAAATGTGTCTTAGCATGCCTGTTCTGTAAAAGTCTTTTGCTTACTTAAAATTTTAGTCTATAGCTTGATTTCTGGAGCTCTGGAAACACCAAACAAGAGCTGGACCACAAATGTGGGTGTACAGTGTATGCCAGATTCCAAGCCTGAACTTGAACATCCTCTGGGCATAATTTTTCCAATGCCAGCCCTAGAAGTCAAATGTGGGTAAATCTTGACCAAATTCCCCAGTCTCTTCCAGAGGGCTTCCAGAGCTCTGCCAGCATCCACAACCTGCCTGTTTGTAGCTTTGCATCCTCTGACAACACTTTGTCCTTATTCACCTACTCGGAGTGAAACATTTTCAGGCCAGGGATAGATGTGTCAGATTGCTGATGACTAATGGACTTTTACTCCCATTAAGCCGTCACATTAATTGGCCAAGGGTCACCAGAAAGATCCTTGGGACTCGCTGCCCTCTAAGTGCCTGCTAGCACATGTCCTGCTCCCCGAGGTGTGCACACAGGCAATTGCCTCCAAGAAAGCCTCCAGCGTGCAGGAAGACAGATGGCTCTGATAAGAAGTGGAGGGATGGATAAGCATGATGTAGTTGGTCAAAGAAGGTGCCTCCTGGAGTGGGACAGCTCTCAGCCTGAAGGACAGGCAGGAAGAAGGGCTCTCAGCAATGAGCAAGGTGCAAAAAGCCAGAAGCACCTTGGCTTGCCCTGCCGTTGTGTCACTGAGGCTGAGTCTCCAGGCATGAGGTCACCGTGGAGCACGCCTGGGAGACCAGCCTTGCTTGAAGGCTGGAATTGCTGATGTCTAATAAGGGACAGCCTCCTACCTCTCCACTGCTGGAGACCTTTCCTAGATCTCCTGCCCATGACAGGTCTCCAAGACCTCAGAAAGTTTGTGCTGATGCTGCAATGTGTAAACCTCATTCTCTTGAAACACCAAAAAGCCCTTTCTATGTTGTTTATTCCCCAGTCTGAAATTACTGGATATATTTATTACAATTGCATTCAGTGGATAATGAGGATTAACACGAGGCCATGCTGAGTGTCACTCTGGCCCCTCAGATCTGGGTCCTGAACTTCTCCTGAGTACCCAGAAAGGTGATGCCAGGCCCTTTCCAGCCACTCACCTGACCAGTGAGATGTACCTGGCCCCACACTCTCTCCTCTTGGCCATAAAATAAAAGTCCTTCCCGGAAAGGAGTGAACCGCTTTCAGAGGAGGGCATTCAGACCAAAGCAGGACCAATGCCAGCACTAATCCTGGCAACAAAACAAGGAGTCCTTCCTGTGATGGATGGAAAAGCAGGAAGAACAACGTGGAATGAAAGAGCTTTCCAGTTCCCGGTCCTGGTGGCAAATGTCCAGCCCTGGTACACTGAGTGGTTTGTTTAATGCCCAGCATGAAAAGCAGGAGAGTGAACAGCCACACAGTCAACTGGGAGCCCAGTTCCCTGGTTGCTCAGCGTGGGTATTTGGGCTATGAGAGTGAGAAGCCCTGTCTGCCTGCTGCCTGGCAAGACCAGACACCACAGGAGGGAGGATATATTGTGATAGCTGGATAATCACTGTGGCACAAGAGGCTCTGCCCGAGCACCCATCACCATGGCAGCAGCTGGAATAACCTACCCTAATCAAGGGCCCTTTCTTAGAGCCAGGCATCAGCTCTGGGTCACTCACAAGATGAATCCCTCTCTCATTTCACATTCAGGTTCTGTAACAAATTAATAATGGCAGCACATTAAATGCCATGCAGTTTTCTGTGGGTCTCACCCTGCTGCTTACATTGACTGCAGCAGCTGGCACACAGCTCAAAACTCTGACAGATAAAATACAGCCACAGTCAGGTTCTTTCTGTCCCGTGATCAATGTTTGGTTAACGTGTTTGGCCCCAACACCAACTTTGCAGCTCCTGCACCTCTGATGCTCTTGGCATCTTGTCCAATTCAAGAACACTACATGGTCATCAAAAAGTAAGGAGATGGTGAACAACTAGGAACTGCAGCACTCTTCCCATCCTGTCTCATCTCCCACTGAATCACAGACTATCATCTTCCGTGTTTTCTGATAGGAAGGAGTCTGTCCCAGCTCTGCCACACTGCCTTTCCACTCTGCAACACCTGATGAGGGCTGCTATCTCAGCAGCGCTTGCTTAACATGATTTATTTACCCCACAGATGCCTATGTGGAAAGCGCTTCCCAAGCGTTTCTGTCGGTGGAGCTAATGGACACACAAAACCAGCAACAAACAGATTGCTGTGGGTCTGTACTTGGCTATCAGAATTGTGCCAAGAAATCAGCCTTTTCAAACTCTTAATCTGCATTTATTTCAATACCTCTGCTCACTACTGTCAGTGTCAGAAAGACAGGAGAATACAGTAATGGATTGCACAGCCTTAGAACACCTCAGCCCTGCCGGTATCTTGGCTATTCCAGCTGCTGCGCAGCTGGACACAACTCCAGGCCTCGGACAAAGGGAATGCATCTGCTTGCAGGCAACCCAGGCCAGCGCAGAGGGCCTGGGTACAGGCTGGGATGCTGCCTTTGCTGTTTCTGCTTTGGAGCTGCCTACTTGCTTAATGTCTCACCAAACACACAGGCTTCCTATTTTACAGCTGCTGGGTGCTGCAGTCCCTTGGTTACAACAGCTTTGGGCAAAGTGGTGTGGGGCAATAGAGAATATGTGGAAATGGGGTACTAATCCCAGGGCTGGCTACGTATAGATGAGGGAGAGCCTGGGGAAGGTCTTGCTGCATCCCTGCTAGTTGATCCTGCCCCGTTGTGTTGCCTGCCTGGAGCATACCCTTCCCTGAAGGCAGTAAAACATTTCATGAGCTAGAAAAATGAGGAAAGTTTATGAAGAACTTCTGGCACTATATTCACACAGAATAGCACACAGAAGGAAACGACTGATTTTAATTTTTCATGCCCTTAGATTATCATTGTAAAGCTCCCTGACACAGGGGGGATACAGCAGTAGGAAAGCTGGCTGCAGAACATTGGTACAGGGCAGGCAGTGTCTTGAAAGGTCTGTGATAAACAGCTTGGGCGAGTGATTGGGAGTGATTCCCTGTGGAACAGGCTGGGCAAAAGGACACCTTTTTTTCCTCTATCAAAATGTGTGGAATATTGTTGGGCCTTTTTCACTCAGCATTTGTGTTTACCACAGCTGCACGCTTGCGCTTACAGTAGCACCACACTAAACCTCCCTCCCCCGCCTGGGGTGGTAGCTTCTCTTCTGAGGGGAAAAAGCTATTTTCTCCCTCACCTTCTGAAAAAGCTCCTTTCCCCATTCACAGGCTGCTTTGCTGCAGTGCAATCACCAGCCCTTTGCTCCGTGGCAAAAGGTTACTGGTTGGTAAAGCAAAAGTCACCATCTCCTAGACGCTGTGCTGAAGGGGACATTTTAGGATATGATCTCATGTCACAATATATGTTTCAAACACGACTGAAGAGACAAAACGCTCGGTCCAATCCAGAGCCTGCACTACTTCTGAATAACAAACTTTGAAGTCAGATCCATTATCTAATTCTTCCAGTAAATGCTGGATGGAGTCCCAGCTGCCATACTGGGAAGGGAACGCTGGCTGGGCAGGACCTGGAGGCACTCTAAGGTGCCTGATGCTGCTGATGTCCAACCTCCAGCTCTCTCCTGGGCCGTGCCTCAGGGCAGCACAAAGCATCGTGACTCAGGCTGGGGCTTGAAGCAGACACCTCCCAGTTCCTGAGCCTGCTGAAGAGCCACCCAGCTCATCCTAGTTGTCCAGCTTGCTGGAAGAGCATTTAAAATAATAACTAAGCTGTCCTGTTTGGTGTAGAGGAGGAAAGGAAGAGCTGTGGTGGTAAATACTGCTCACCTGTATTAGCCCACACCCCACACCATGGTTATTACTACTGCCTGTCCTGCTGCTCTGGCCTCCCTACGAGCACAGACTGCAACTGGGGAAGTGGCTCAGAGACAGGAAAGATCTATAAGGCTCCATATCCCAAGGCTGAGTCTGGGGTAAGAGTAAATAGAAAAATTAGCTTTTAATTTGTAGCTGGAGAAAAAGATTGCTTGATATTGCTTAGAGAATGAACAAAAAACCCCACAGTATTAATTTACACAGTCACCTTCCTCCCCTTCTGGTGAGCTGCAATGATAGGAGCTTAATGATCCTTTTTTCAAATGGTATGAATTTATTTTACACAGTCCATGTAGCCTCCAAAGCAGAGAAATACACACCACGGAGTCTCAAAGTCCCTTTGAGACCAAGTGGGTAGGAGCAGCCCCTCCAATCTGTTGTTGCTTCAAGTGCTTTAAAAGAGACAGCTCTTGGTAATGCAGGATCTCCTTGGCCAATCTCGAATCCAAACCGCCCGCGTGCACAGCGGCTTTAAATGAACAATCCTGCAACCGCCAGTAATGTATGGGGAGAAACAGCTGGCTGATTAGCAATCCTCCTCCCCACCGTGTCCCGGAGGAAGCGTGTGCAGGACAGAACATTCATTTATTGGCACGGCCCTGCTGTTTTCCTTTCGTTTCATCTCACTTTCATAAACAGCCTTGTTTGTGGGTCAGTGAGGATTGCAGATGCCATAAGGCCTCCAGGTTCCCCTGATGTGCCATCACACTTCATTAAAAAATGAGTGGAAGGATAAGGAGCCAGCCTGTTAATTCCCTTGGTGTTGCTGGGATGAGAGGTCTCTCATTTTCACAGAAGCCTGTTTCTACACCAAGTGAAAATTAAATATTGGGCTCTTGGGATCATTTATTTTGTAGCTTTGCAATAAAGTTGCCAATAAAGTCTCTTGTTCCCGCTTTCCGCTGGGCAGGTCACGTTCAGGCTCATGAAGGGCTAAGGGGGCATGCTGCCTTCATCCCTCTCTCTCTGCCCAAGGTATGTTTAAGACGCTGTAAGAGTCTCTATGGAGGCGACATTCTCTATCTTACTGCCTCTGCCTGTGATATGTAGATAGCTGGGCTTAAAAATTAAATAAAGGTAGAGAAATAAAACTTAATTTTATAAAAGTAGGGGAGGATAGGAAAATACTAAACGGTGCTATGCTGCGGTTAGATTCAGGCACTGCACATCAAGACTCTTAAGTTTTAAGCTTAGCTCTATTATTAATTTGACACTAATATGCAGTCTTGGCCAATTTTCCTGACTGCTCTCTATCCATTTCCCTGTCAGTAACAGTAGAATAACAGTGTGGAACACTAAGGACTTGTTTGTTAATATTTGTAGACCATTTTGAGATCCATTTTTAATTCTTGTTTATGGACTTAGAAGAGCTCCAGCAGTGATTTCAGAGCACACTGTGGATTTGAAATGCCTCCTAAGAAATGGGTTTGTCCTCTGTGCCTTTGTTCTGCTCTCTTGGTCATTTCCTCTGTGCCAAGGAGAGCAGCAATAGAGACAAAGGATGGAGGGTTTCATTCCTGGCACATTTCCAAATTCATAGGAAAGGACACAGCTCCTAAAATAAGAGAATATAATTTCAGCTGATTACCCGGTATCTAGGCTCAATGTACAAGCTGGGTATGCAGTGAGCACTGGCTGCCTCTGGGGTGAAGATGGAAAGGCTGCCAAAGGCAAACCTTCTATATACCCCCGGGCTAGAAGTAAAGACAAGGGGTGCTGGAATCAGCAGTAGTTCTGTCAAGTCTGTCCTGGAGTGTGAAGTGCTGCAGATGTGAAGATGTGAAGGGAGGGATTTCTCTCAGCCAGTGTTAGTTGTCTGGAAGTCACGCATCAAGTTCCCTCCACCATCAGCAGAGGATCAGGGGCATCTCCGAGAGGGCAGCTCAGCTCTGGCTCTAGGCTCCTTTCTTTGGAGACAAAGGGTCTGGCTCTCAGGGATTCAGCAGTGAAAAGAGTAAACCCTGCTCTTAGAAACAGTAAAATGTACCGAGCATCATCATTTTGTTATCCGATTCCTTCAGATCAGGGCTGTGAGAGCTACAACAGCGGCCACATTTTGTATTTTAGCTTTCATCTGAAAAAGAGAAATGCTCACCGACACGGACCCCAGAGCTTAGCCTTGAGGGAAGAAGCTTTGGGACTTGCCCCTCTGCTTTGCTGTTGTGTTCAGATCACCCCAACCTGAGCAGAATCTTTGGCATCTGAAGCAGCAGCAGCATGACCTGTAGGCACACTTGTTCTGCTGCCAGTTGCTTTCCCATACGCACACAGCCTGTGTACAGATGGCCAAACTGCGCATCTGGACTTTCCCCCCCACCAGTTCAGGTGATGAAAATAATTGCATCAGCAGAGATGGGATGAAAACTTCACACGTGCACAGATGAGAAGGTCTTAGCAGGAAAAATGCAGTCTTGTAGTCTGCATAGAGGTGGTGCCCATCGATACATTTATTTTGCAGATGTGTGATGGGGGCTAGTGTTAATCTGCACCTCTCTGAAGCAAGCAGTGCTTTGCAGCTGACAGCAGCAAGGCTGCTGAGGAATGATCTATTGCAAACCAGCTTGTGTAGCTCACCGTGTAATTGGGATCTGTTACTGAGCTGTCTTCTGTGGAAAGGTGTTTCTAAAGCATCTCTTATCACAATTAATAGGAGTCTGCCAAAGCAATGCCTCCCCTCCCCATCCTGCAAACCACTCTGGCAGGAGAGTTACCATTTTTTTGCCAGCTGATGTCGTTTGTAACCACTCCTGCAATAACAGAAGTGTATTCATCCTATAAATTCCCTATAAACTAAATTTAGCTGAAGGCAGAAATTGAAAGCCTTCTTACTGAACAGAAAGTAGGGTGTTTTTTTTATAAAAGAGCTTTCTGAAAATGAAGCCTGACGTGATGCGGTGTCAAGAAAAGAAAGCAAATATTTATCACTGGGGAGAAACACGAAGAGAGGGAGGCGACTGGTAGTAACTCAGCTTGAGCTATGCAGAGAGTCATTCATGTCACTAGAATCAACATAACCTGGCAAAGAAGGTTCCTCTCTTGCCTGTTTCTTCAGTAGGATCCTTATGGCCTTTGAAATACTTTAAAAGGTCAAACTATGCAGCGGGAAGAACCACAGAGAGAGAGGGGGGAAAGCGGCAGAGAAAAGCCATCAGTGGAAACCCACTGAGAGGAGAATATTGGCTAGATAAATAATATCATATTAAGCCGAATTAAAGAGCCAGACCTGCCATGCTCTGCTAACAGAGGGTGAATAATTGTGGGAGGGGTTAGGAGGGGAAAGCCTCTCTCCTGTAGAGGATGAGGAGAGGATAATAAGCTTAGCACACTCACAAAAGCAGCCAAGGAAATCTGACCCCTTATCACACAGTTATCTGTAGAGCAGGAGATGAGATTAGGCCCATAATGGGATTGGTGCCACATGAAGCTTTGCATTTCTGACATTGCAAGGAGGTTACTGACACCAATCCCTGCTAATTTATTGAATTGCCACAATAAAAATGTCTTCCCTACTGAAAATAGCAGAGAGTAACTGAATAAAGCTCTTGAGTAAAAGGGGATTCATTGCCTGAAGAGGATTTGCAGAGCACTGCAATTATTGAGTTAGCAGATTCAGAGGCAGCCGGCTGCCCTCGGGAGGGCTTGAACTGAACTGTGATGCTTTCCCTGGCCATCCCAGTTCTCTTCCTCAAGGAGCTGGGCTCAGACTCCCTGTTTCAGAAGAAAGGGAAGTGACTTGTTAACATCAGGCAGCGAGGAGAGGTTGGGGGATTGCCTTCATTTTTGTGCCAGGTTAGCGCAGGGTTAGGGATAGGAGCAGGTCGCTGTGCTCCCTGATGTTTCCTGGGACCAGCGTTCCTGTAGGGCAAACCCTAAACTGGACATGGCCATGGTGACTGGGATTACCTTGACTCTTCCTTCTTCCTCCCCATCTGCTCCTGGTGGAGCCACTCCATCGCCCTTGCTCCCTGAGGGACCATGGGCATCGGAGGGTCCTCAAGGCTGGGAAGCAAGTTCTCTGCTGACATGAAGGGCCAACAGTAGGGTGGACTGCCACTGCTTCTTTGATGACATCTCCTCTCTTCTGACCTTTAAATCTTCTTTTCAGAGTCTTTTTTTCCCTTTAGAAGGAAATTTTGGATGGTTCCTTTTTTTTTTCTCCTAACAGTTTGTGTGCTTCTCAACATCTGTGTGGCCCAAACACATTAGTATCCTGGGAACTCATGACGGCTATTGACAGAAAATACTGTTTAAG
Source organism: Baryphthengus martii (assembly GCA_013396935.1). Lineage (NCBI taxonomy): Eukaryota > Metazoa > Chordata > Aves > Coraciiformes > Momotidae > Baryphthengus > Baryphthengus martii. The sequence goes on from VWZK01012763.1 coordinate 95,481, forward strand.
CAGTGGCTACTGATAAAGCACAGATGGAAATGGATAGAAGTTGGCTATAAACAATTATTGTGTGAAGAGCATGTGATTACAGTAGCGTTTAAGAATGAGTCGGCTAAGACTAGCTAAAGATTAAGGAACTTGAGGATAATGCTGTGGGAATTATTTCTCAGGGAAAAGCAAATTTACAACCCCCTCCTCCTGAAAAGGCTGAATTGTTTGAATCCTTCCAGACACAAAAGTTGAAGTGGAAGAAAAAAGCATTTTGATGAAGTTGAAACACATTGTTTCAACAGTTTTAAAATCAGATGGTCTGTTTAGGCGTGGTCAGATATTAATTTTGAAATATCCTTTATTTTCAAAGTTGACCTGTTATTTGAAAAATGTAAAGCAAAGTCAGAGGTTTGAAAGTGTTAAATTATCCAAAAATGAAACAAAATGAAAGGTTTTGAATTGAGCCAGAATAATATTTTTCTTCCTTTTCTTTTTTCATTTCAGAAGGAAACAAAAATGTTTTGATTCAGTGCAGGTTAACATTTTTATTAGATTTTTCTATTCAAGCTTCAATAAAAAAGCACCTTCTTTGGGGAGGAGGCAGAGCAGAAACGGTACAGCCCCAAGAACCAGCTTTTCATTTGTATTTCATTGTGTCATACCAAGAAAAATCTTTCCACTTAACCAAACCATAAATTGGCATGTCTAGCATATTCCTCCCAGAGGAAATTAGGATGGTGCAGAAGGGTCAAGTTCCAAAGAAACACTTTGACAGGGAGATGTGGGCAAGCAAGGACCGGGAGAGTGGAGCTGAGATGCTGCATGCAAAAATCTCCTGTCCTGTACAGAGGAGAGCATCAAATAGGGCTGTTGTCCCCTCTCTTGTACTGCATTCATTTTAACTCATTGGCATTTCTGTACTGATCTGGGGATATATTTTAGGCATACTTTCTTTTAGGGATACTTTCAGCTCCATGATCCTCCAGCTTGGAAAAGGCCAGCAAGCATTACAAATAAAACCTTCCACGTGACAAATAGAGATGGGCTTATTCCTTGCAGAAATTTTTCATGTTCGCATTGCTGGGAAGATGAATGGTCAAATGGATAAATGAAGCAGCTGTTCCCAGAGGGACCTTGCTGTAGGCACACAGAGCTCAGCTCTTGGCTCCCATGGGAGCCTTCAGATTTAAGTCTTTCTGTCTGTAGCATGAAATTTGTTTTAAATGCCCCAAATATAATGCTGACATGGAAGAATTTAAACATGGCAGTGTGAGCTGGAGTGAAGGAGGAGTGTAAACACAGAGGGAGTGAGGGTCTGAGTCATGACACTCAGCCAAATGGCAAATCAGGAGAGCAGAAGGTGGAGTGTGTAGTACAGAGTGAGTCCTGCAGGACACAGACGCTCTTTCTTTCTTGGAAACCCTGATGATTTAACACTGATGATACCTCAGAAGAATACTTGAGCCCCACTGTCAGCTCATTAAAGAAGCAGTCTTCCCTGACACTAGTAACCGTTGGCATGAACTGTTACGAAACTCTTATCCTTGCTCTTCTTAGTAACAGGATTTTCCAAAACAACCTCAAACACAAACATTTAACCAGAAGAGTGTTCTAGTCTGCAAAATAATCCTGCAACCAAGTGTAAACTCTCAGTCCAAAGCACCAGCTAGCCCTCCAAAGCCACAGGTTTGATACCATATTCTGTCCTGCAAGGGGTAAGACCAAGGAGCAGGACTTGGCTGACCCCAAGGTGAAACCAACCAGGCTGCAATGTCCTTGCTTCCAGAGTCAGCATTTCACTTGTTTGGAATGAGAACAAAAGGTCACCATTTTGATGTACTTGCTTCTTGTAGTCATTTTCCACAGGTATAAAAGGTGACGCACAGGGAAAAAAGCAGGGAAGGCGGCAGCCCTTCCTTCCCTCCTCCCCTCCTCTCATGTTGTCCCCTCCATTTCTTTCTAGTCATTTAATTGGAAAGCATATTTGCTTGTGACGCACTCCAGATATCATGTTCCCTCCTGATTGTTTCCACTTTGTTTGCCTATATATTAATTCTTACAGCTCACTGCCCGTCTCTACAAAGAAGGTCTCTGCCCAAGAAGACAACCCCTCTGTCAGCCGTTCATGTCACGTACTGTGTGAGGCCACCCGTCTTTCTCACCACATGGTGAAAGAACACCTTGTTTGGGGTGGCGGGTTGGGTTTCCATGCCAGGGTGGAGATAGATAGTTGCAGAGCTTCACGGGAGGGATGACGGACATGCCCATAACAGGATAATACAACGTATGTTATTCCTGGTGGTAATAGATCCCTGCAACCCCAGAAGAAAGGCTTCCAGAACCAGGACATCTTGTCCCTCTTCCAGGGCAGGCAGGTGACATGCTTCGTGGTGTGTCCAGTAAATGGGCTGGGGAATTCCTCAGCCCTGGAAAAACGGGGAGCAAACAGCAGCAAGGTTTCATCCTTCCTCTGCAGCAGGAAAGAGGGACCCAGGGTGCTGGGGAGGTAAATGGAAGTCCCTGCACTTGGGCAGTTTCTTCCCAGGCTGGAGAGTTCTTCTCTGGGCATCAGTGTGCCTGATCTGTTATAAACATGCTCTCGAAACCCAGAGCTGGCCCACATCTTGCAGCAACTGACAGCATTATCTGGATCATAGAATCATAGAATCGTATCAGTTGGAAAAGACTTTTAAGATTATAGAGCTCGACTGTTAACCCAGCACTGCCAAGTTGATCACTAAACCATGTCCCTCAGCACCTCATCTACATGTCTTTTAAATCCCTCCAGGGATGGTGACTCCACCACTTCCCTGGGCAGCCTGTTCCAGGGCTTGACAACCCTTTTGATGGAGAAATATTTCCTAATGTCCAACTTAAACCTCCTCTGGTGCAACTTGAGGCCATTTCCTCTCATCCTATCACTTGTTACCTGAGAGAAGAAACCGAACCCCACCTCACTACAACCTCCGTTCAGGTAGTTGTAGAGAGTGATAAGGTCTCCCCTGAGGGTGGGGAGGGAAAGCATCATTTCTCCTCAGGTTTCATTTCCTGCACCCCACCAAAATCTGAGAGTGAGCAAATGAGCCTTCAGCCTTCTACTGAGGTTCTTTTGTGAGCACACACCTGCGTGTGCAGACAGGCACTGACGCACACACACGTGCACATGCAGATGCTCTCATGGTGGTCTCGAGGTGCCCTGGGCTCTGGGGTCCCAAGCTGCATGATACTGGCCATGCTTCACTGCAGACCATCCCTGGGTGGAGTTTGGCCTGCACTACCTCCATGATAAGCAAGCTCAGTGAAAGGACACCGAGCGTGCAAGCCAGCACGTACAGAAGATGGACCATTGCCCTGCAGCCTTCAGGGTGCTGTACATTGCTGCACATAAGCAGACCACCTCTCTGCATCTTTGGGATGGCTTCTTTGTCTTGAAAGAGCTATTGGCCCTTTGCTCGACTCCAGCAGACTGCCTGGGCTGAAGTCATTCTGCAGTTCTCCACAGGCTAAGTGGAGAACTGAGCTGAGTTATTCCCTCCTCATTTTCAGTGTCCAAAACCTGAAAAGCTAATGCATATGTGACATGCTCTGCAGTCCTCTCCTTGCTGTCTCAGAATCACGGAATCATGGATTCACTGAATCACAGAATGGTTTGGGTTGGAAGGGACCTTAAAGATCATCTAGTTCCCCACCATGGGCAGAGACACCTTCAGTTAGACCAGATTGCTCAAAGCCCCATCCAACCTGATCTTGAACAGTTGCAGGGATGGAGCATCCACAGGCTCTCTCTGCAATCTGTTCCAGTGTCTCACCACCCTCACAGTGAAGAATTTCTTCCTTTTATCTAATCTAAATCTGTCCTCTTTCAGTTTAAAGCCATTACCCCTCGTCCTATCACTACATTCACTGATAGGGTTGCTCTCCACCTTCCCTGTAAGTCCCCTGTGAGTACTGGAAGGCTGCTGTAAGATCTCCCCTGAGCCTTCTTTTCTCCAGGCTGAACAACCCCAAGTCTCTTAGCTTGTCCTCACAGTGGAGGTGTTCCAGACCCTGATCATCTTCATGGCCCTTCTCTGGACCTGCTTGAACAGGTCCATGTCTTTCTTAGGACAGTAGCCCCAGAGCTGAATGCAGCACTGTAGGTGGGATCTGACGAGAGTGGAGCAGAGGAGCAGAATCACGTCCCTTGACCTGCCAGCTGCATTTCTCTTGATAAAGCCCAGGATGCAGTGCCTGTGGATGGTGCAGTAGAAAGCTCACTTTCTGCCCTGTGACACTGGTGCACATCATCCTAAGCAAACCCAAACTTTGCCCATGCTTGTACCCAAAGGATGCAGAGGTGCAGCACTATCAGGAATAGCACGCGCATTTGTACAGCACCACCCTGCCTGTCCCTCACAGAGCCTGGTGCTCCAGGAGAGCAGTGACAACTCCAGACTACTTGATTTCAGTGAGTGGTGGCCACATGCAGATGTAAGAGCTCAGCAGAGGAGGCTGTGGGCTCCCCATTAGCGGTGACTGGCAGCTGGCAAGTACTGGGAGAGCACCCACGCTTCTGCACATCCCCATGATAACCTCCCGGCTGTATCCGCCCCAACTTTGGCTGGAAAACAGGGAACATAGCACGTCAGAGAGACAAGAAAGATGCGACTGCCAGACACGCACACCTCATCCTTCTCCACTGGAAGGACTAGAGTCAACAGAAATGGGGAACATTTTGGAGCCAGAAAAACATATCTCCTTCTTTACTTTCTCTGGCTTTGGACTAGGGGGAAATTATTATTTTGCAGCTGGTGAGAGAAAAAACTTTTTCTTCCAACCCCCTGTTGAGTGAACAGATGCGTGATGTGCAGCAGCGTAAGCTGTCGCCCTCCGCTGAGTTGCTTTTTGTTCTGCTGGTTCTGGGCTGCTCGTACCAGGCTTTGAACAATCACAGAGATAGAGCGCTTTGTCGAGGCATTGTCTCGAGGAGCTTGGGAGCCCTTCAGAAACTCCTCCGTAGCTTCTGAGGAAGGAACAGAATGAGCTGATGGACCCTCAGATATTTCTGCACTCGGAGAAAAGAAAGAGTGCGCAAATGCACACACAAATATAAAAATTTACCTGTGGATATCACAGGCCTTTAGACATGTGAGCTAAAACTCTCTTCGCTGCATAAAGTTATGGCTTCTATTTGGGCAGTTTCAGCTGTACTGGGGAGAGAGTACTTGCTGCCACGTACCCAGTGGTCATGGTGCTACTCACAGATCTAGCCACACAAACGCACATCCAAAAATGCACAGACATCCCCTTCCCTTATTTTTGTGTTCTTCCTGACTGTGTCTGTATATATCACAGGAGCTTTTGGCCCAAATCTCTCTCAAAGAGGGGAGACGATAAAGAGAACTCTATAGGATATCATTGCAGTCAGTCCAGGCCTCATGTTCATTAAGCCTTGAAAGTGTTCTTCCCTTTTCTGTCTTTAATGCTGCATTTAAAGCATATGCTCTTATGATACCCAACTAACCATTTAACCCTGAAAGAGATAGTGGGAAACAGAAGCAGTGCCCTGGAGTGGGACCAGCCTGCCCAGCCACTGGGATTAGGAGGACTTCTCTCTTCTTGATATTTCAGAGCTTACAATGGAAGCTACAAAGTTTGTAAACATTCCCACTAGGGCAGCCTTTTCTATAGGCTTAGACTGTGATTTACAAAGCGAATCACCAACTCCCTTTCCAGGATGAGCTCTTTGCTGTATCACTAAGTATGCCCGTGAGGATCAGCTGTGGACACAGGGCTCCCAGTGTAATTCTCCCAGGTGCAAGCTACAGGGCTCTGTGACATCTCATACCCAGTTTCCTATCAATTAACTCACATTTTTGCCTCAGCCCATGTTACTAGATAGACCTAGACCTGGTGGGCCGTGGAGGTTTCTCAGCACAGACTTCTCTCCAGAACTACTTGGCAAACGCTTCCCAGCCTCCAGCACCAGTTCTGCTGTCTGTGCAGTGCTGTCTCGTGCTGGGTCCGACTGGAATTGCTTGAGTATTTTTCACTGGACACCCAATGGCTTGTCACCTGGTTTTTGAGAACCAGTGGCGGTCTGCCCGATAGAATTTAAACTGCACAAGTCTTGGTTGTGGTCCCCATATAACTTCAAATAGCCTTCCTGTGGTCCAAGTGGCTGTTTGTGCCAGTTCAGACCATGTGGATATTTTGTGAGATGGACTGACACCTGGACTGGAGTGGGCTCCTGTGAGCAATAAACAGAATTTACTCAGTGGGGTGCACAAGTTGGTCTGCCTCAAGAGATGGATTCCCCACAGCCAGTGTTCACAAGTCGTGAGGATCACCATCCCCGGTGCAGAGAAGCCCTCAGACACGACTGTCATGGGACCCACCTTGGGACCTGAATGCACATCTTTCCCTGTCCCCCCAGCCAAACCCAATGTACCCAATGTACAGCCACAAGGGCAGGAACCTGCTCTTTTGGTGGGTTTTTTTTGGATGGAGGGGACCTTGTTAGGGGGTTTTTGCAGTTGTTTTCACTGGCCAGCAAACAAGGCAAGGGAAATGCTTTGCATCCAAGGCTTCCTCACACAGCAGACAGACAAAGTCACTCCCTCCCAATTTAAACAGAATGTCTCCAGCTAATAAACAGGAAGAAACCTCTTCTGGTCAGCAGAGCTCTTCCCTGGTGAATGTCTGCCCTGGACCTGTTCTGTTAAGCCCTTGGAAGCTTGGAAACACTTCAGGTGTAAAAATAGTGCGTGCACAGTCAGCAGCCAAGCCCTAGGCAAGTTGTATGGCTGGATGTTTTTTTCTGTGCTTTTTTTTTTTTTAATTTTCCAGACCAGTTCCAAACTGTATTGAAGGAAGCAGGGGCTCTCCCTGCCCAGCTCAGCGTATGAAATGCTGAACAATATTCCACCTGAGCCTGACCTCCTGCTGCAGGGAGGAAGCTGCAAAAGTAGATTTCCTGGTAAATTGAGTTCCTATTTGCATTGCCAAAATGGCTGTAACAGCTGAGATGCTGAGGAAGCGTCCGGTCCACAGCAAAGCTCCTGCACTTGAAGCCAGCCACAGGGTCTCCCCCAAAACCCTCCTCCCATCCCTGCTCTGCCCAGGGGGCTTCTTGGTGACCCCATTTTCTGCGCTGTTTTCTGGTTAAAGCCAGGTGTCTGTTGTCAGAAATAGAGGTAAGGAGTTTTTTCTATTATGGAAAACACTTCCAGATTTCTTAGCAGTCCTTTTTGGTCACTGTCAGGGCACTGCAGGAAAGGAGGAGGCTGGTGGGCAGCAGGATATTCACTGAGAAAGACTAAAATCCACAAATACCTACCTGGGATGGATGTAATCAGCAAATCCTTTAGAGGATCCTCTCTCTCAGCATTCTCAGCTCAAAACCTGAGGTTCAGCAATGCTTCTAGTATCCACTTCAGAACCTTTCCCACAAAAAGTTCCCATTTGAGTAAACTCGCATTTCTGAAGCTGTTTCTGAAGAATTTCAGAAAATTCTCCATTGTCTAAGCCACTAATAGCCTGTACAAGTTGAAAGCCCTGAGGACATCATACTGTGTTAAGTTCCTGGCATCACTTGCAAGTTGCTTGCCCAGCTCTGCCTCAAACACATCAGGGGCAATTTTGGCTACTGCAGAAGAGGAAAACAATAGTGGAGTGTGTCCTCTTCTGCTACTTCAGAGTTGTTCAACCAGAAAATAATGAAGAGAGAATTGTTTTTCTTTGGCTGTGCAGTGTAAGTTATTTGTGAATAAATAAGCCCAAAGGCCAAAGGATGAAGCATTTATTGATTTTTTTTTTTGCAGTGTTTATTTCTGAGTTAATTTGCAACCCACATAAAGAGAGAAAGAAATTATTGAAAATATAACCCTATGTTTTATATTGTATGTATTACGAAAAGAGTTTCAGTAAAAAGATTATTGCATCTTTCTATGGGGTTCTCACTGAGTTTGGTTGTTTTCACTTGTGACTGTATAATTTAATGAAATCTCAGCAATTGCAAGGCAGACCCACATGAATTTTATAATTTACTTTGTGCGCACAGATGCCATTTTGCAAAGCTAAAAATAGGGAGGTGCAGAGATGTAACAAATGCATCATCTCAACTCTCTCTGAGACCACCTAATAGTCCCTTGTATCCATGTGTAGATGTCTGGATGGGATTCCTGTATGTAGAGCAAGCTCACAATTACCTCTTCTTCTCAAATTTTCAGTAATGCAGAGATGACAAGACTTAATACAGGAGAGTGCTGTGCTCTGACAACTCCATCCAACTGTACCATCTGCCAGAGGTCCTCGGCTAATTAACTATTGATCTACACTTTTGGGTGTTTTATTGGAATCTCATAGGTGTCACATTATTGTTAACAGGGCTTTAGCCTATAGAGGAGAGAAAACTGGCTGTGACAATGAAATGGTGAAGATGAGATGTCAAGACCGATTATTTCTCAAGAAGCATGACCATGTTTGCAAGGCAGGCTGTGAGCGTGGGTGTGCTGTTTAAACGCGTGTCTGCAGGAAGCACCAACAGGTTCTGTGGTTTCATAGAATCTCCAAGACTGCAGGAGCCTGATTCCCTGGTGTTCAAGTTTTTGGACCCAACATGTTTTAAGATCTTTTGTTGCCTCTAAACTAGCCAGCAGCTCACTAGATGAATCCCATGAGTACAAGCATCACGGAGCAGGAGGAGGGGAGCACCAGGCTGGGTTTCCTGTACCATACACAGGGGTTCAACAGAAGATCTCAGCAAGCACCTACCCTGCCAAGGCTGCATGTGCCAGTCCTTGTTCTCTGGCACGGAGCAGGAATGCAAATAGGGATGAGAGACACCAAACATCTGATCACCAAGGGGAACAGACTGGCCTCAGCACAAAGCACTTTGAGCAGTTCCTTCAGCCTCTTTCCCAGTCGGAATAATTAAAGCTCCCTGCTGGTTTAAAAGAAGGAACATGCCGTCTGGTGAGCAACTGTTCCCATGTCAACAACCCAAAAGCACCAGAAAGGACACTTCCTCTCCTGTCCAGGTCACACTTCTTAACACTTCTTTGCTAAGCGCTGTCGGTGGTGGTGGAGACACGGGATTGTGTGCTCCTGCTGAACAGAAATCAGCCAGCACTTCTGAAACAGATTCCGAGTGAGAGATGCTGGAATCTATTAAATAAATACAGAAAGACACATTTAAACAAGCACGGCTGAAGTGGCACGGCCCATCTAGCTTCCTGTCAGGGTCTTATCTAAGTTAGCCTTTCGATTTTGGTTTCTTTGCTGCAGCATGTTTTCTTTATTTGTATTGTACTTTTTGGCAGCAATTCTCTAGCTTCAACTCCATCTCCCTTCCTAAAGGTGCTTTAATACACTGAGAGATGAGACCCCTCATCGCTGCAGCCTGAGCCTTCTTTACATCCAAAAATAACATTCTGTGAGGATGCAATTCAAAGTCCTGTGCCCTGGGCACTCACATGCAGAAAGGGAGACAGTGGGGAGTTTTGATGCTTTAGTTGTTGTCTGACATGAGGGCTGGGACAAGCAGCACCATGATGTACCTCAGAGAATTAGGCATGGTCTGTCTTTACTGGAGCTTTCCAAAGAGCCCCGTGAAGCTTTTCTGCACTAAGCACTGCCATGCTGCTGTTCTGAGTCCAAGGCTGCTGGAAGGCTTCCTGATCTTTCTGCAACAAAAAAAGCTCATTATAAGAAGAGCCACAGGCCAGAGTGGAAGGAAATATATTCAGTCCCTGCCATTATTTGCTGCTTCTCTCTTGGTTGTGCTCTGCCCTGGCTGCTCGCACTTAGGTTGGCAGCAGCAACAGGTTTGCAGTGCATCGGCACAGTGCCCTCCCGGAGGAGTCCTGGGCTCACGAGGGCTTCTTGGCAATGCAACAACAAGAACAACAATAATAGCTGGTTTTGTTACCCTGACACCTTAGCATACACAGCGTGCTTCAAAAGCTCATAGCCCAGTGATGCCATTAAAACCCCATCAGTCTAATTGTCGTATTAATTCTGAGATGAAATAGCACATCCTCTATATCATGGGGAAGGCACACAGAGAAACGCTGCCTGTCTCTCGGACTCTTGGCATGCTCTGGATATACAGAGGCCATGTACATTTGGGTAGGCAGAAGGCTGATTTATGACATTTTATGCCTCCTTTTTACCTGGGCATGACAGCTGAGCCCCAGCACATGTCACTGGCTTGAATACCACGGTATGAACTGGCAGAATAGTACATAAGAAACAGAGACACGATACTTAAAAGTTGAGGCTCTTAATGATGAGCCTCTTGAGCCAGAAGGGCTGGAGAAGCAGATTTTCTTTGGAGGTTTAAAACTGTCATATTTAAAGTCTAGGAGGTGGAGACAACCACGTGTCCTCTCAGATCACTTTCTGATCTGAGCATAGGGTGAGTGCATAGTTAACACTGAGCTTCAAATCCCACCCTGCTCAGCTCAGCCCAGTCCTGCTGCATGGGCTGCGAGGAGGGGACGTGAGCGTTTCATTAGTCATTTGAACTTGGAAAAACCTAAATCCATGTGGAGCTTGGGTCCTGCACAAGGAAGGATATGAAGCAACCCATCAGAGAAGAGCACAGGCTCCTCCCAGCCCAGCGGCTCTGACCTTAACACCACTTGCAGAGTATCGCAAAATAAATGACATCTGCAGGGCCCTCTCCCCGTGGGGAATGGGGCTTTCCAGAGCAGAGCTCTTCAGTGGCTTTTCTCTGGGAGCTGCATGAAGATCCACCTGGGAATACCAACAGTCGGTTTGCGGCTTTCTTGCCCTCCACATCTGGGTTAATCACGCTCTAATCAAAACCTACCTTCCCACCTTCGAGCAGAGTGATGGGTCAGGGGGCTGGAGGCAGCTGAGGGGGCTTTCTACCTTCTCTGTGTTGGCCTTGTTGACTCATTATTCATTGCATGTGGCTGGAAGGATGCTGTTGGCCTTGGCAAACTTGTAGCTTGTCACACTTTGCCAGTGCTTTGTGCTTGTTTTGCTGCTGTGTCGCAGGGAAACACTAGAAATTCATTGTGGCTTATTGCTCATATTGTGGCAGAATCCTTCGTCCAGACTGCCAAAAAAATCCCCTTCCACTTTAGCCCTCTTCTTTAGGCCAAAAAGGAGTATGTGGATGATTTTAACAACGGTAAACACTGGAGTTGTCTTCATTGTCTTGCAAGGAGCATCCTCTAGGCCATGGTCATGCCCGGCCATACTGCTATGTCCAGAGATGTCCTTCTCCAGCAGCAGAAGAGAAGCAGTGGAGATGACAGGGCTCTGAGAGAGATCACATCAGTCTTTTGGCCATTTGGCAAACCTCACTTTCAAAGTGGGATGAATGCCATTTGTGTGCTAAAGTAGTGTTTTGCTGAGGGTGAACCACTGAAGCAACTGCCTGACTGAAGCCCCATCCAGGGCTGCATCACCACCTTCTCAGAGCCGTTCCTTTCACTGGTGAGACAAGAGCTAACCTGTATACAGACTTGAGGAGTGAATCTCTCCAGTCTGCCTTCGTTATTCCTGTTTAAATCAACGTGGTTTACCATAGCAACTACCAAAGAAGGAATCAACAGTTTTTGAGCAAACAAACACTTATTAAAGCACCCTTCTGAAATATTTATGCTTTGTTCCCAAAAGCCCACTAAGTGCATTGACAGAGCGGCGCAGCACAGCGCTGCATGGCACCAGGAGTGTCAGGAGAGCTTTTTCTCCGCTGCCTGGCAAAGTGGAAAAAACATTCTTCAGCAGTCTATTTATCTATTTATCTGCCTGGGAGTTTAACCATCTCCGCACAATGTGATTGAGAAACTGGGTGATGGAAACAACTCCATCAGAGAGCAGGAGAGCCTTGGTCCTTCCTTCAGTCTCAGGCCAGCCCCAAAGAGTAGCTCCAAATTACAAATTGTCTGTTTTTTTCAAACTCCCTGAATAATTCACTCCAAAGTCTAATGAAACAGCTTTTGTCAAAATTATTTCTGCGCTGATTTTTATAATGGATGGAAGGAGATAAGAAATGCGAGATGAGTTTGGGGGTGGGAACTGAAAGGTATTCAAGAAAGAAAACACAAACTTGCACAGAAAAATAGGAAAAAGAGACCTAAGGAGATCAAGGATGTCATGACATAAACACTCCCTTCAGCAGTGAAGGCAGCTCTGGAGGTACTTGTCCACCTCGCCCCTTTGTCCACTTTGCTGTCACCTAAATACTGCAGATGCAACACGGAAGCTGTTCTGAGAGCACTGAATGTGTCTAGGATGGGGAGCACCCTCCTGCAAACAGGAACGAGGAATGGAGGTGGGGAGCATGGAGGGAAGGAAGGACCTTTTAAATGGATTTTACTGCTTTGTAACAGTAATCTGAGAGAAGTACACAACAGAGAGCAATTTGTATCTCTCATCATTCATAGTTCATCATCTAGGACCTGCAAAGCAGCCCTGTGGCCTCTTGTTGTCCAAGAAAGCCAAACACGGATGATTTTATGGGTGTGTGCTCTTTTTGTGTGTGTTTCCTTCCCTTGGGAAGCAAATCAGATGGCTTGCTCTTGAAAACAGGCTCCCCAAAAGCTCACTGTTACAGGTGTGTGCTGATATTTAACATGTCCCATGTTTGTCATCTTGCACCAAGTGTCGCTTCCTTGACAATGATGGAGCTGTTCAAAGCCAGGGCCATAAAACAGAATGAAATAGGTTTGCTGAGGAAAACTTGTTTATGATTATGCTTTCCTGAAGTTGTCAGCCGGCTCTTATGAGTAAATATTGCTTTACAAGTGAAAAACTTACATGAGCCTGACATTATTGCTGGTTTGTTTTTTTTTTTCCTGGGGTGAGTCTTCTGCATAAGTTGGCAAGAAAATTGTGTACCGTTACACTGACAGGAAGGTTTAAAATACTTGAGGTATTTAAAATTAACTGAGTCTTGTCAGAAGCACCAAAAACTGTAACAAGAAGAAAGTTATACCAGCTGCCCTTTGCTAAGGCTTATCCATTTGCAGCTTCCAGGACCACCACAAGGTAGACTTGGAGACGGCCATGAAAGATTAGTGCACATTTTTAATTTATCTCATTTGATAGTTGGTGGATCTTTGAGGTGTTGGGAATGGAGAAAAATGTGTTCATTTCGCACATTATTTTCCTCTGAAAAGACACAATACAAACTGTTAGGAAGCATGTGCCAGAGCACTCGAGAAGGGGCTGCTGAAAGCAGCAGTGGACCTTGCTCACAAATGCTGTGAGGGAGTGGGTATAACTGACGAGCAAACATCTCAGAGGACGTCAGCCTTGCTGGTGGGATCTGCGTCAGTCCAGGCAGGCAAACTGGAAAGATACAGAGAAGATGACTGTTCCTCCTGTGCAAAGGTGATGTATGTATGGTCAAAGTATGTCAAACATCCTCTGCCATGGGAAGCAGGGAAATAAGAAGCATCAGGCTATACTTTGATATACATTTAAATTGGCACAGTTATCAAGGTCACAGCATTCTTCATCCTGCATCCATTCACTTGCAGGCACCCTCCAGTGATGCCTCCTGTACTCTGCAGGGACGAATATCCATGTACCCCTGGAAAGAATCACAATGAGGTCTCCCTGAGCAGAGGTTTCCAGTCAATCGATCCCGCTGGCTGTTTACCTTTCCTTCATGCTGGGTGACCAGAGCCCGTTCAGAGATGCAGAGCAGAGGAGGTGCCACGGTGGCTGTAATGAATGTCCAGGCTGCAGGGAAGCAGCTACCACTTTCCATGGCCACAGTGCCAGCTTAAACACAAAGCCAACATAAGGAGCTCTTTTTGCACTTAGGGCACATCTCTCCTCCACAGCTCATTTGTTGTGTGTAGATACATCAACAGGCTCTATCTCCTGAGCAGGATGTCCTGGGATATAGGAGTTAACTCTGGCCATATACATGTAGCTACATAGCATCTTGGACAAGCAGATTTCTTTAGAATGTTTGCTAATCTCCATCCTGGATTGAAGTGTGCTGTGAAGACACAGGCAGCACAGGTGGAAAACGTGGCTATGAGGCGCGTTTGAAGATTTATTTCAATGCGATAGAGGATCTCAGTCCTTTCACTCCCCACTGCCACAAAATAGCAGAAAATGAAATACCAACTCCTAAAATTGCTTGAAATCTATAATTTTGCAAACCTAAGAGCTCTTCTATTGGATGCTCACAGCACAGCAGATGAGTCAAGCAGAGAAAATGTGCTGCAGTACACGGTCCACCAAGTACCTGCCTAAACCACAGGCTTCCAGTATCATTTCTCACTGTAATGGGAGCCAGCGCCTACACGGAAAAGAGTCTGCAAGCTCTATTTGACTACAGCAAAGCAGAGATTTTTGAGTCAAGCTTCAGGAAAGAAAGACAATCACACAACCAGTTCAGCCACCCAGGGTCTCTAAAAAAAGCCACATTAACGAGGACATGCCACTGCCAGGGGAGATCTTCAAGAGGGGGAGCGCTGTCCCACAGTACCCATGGGCTCAACCTGCTCTGAGATAATAGACCATGTTTTCTGCAGTTTGTTCAGGGCAGTAAAACCCCCTAAAGGGCCATTCAGTGACTGACATCAATGAATGCAGAGGATAAATAATAGCAAAGTGCAGCTTTGTTTTCTGGTACTGGAAGAACATGAAGAGGGAGAATTATGTGACTGTTTAACCTAAGTGATGCCCAGCTGACCGTGCTAGCCCGCAGAACCCTGCTTGTTTATGCAGCGATGCTGTACACAAGGATTTGGCAGGCTTTTTTCAAACTAAGAGAAGTTCTTTTCTTAAATAAGAGAGCCCCACTGTCCTTTGCAATGGTTTTTTTATTGCAAGCATTCATAGATTTTCTCCAGTGAAGGTTATTACAAATCACCTAGACACCTAGCATGGGAAAATGAGGAGGAGGGGGCACTCATTTACTTTATATATGTTTATTGCTTTGTATTTTTTGCTGCCACCTTTTCCCATGATATCAGGTGGGCAGATGTCTAAGGAGAGGTAGTTGTCTTTCTAAAACACAAAGGCCCCAGCACTCATAGTCACAGTAGGTCACACACCCACGCTGGGTCACAAAGCAGGGGACAGCCCTCCCAGAGAGCACACTCACACTATGCACATATGTATCACATCACACGTCGTAGGGGCCAGGGTGTGGCCAAGGGGGAGATCACCTCTCGTTTACACACACATGCAGCCCACAAGGCTCTTTCCAGCAGCTCTGCACTGGCCAAATAACAGGTTATGGATGTTCTGGCTTACTGTCAGCTCAACGCCATCATGTGAGTCTCAAATTGGAGCTGGCTTAGAACTGGGTGGCTCAGATCGCAGGCAAAGCAGTTTCTTCACACTAGCCACAGAAACGTGCCCTTACATGGGGCAGACCACTCTAAATCTAAATGGAAATGTTCTTCATTTGCTTTTCACATTAACACCTCTAGTGCAGCGCTTTGTATCCACTCCAGAGTGAGGTGACAAAGGGGACACGTTGGTGGGTAAAAGTTTTGCCCTTGCACAAGTTAGCACATTAATTTTGCTTAGTTAAAAGCTGTGTTAAAACCTTTTAACAGTGTGGTGTTCTGCTGGTTTTTTTTTCTGGTACAGTTGCAGATGAAATTAGAGAGCTCCATACACACAGAATGACATTTAGCACCTTGAGAGCTCCAGGACAAGAAATGGGTGATGCTGGGAAGCCAATGTGCCTTATGCATGTAGAGAGCAGAATTTCCACAGCAATTTTAGGAGACATTTCAACTGTTCATCACAGATGGAGCCAGACTTTCAAGGCAGGTAGGGCAAGGGGAAAGGTGAAGCACCTTAGTCCTGAAATAATGGGCACGTGCTCTATCACACATTCTGACTGACTTGCTCTATATCTCATCATCTGATTTGTCATTTCCATTTCACGCTGCACAACAGTTGGCATTGGCTATAGTCTGGCTCACCCTAGTGGTCTGAAGCTTAATGAGATGTATGTAATGCTCTGTAATTGCTTTGGGTGATTTAAGTATTAATGAAAAGTCATCCCGGCACTTTTGAGCAGTTAAATTAAAAGCAAACTGGATTTTGCTAACTAGAGTGTGTTTCCAGGTGATAAATGCTTTTTAACAAATCTCATAAAACCTTCTCTTTTGGCTGCACTGCATGTAATGTGGATTTTTATGGTTCTTTTTAATAGTTCCTCAAATAATTTCATCAGTATAAAGTCTCCTTCTGGACGGAAATTTAATAAAAAGCTGAACTGTTGTGAAAGGTATGAGCATGATCTAATCTTGCCTACTCTTATTCCCAGACCTTGTAAATGTATTCCTAACAGTCTGAAAGTTAATAATTAATAAATGAAATAAATTGCTTGGAAATTTCAAGCTTAGACCATGCTCTACCCACCTGTCTGTCCAATGATAATTAACACTTTCATGTTTAAGTCAGATGCCTCTGTGGTCCAGTGTAACCAGCTGCACTACCCAAATAAAGACATGGAGCATCCCATACGTTCCTATCATCATGTCTGTGCCTGTGCCTTTGGCACCAGTGGGGTCTCTCGTGTTTGTAAAGCTGCACTAGTGGGAATTTACTGAGTCCAGACGTGCGCAAAAACGCACCCAAAAAAAGACACAGAAAATGCCTGGTCCTTCTTTCAGGTTGTGACATGGCAAAACAACAGCCCAAGGACATGAGCTATCATCTGGACTGTGGGTGAATCAGCAAGAAGTCCCCAGTCCCCAGTACAGTGGATGGCCTGTGTTGCAATTCTCTATTTCCTTTTCAAATTTACAGTTGCAAGTTTGAAACTGCCAGAAACGCCTGAATGCATCTGCATCCTTCTGTGGGTCATAGTTGTCCTCACAGACCAGTTTGGGTATATAACCAACATTTTAGAGAGTTTCACAATCCATCTTATAATTCAGTAGTGTTCTGCAGCTCAGATGAGCAAACACATGATCAGGTAATAATCCCTCTTTGGTAGTACAAGTTTTAGGGATAATTGCTGCAAAACCACAGTCTTATTTTTTCTGCAGATCTGCGTGAGAGGCACCATTTATTGAAATGAGCAGGTGTGGATAAAGCAGCTCAGAGGTTCATTATAACTGCCCAGACTATGTCTGTGCCATGGAGACCAGAACTTCCCAGCTCCCTGTCTGGCCGCTTGTCTGTTTGTGTCTGGGCTCTGTTTCGGAGAGATGCCGCTTTGCTCCGTCACGATGTCCTCCTCCCTTACCCAAAGCATCACCTGGTTCATGGGCTAGAATGGACTAGAATAATGGAAGAGTACATGTGGAAAAGTGTGGATGTCCTTAAGTCAGCAGAGGTAATGGAATTCATCCCAGAGCACTTGTGAACCAGCCAAGGAAATTTCTAAAGCATCAGAAGAATGCATCTGAGAAGCAATGGTGGTAGGCCCCAAGGGACAGAAAGAACGAACAGTGCCCTCGCTTTAAATGGGAGAAAAAGAGGCCCCAGGAGTTATCCACCAGCCTGCCTAACTCTATTTCTTGGAAAGATACTGGAACAAATTATTAAATAATCAATATAAACACCTAGAATGACAAGAAAAAGCCAGCATGGATTTCTCAAGAGCAAATCACATGAAATCAATCTAATTTCCTCCCCTGACAAAATAACAGGCCTGGTGGACAAAGGAGAAGCAGATGTGATATATCCTGACTGTAAAAAGACTGTGTACTCAGTATTACATGACAGTCTCATGAGCGAATTAAGGGCATGTGAGCAAAATAGGAACACAAACAAAATCACCATAATTTGCGTGCATAAGCAGGAGAAAAAAACACTTCCCAAACAGGCTATTTCAAGTGGGTACAGAGGAGCCTGGTTTGTTCATCATGTCCATTAATAACTGATTTGTATGATGGCAAAGATAAAACAGTTTTATAAGCTGGGAGGTATTGTAAATAATACGGAGGACAGGATCTGAATTCAAATTGATCTGGATAATGGGGCGAAATCTGTAAGCTGAAACTCAGTGAGGACAAATGCAAAATATCGTGCTTAGGCAGGAAAAATCGAATGTACGAATAGAAAATAAGAATAAATAGCAAAGCATCACTGAAAGGTTGATGGTACCAATTACTTCATCACTTCTGTCTGTGTGCAGAGTATTTCTTTTCTGATTACAATGGTTAACCTGAAATTTACTGCTGTGTACAGATACAGTTGACATTGACAGAGCAGGTAGAAATTCATACTTTTTTTTTCTGTGGCTAAGAAAATTTCTTTTTCCAAGGTTCCTTCATTTTAAAGTAACTTTTCAGAGGGGAGCTGAAGTGGAGAAAAAAGCTGATACTGCACATTAGAAACAATGTGTTCTTGTTTAAGGCAGAATTTTACTCTTGGGAGAGCAGTAGCGTGCGCAGCGTGCTGTCGTGTGCCCATGAGCCCTCCAAGCCCTGGGCTGTCCACCCTCGGAGGACAGAGCTTGCCGTACTTATCCCCTGTACCTAGCACTGCACGCTGGTTAAACCAAAACACAGAGGAAACCTCAGAAATAGTCACTTTTCAGTTACTATTCCCAGAAAGGTGTTTCCAGATAGATCCAGCAGCAGGGGTCCTGAAGCCCAAGCTTAAGAGCTCCTTCATGTTTCCATAGCCAGTAACACAGTGCTACCATTTACTAATATCACTATTTAAATTTAATATTTAATATTCCATCTCTTCAGGTTTTTCCTCTGATGAGTATCTCTGGTCAGCAGATTGCAGGGGTGACATGAGGTGACATGAATCCAGGCTGTGGTGTTAACCATAAGACAAGAGAGGATGTTTCCTGGCAGAAATACTGGAGATCACTCCTTAGCACCACTTCTGAATTGGCTGCCTTCAAAGTTTCCAACCCTGCCAGATTTGTGCTAGTCCCAGTGTCCCTTCAGTTTAAATTGCTCAAAATAGTTCACAGAAGAGTGCAGGGTGCTGCTGAAGTGGAAATTAAAGCAGCATTTATTTGAATTTGTGGATTTGTAACCTTGGTTTTGTGTGTCCCTCACTGGATTCCTCGCATGCACCAGAGGCCACGTCTCCACCAGGACAGACCAAGAAGGGTCACTTAACACCATGCTCTGTCTCACACAGACAAGTTATTTTCCTCGATTCATACAAAGACTATCTAATAAGGCAGGAGCAGAAACTGCCTCTTTGTTTATTGGACATATAACAATAGAATCCTATTCGAAATCCTGGGGCAGTATATAGCATGGGGGGCAAACAACTGTCGTCATGAGCCAAGATCTCTTGTTGTCATTTTTGGGTTTTTTTTAATATCATCATCAAAAGTTCAAAACAAATTTTCAGCCAAGTTTATCATCCCTGATACAATTCCACCAACTCAACAGAGTTGCAGTGTATATGAAATAAGCTTCTCATGAGAGACAATAGTGACAAGAGACATGCTTTTGACATACATCCAGGAAAAGTCAGCCAGCAATTCAGTGTGACCGTATCATGGCATGTTGGGGATCTTGTTCACTTTTTTTCCCACCCCTTTCCATGCAAAGCTCAGTCATATAACAGAGGACCAAAATATTTCACCTCTGAATAGAACCTGTCACTATTAAGGGCTGGCAAGGATCTGGGAGTGAAGAAGGTTTATCTTCCCTCTTTTTCTTGGTAGCATCTGGCCAGCGACCGCTACCTTTGTCACTATTGTGATTTCTGGTTTCTTCCTATAGAAATGAAGAGATCTGGGGCTTATGCCTATTCACCCCTCACCCTTTTCCTCTCCCTGTCCTCCACTGCTACAGGGACAGTGCAGGAGGTCCCAATCCCTGTGGCTGTGGCCAGTGGTGCCTTTCCTCCGGATGCCCTGTGAACCTGCAGAACGAGGAGCAACTGGTGGTTCCAGCAACCCTGACCTGCCCTGCCTGTGCTGTGAGCCCTCATCCCTTTCCCTGTCTCCACTTCCCTTCTGGGCAAGCACCTGGCCAGACACACACACTGCTGTGCTGCACTGACAGGGGAGAGCAAAGCAATAGCTCGGCCAGGTGTTTCCTACCAGTGAGGAGAGCAGAGGAGGAATGAATATCCCACTGGAGTCCGTCTGCAGTTCAAGCAAACACTTCCTGAGTATGTGCAGCTTCTTCCAGCTCCACAGCCCATGAGAATGCTCAAGATACAAATCTCAAATATTTGGAATATTAACATCTATCAGTTTCACACATTCCTTAGAGTAGCATATTTCTTGCATGACTGATCCCACCATATGGTAACATGAGCCTGTACCATTACCGTCTGGATCAGCTTTAATTTTATCAAAAGCATTTGACAGGAGGTAGCATCTTTCCTTTTCCATCCGTCCTTTTCCTCCCGCCAAAAACTGTATGATTTCTCCTCAAATGAACCCAATTTTTGGTCCTGCATGAGCAGGTTGGTTGTGTATCTGTCTAGGAAATAGTTCTTTGATTTCGAATGCTTTGTATTTGAGAAGCAGAGCTAGAGCCCAGGAGCAAAAGAACTCCCAATCATCTTTCCCAGATGAATTTTTGGCATTCATTAGTGCAAAGCCAAGAGAGAAACAGTGGGTGCTGGGTGTCACGCATTTCATCCACTCTCTACTCAATTATATGCTCCATGAAAAAAATGTTCCTTAATCAGCCCTGATTTACCCTGTTACCATTGCCAGTCTAGGCCTTCATTCTTGCATGACAAAAAAGAAAGGAAATCTAAGTCTTTTGCCCTGTGTCTTCTCTCTTATTCATGACTACAGATATTTTTATCATGCCCTCTGCTATGTCCCATTTCTAAAGCAAACCACATCCTACATCCTCGTGTCTCCTCTTTGAAACTTCACTGTCCTTTCAGGTGGAGATACGGGATCCCGGGTGAGCCCTCCCGACACTAATATAATATTGATAAGAGTGGCAAATGCAGGAATGGTAATAACATAGCCCATTGTGTGGCCTGTCCTGTTGTGCTGGCTCAGTGACCCAGCAGCCTGTAAAACAGCTCCTGCTGCATCAGAGCAGTTTGCAGGTAGGCTCAGGGTCCTCATCCACATTTACTCTCTTTGTCCCGCTGCTGGTAATCCTCTTCATTATTTAGCACGCCGATACATAACCCTCCTGCACCCACCCAAGCAGAGAATCAATTCAAATGCAGCTGAAAGAGAAGAACTTGCCCACAAACAGCAGGTCATAAGGAGATAAGGTTCTCACGGTTTCTATCGCAGCCGATTAGCAAGAGGTGGCACTTCGCATGTGCTTCAACAGCACCGTTCAGCTTTGAAAACTCCAATCCGGCGCTGTAACAATAACAGCAGGATGCGAATGACTGCTTGCCTGCAGATTACCAAGAAAGCAATATTCTTCAAACGTCCTCAGAATAGTAATAATAATAATAAAAAAAATCACTTAAAATATGCAATTTATTTTGTCTGTACAGTTTCCATGTGCAATCAAGGACGTCACCACAGGAGGGAAGCAGCGTTTCACTTTTGTTTCTTTATTAGTCAAGGCTAATTTTTTCTGTTTTTTAAAAAAATATATATTTTAACCATTAGAAAAACCTTCCTTATCTGACAACACAATAAATATCTCTTATTCAGAGAACTTGAGTTGACAAGAGCTGTTTGGGACAGTGGATTAAAACCCCCCTGATTTCAGAATAGCTTGCAGAATTCAGAATTTATTAAAAATGAGAAGCATGTTTAAAGGGAGAAGCATCAATAAAGCTGTCATGAAACAAAAATGAAAGTGGACAGCTCATTTGCCAGCTGCCTTCATGCATGCCCGTCTTGATGGTACCTGCTGGCTAACAGCTAATGCTTTAAGATATATGGTCCCTCTACTCAGTTAAAAAAATGGTTTGTAAGTTGTTGATTTCGAGTGCAGACAAGAAATGGAACTTGTAGTGGAATTGCTTCTATACCTGTAGCCTCAAGTTAGAGCAACTCTTTCCCCGCATAAAGTATTTGACAAATACAACTTCAAGTTCTGGTTTTAAAGACATGAATTGAGAGAAATACCTGATTAAACTCTGGGGCTATTGATTTATCAGTTTTCAAGCTTTTTCAGCAAAAAAGCAAAATATTCCTGTGGTCCCTGTAAAATAATACTGGTGCTGAAATGCTCAATGAAGAATGAGCCTTTTCTTAGCAGACAGGCTGAGGGCAGAAGGTAGTGCCACTGGTGAGTTCTGGGGCAAAACTTGCCAGCAAGGGATATCTGTGGGAATTTTGTGGGTTTCTGCAGTAGAATCCACCACCCCTGGAGATTCCCACAATCATCTCTGGCATTGCACATTAAATAGCAATTTTTAACCTTTACAGTGACCCCTTTCCTACAGCAACTGAGGATAGAAACCACAGAGCTTTGCAGAAATGTATGAAAGAAAGCTGAAAGATCACCATTCCTTCTGTTATTGACAGAGAAGACATAAAGAGCCTGCAGTACTAGTCCCTAGGAGTAGGAGCTGGGCTTGGCAGAGGTCGGGAGAGAAACATAATCCGCTCTTCACAGCAATGTGCTGTCCAGTGGATGGAAGTTCGCTCAGAAGCTCAACCTTCCCATCCCAGCATTTCCTGCAGAGATGAGTGCCAAGGCATTGGGAGCAATGTGTGTGTGCTCCTGGAGATGTGCTGAAGGACGTGCGCTACTGGAGGGCACAGGGGGAGGCACAGGCAGGACTAGGCAGACATTCGCTCCATCTGTTTATAGTCAGCCAGCTCTGGATGTCCTGATGTCTGATGTGGTTTCTCAACCACAGAGACCCCTCTGTGCAGCAGATTTCTTTTCCTTGGTCGTTCCAGGAAAACAAATTCCGCCCAGTTTAACATCATTTTGACACAGCTTTGTGGTCTCTAGGTGGTGGAGGTTGATACCAGTTGCTTTCCAAGGGATGGATTGTATTAGCTTGGAGTCAGCCTAAAAATCACTAGTGGGAACTTTGGAATGGGAGTCGATGTTCCTCAAAACCACATCTAACTGTAAGTGCTGTGCATCATATGGGGGCAGGGAAACCTCCATCATGTCGCTACAGCCTCATTAGCTTTCAGGAAGAGAGCCATGTGGAAGTAAATCTCAAAATAGCAACTTGCTAAATTTCTTCAGAGTCTCTGAGGAGAAAGACAAGCTCAGCATCACACAGCAGCTGGACTCCACAGTTCTTTCCTGCTTCTGCTTCCTGTGGGACCTTTGGCAAGGGAGACCTCGTGTCTCCCTTTCCCATCTGTCAACGGAGGATGAAAGAGATCTGGGTAGACTTTCACTTACAGCAGTAAGACTTTGATACTACAGTCCTGAGTAGCACTGATAAAAATCAAAATGTTGATGCCTGAGACAGAAGTTTCAGCACTGGTGCAATTTGTCAGCATCTCATACTTGTTCCCACGCGAAGATGAATCATCAGAGAGCAGGGATTTATCACACTGTTCATCCTGTGATGGCAAACCCCACCACCATTGACTGCAAGCAGTGAAATCCCAGTTAGAGAGAAAAACTAGTGAAGTATACAAAATATTTTAATATATAGGAATATACAGGAAATAATCCTGACAATGTAAATGTAGATCTACTTCGGGCTTTTCTACGTGCTGCATTCCTTGGACCATGAACCCCATCGCCCTGGCCCTCCTGGTACAACATGCGGTCGAGTAGCAACTTGTGCCAACAGCAGATCCTTTAGCTGTTAGCACTGCAGGGTTTATGACCCACCAAGAATCATTCCCAGCCGCATGGGGTAGTTGTACCTGTACAGAGTAGTCAATTCATGATACCATTTAATTTGTGAAATGACACTTCTGATCTTCAGTGTTTTACATCCCACACACTGCAGGCAGTTAACAAGTAATGAAGAGTAAGATTTAATTAATCCTACCCATACCCCCAAGAGATACGTAGACAAACATTAACCTACTGAGAGAAATAGAGCAACCGAGGTGGTGCGACTTGTCCAAGGCCACGGTGGGTACCTAGGGCAGAGCCAGGTGTGGTTAGAGCGTGGAAACTCTGATGGCAAAGCTCTGTCCTTGATTCTTCTCAAAGCTCATTTTGAGAAGAAATACCATTTGCGAAATAGACAATCTGTTTAGAAAAAGTCTTGGTTTGTCTTCTGTACTTTATCAGTGCATCGCAAATATAGCCTGATATACGGGATCAGGCAGCAACTATTGACTTTGGCCCATCCTGAGTGTTTATATACAGACAAATACACCTATGGGTATTACACACAGAGCGTGTGTGTGTGAGAGAGAGAACAACAAGGTATCTTATTAAAGAGTTTAATATCAAATATGCAGAGTAACAGGCATGGATGTGTTACTGCAGAGCTCTGCAAGCAGTCTGTGTCTCAGCACAGACCTACGTTCTCACACTAGCTCACAGTCCTGCAGCCGCCCCGCTACGGAAGGGAGCCGCACCGTGTTCAGCCCCCTTTGGCCTTGCTGATGGGCATTCTGGGGATCTCACTGGGTAGGATGACATCCAGAGGTGGAAGTGCACGTCCCCGGTGCCTCACTGCAATCCACGCTTTCTCTGCAGAATTATCATACTCTGAAAGTGATACACCCACATCGACACCCGCTCTCATGAAAACTTACAAATGTCATTAACTTTCTGCTGTATCCCTACAATTTTGAACAAATTACGTTAAATCCAAAATAAATTCACCTGGCACACCTTTGATTATACCTGTGTATGCTCAAGCAAACCCCGCCGTGGCCCTGAAATACAACCTGCAAAGAAAACTCTGTGCTTTCTTTATCTGGTTTAAACTTCTGCAGACAAGGAATTTTTGCTTTTCTTGCAATTAGCGTGAACATGTTCAGACTCTAATAATTTTCACTTAGGGTTTCCACCAGTTCTGACCTTCCTATTTGGACCGTTGGAGCAGACCAGCTCTACATCTTTTTGCACTCCGATCATAAAGTGCTGGGCATTTTGCACTCAGTTTATCTCATACATTCAGGATTTTAATTATCAGCACAAGCGCCTTCCGAAAGGCTGGTTGGTCTTTCAGTATGAAGATTATATTGGAAAATTAATGGTAGAAAAATGGATTTGTCCATCCATTCCTCTCACTGTGGTGACCGTAAGCTCTACAAAGTTATGTTATTTTAAATCTAAGAAATACATTTGCAATGTCATCTTTCAGGAGGCAAAATATGCTTAGCTTGGTTTTGTTTTCTGCTCTTTTGTGTATCAGAACATTAAGCTGCCGTGTATAGCAGAGCGTGTGGGGAATCCAGAGCAGTCTGTTACCATGCTTTATTTTTTGCACTGTCTGCTTCCGTTTTTCAATGTTCTGACTTATAGCTGGTTGTTTCAAAAGAGCTACAGTGCATCTGATAGTGCATGAACCATAACTCCACAAACCCACGGCAAGATTGCTACTGAAATAATATAACCCCTTTAGGCATTAAGCACACAAAAGTCAAACTTAGCTTCTCGGGATTGAAGTCTGGTGCCAATTGGCCAAGAAGTACTGATTTCGCTTAGTTTTACTTAAACGGACAGTATGTTAACAGAGGTGTGGTTGGATGATTAGCGGGATACAGATTTATCTCTCCGAGTGTACACGTACTTTCTATCTATGTGCAGACATACCCAACACAGGAACGCACGGGAAAGCCTCAGACTACACATTAACAAAAACAAACACATCTCGACCCAGCAGGCCCGCCCACGGGGCCCTGCCCGCCCGAGCTCCACACCCTCCGTGCCTGGAAGCAGTCCGGGGCCGCGCCGCAGCAAGCCCGCCGCCGGGGAAGAGTGGGATGGGTTGGTCCCGCACCGCCCCCGCCCCGACAAAGCC
>VWZK01012763.1:121627-190612 GCA_013396935.1 Baryphthengus martii
GCGGCCCCTCTGCTGGCCCGGCGCGGCCCGGGGTCGGGCGGCTGATGAAAAGGCGACAGGCTGGGGAAAGGGCCTGCCCGGGGCTCCCAAACTTTGTTTTCTTTGGGCTCATCTCCTTGTGGTGTGCGGAAAATAATTCTTGAGGTAACTTGCATCCTGGCACTGCTGCGGGTTTGGCTTTTATTTTTGTTTTTATTCTTTCCAAGAAAGATGGATTCTTTCCTCCAGCCTAAATCACCCCTGCTAAATAATCGATTTCCAGAGACTTCAGATGCTGGAGCAGTGTATTCTCGCCCATGTACAAGAGCACACCTCCTTAGCCAGTGTAGCTTATGTGGAAACACCGCTGCAGTGTAAGCGGCCTTTACCCTTGGGGTTTTTCTCTACCTAAATGTCTTAATGATTGCTTTTCCAACATTCTTAGGTTTGTAGACCCCTGATGTTCTCCAGCCGAGCTGTATATGCATTATAGTCATTTAAAGTCAGCCTATCAATGGGACACTTGACTTATAAGTAGTCATCACACATGCAGGGTCCACAGATTTCAGGTCGAAAATTGCTGACATAGGTCTACATTTTCCCTTGTGCCTTGTGGGATGTTATTTATCAGTCTGGTTTTATTTTGGATGCCCCAGCTGATATCAAAGACTTTGCTGTCATTCCATAATGTAAAAAGATGAAGCACTCACAATTATATCTGAAGCAACCACCTGCTGATTAATGCCACATACATATTTCATAGAAATACCAGAAAGTCCAGCTGCTAAAAACTGTGTGGGGTATAATCACATTGTTGTCATTAAAAGGATTTTTATAGCTATGCCTAGTATGAATCTTCCTTGCTCTTCTCTCTTAAAAAAAAAAAAAAAAGAAAAAAAAGAGTTCTCTAAAATGCATCTGTACTAAGCAGGATTACCAACCAGTAAAAAATGCTGAAGTATCAGTGTAGAAAGGACCAGAGCATACTTGATGTCAAAGAAAAAGAATGGCAGGAATTATCACATGCCCCAAAAGTCTCGACCAAGAAATAGCATGAAAAGCTACGCTGACATTTGTTCTGAGACCTTCTTCAGTAGCTAGGTGTTACGAGGTGAGATCATGTCACAGAAATAGCTTCAGTTTAATTTCATCTCTCTTATCTTGCCTGTGATGTCGAGTGAATGAGATAGGAAAAAATTATCAGAGTTTGACTGATATTATCAAACAGTCTTATGACATGCCCAGTAGCAGAGCATGAGGTGGGCAGTCTCCATCCAAGTTCTCCACAGAGTGCTGTCCTGGATGGACTGACTGGGAGCATGTTCCTTTCTTGGTGCTTACACGGCACGACACGCTGCCGCTTTGGGGTTAAACAGCCTATGGTGCTGGGTGCATTAGAACAGCAGCTGGGTTTTTTAAGATGTAAGAGATGTGAAATGCATGTCAGCTGGCTCGTGTTGATTCATGCTCTAAGGGTAATGTTCCTTAAGGTTGTCTTGCTGAAGTGAGAAGTGATGAAATTTCAGTTGAATTACGGGCTTCTTAGGACTGTCTTAAACAATCAGCTACAGCGTGCAATAGCCTGCTTTGTAAGGTTACATAGCTGTTCCTGCCTCTCAAGGAGGAAAAAAGGGGATTGTAGGTTAAGCTGAAAGAACCCCAGAATATAAATCTAACTCCTGAGATGTCAAAGTCTAGCCTGCACTAATTCTTAGCTTTACAAATTCTGCAAGCGTGCCCACGCCAAGTATGAAATCTGACTGGATCTCTCAAGGGAGCTTATGTCTTGAGGCATCAGCGAGTGAACCAGCTGAAGCACAAGTGAATGCAGTTTGGAGACTAGACCTGTGCAGAAAGATGACTTATTCTTGTTTCCCATATAAGACTCATTTCCTCCAGCTGGGCTGTGACCTTGTGTGTTGGATTCACTCTCAGATTGCTGTCAATGAGCAGGGCCAGGTCCTTTTATAAATCTCAAGAACTCTGTATTGAAACGGAAGCATCTCAGTTCCAACCGGAGTGTTGCCGGTTATGGACTCACTTTGGTGAGGCTTTGTCTTTTCCCCAGAATTGAGAAGTTTCTCTTGGAGAATTACAAGCAGTCATATGAGATTGATTAGACAGTAATAGCAGCCCTTGATGCTGCAAAAAAAGTGGGAGCCAGATCTCAAGTCTCATTTATACCGATCTCAATCTATTACAGCGCTGTGCGGAGCTGACGAAATCGTGCTCGACTGTATCACTGGGGTTGAGATGAGGATTTGTCACATCCCATCTCCTCAGTCCTTTTGTCAATCTCTGGCACTTCCCGTTACTTCCCTGCTGCTCAGCAGAGCTGACAGCGTGCCCTGACTGCTTCCTTTGTCTTTTACTGTTGGCATTTCTCAAGGTTGAGATGCTTGCGTGTAGCAGGAGAGCTGCTCAATGTACTCAGGTGTGTCTCTGTGTGTAAGTTTGGGTTAATCACAACTCCCAGCTCTCCTTCGCCTGCGTGCCAGCTTATTGCACGCTGCTGTTCGCGTCGACCGAAGCAGGAGTTTGTTCCTCAACAAGAATTAAACAGATGCTGCTCTGCCCATCCTGCTGGAAATGAAATGATCTTTGCAGATTGGTACCAGCTGTTTCATTATCACTCTTCTTTTTAGCAAGTTTTCATTTCAACAGAATATTGTTTCTTTTGTTTGGGAAAAAGTTCCTGTCTCAATGCTTGGTGCCTTGTAATCCAGCAGAGCTGTATTGTGGTGGGTGGGTGTCTTGGGTGGTGAGATGCCTTTGTTGGTGACTCTTTAAAGGAGATGCAAGGAAGAATAAATGATGATTAAATGATTTATAGGCATGGGTTCTTCCCTCCCCCCCTTCCCTTCCCCATTGCTTTAGCTCATCACGTATTCCAAGCTTTCAGGAGCTGAGCATCACATCTCTTCTTGCTGTGCTGTGTCAAAGGGGACTTAGTTTCTGCAGGATGGTGAGACCTGGGCCATTCTCTGGCCACTTACAGGTTATGTGGCTTCATCTGTTGTGTGTTTAGAAGAGCATTGGGTTTGGAGTTAACTGCTGGGAAACTCTGCACTTAAGCCTGTAAGTGAAGTTTAATAGTTTAGCAGGTATGTTTGGTTTAGCACAAACAGGAGAACTTGCATTGCCAACTTACCATCCCCAGGTACCGGTCTCTTCTAGAGGGCTGCTCTTAAATTTTCTTTCTTTGGAAGGGAGCAGTGGGAAGGAAAAGGAGAAACATGAACCCGTTCATTTTCTCCTGGCAAGCTCCTACCCCTATTAGAAGTTGTATATTACTTTGTCTTACTTGGTAAAGTTCAGCGAGACGGTTATTTCTGTGGAATAATGAAAGGGCAGGAAATCCAGAGTCTAGAAGTACGGGCATGACAAGTCATTACAGATTAAGCTTTTGGCTGCAGCTGTCTGATTGCTGCTGCACTCTCCTTGACATGATGTTCGCTTGCCTGCTGGAGTTCTTATCGCCCTTCTTTGTTATAAAGGAGGTGATTCTGTTTGAAATTTGTCATCTTTACTGCTGCCCCTATCACCCAGTAGTGATAATAGGGATAAGTGGAAATAGGGCTGCACGTTTGACTGACACGCTAGAATAGGAAATTATGAAAAATATCACTTACTCCTGCAGTATTTGATGCAGTGCTATAGCTTCATTAACTCCTAGAAAACCAAATGTTGTGCTCAACCTCTGCTTTTGATAACTGGACGACAATTTCTTAAATATTTTGTTTAGAGTGCTGTGCAGTGCTGCATATCACATGTCTAATTTGAAGTTACAATAACTGCTTTCATGGTGCTTCTATGGAAGAGTGACCAAGGGAATTTGCATATTAAGTAGTCAGATTTGTTGCTCACAATTGGGCTAATACAGTAGGGCTATGCATGGCTTGTATGAGGGGGGGGTCAAACAAGCGTCTTGTGACTGAGCAGTTAATAGCATTGGGTTCCTACCCCTTGTATCAGAGTGTGCAAAGAGTCTCCCACTTCCAGGCTGCCTTTTGCAGCGTGCTTTAGCTGTTGGTTGTGAGCTGTGCTGGTGTGTTCCTGCACATAGAGCCTTTGGGGCCTTCCTCGCCATCCAAAGGAGGTAGCTCTAGACTTCAGGTAGTTCCTGCAATTTTGTAATGCATCCCTGAAACACAATGCTGGGTGTGTTTCTGCAAAAGTAATATTAAAATCAGAGCTGGCATTAGCTGTTAAGTCTTACTGTGGCTTTTGGGCTTGTTTTTTTTAAAAAATGGAATAATAAGTGCTTAGCATAGCCCTTACAGCTTGTTCTGAATCTCATGGTTTCCACAAGAGTCTGTGGTTTTTATCAGGGCTTCAAATAAAAACAGTGTTTAGCCACTCGGGTTTCCTGAAGGCTGGACGTCCACAAGATCTGCGGATCTTGTGCTGGTAACACCTGATAATTCAGCCATAGGTATTTTTCTACTGCAATGTCACTTTGATGGTATGACACTTTTCATTTGAAAACTAATAGACTTTGTTTTGTTTTTCAGGTGATAACAAGTAACTCTTGGAGAATGAAATAAGGTGTTATTTTTACTGTTAATAAGGGCTGACAAACGCAGCTGTTCTGTTTCCTCTTTGGCATTGTTCCTCCATGTAATTGTTTGTTTGGTTTCTAGATGAAGTGATTTGTCTTAATTTCTCTATTTGGGCTTTCAGTGAAAGCAACAAACATCCTCCTTCGCTGAATATTAAATATAATGAATTGAACATTCATTGTGCTTTTCCATTTATCAGAAATCTCCAAATATTATTAGTTGCCCATTTGAGCGAACTCTAAAAAGCAGCAATCCACTCTCACTGCAGCTGGTAGTATGATAGCTATTATTTTTCGTGTGAATGTTGAATAATATAATTCATGACTCACAAATTATAATACAGTCGAAGACTGAAATAAAGGTTTTCTTTATTGTTACGTCTTGCCAGTTCCCATCTTCCCTTCCCGAGACAGGGGAGCCACCAGCTCATGGGAAGAACATTTCTGTGGAGGAATTCTGCCACCCAGCAGCCAAGATGAAGCAGGGAGGTCTGTGTGTGGCATCTCTTGGGTGTGCAGCGTCTAAGTGGCAGTTTAAAAGCAAGAGCCACTGGTTCACCTTCATCTTTCCTACAAGCGGGTGCTTCAGGTGAAGTTTGTGGAGGTTTGTGGGGTTTATTTTTCTTCCAGCTGGAAGTTCGATAGGACTCTACTTCTTGTGCAAGAGTCACATTATGAAATTGGAGCCTTTCTAAATATTCCTAATTCTAGTTTTAAAAGCTGTTCCATTTAGGCAGCTGTAGTCATCGTAATTGTAGTAAAAATCGAGTAAGCAGGCGAGTGAGCGGGTCCTCCGGGAAATCTTACCAGTTTGGGATGCTGAATTTCAGCAGGTGGAAAGGCGCTAACCTTTGGCAGATGCCAGCGTGGTGTGAGCACTGCGTGCGTACGGTGAGCTTTCAGAGGCATCTGCTTGCTTTGTTTGCCGAAAACCTGCGGGCTGGGTTTGCTCACAGCGACGCTAAACCTTTGGCGTTCGTGTCGCGACTTGGCAGGGCTGGTCAATCCACGTGTCTGGAGCGAGCGCGTGGGGCACACGGGATCCGCTCGCTGCGGAGGTGCCTGTGCCACAGCCACTGGTCCCGCTGCTGGGAGGCTGGAGCCTGGTGTCGCTCGGCATGGGAGTGATGGGGCTCAGTTGCCCGAAGTCAGAAGGGAAAGGCTAAGTGACCTGTGCTGTGAAGCAGGTGGACTGCAAGGAAGATTAAAAAAAGCTGAACTCAGCAACCTTGTTTCTGGCTGTGGAATGAAACAATTTACTTGCAGTCTGAGGTTTTCAGTTACAGTTTCATCTGCTGCCTGTAGGTTGTCCAGCTGAAATTTTAAGATTGGAAGAAAGAGAAATGTTCCACTACTTGGGAAGCCAAAGAATTACAAGATGGAGGGGTGGGGATTAAGGAGGAAGAAGGAAAAAAAAGCTTTCCCACACATAGTGATTCTGTTTCCAGTGTGAAAAGTGTAGAATCCGATTCAGTGTTTCATGCTGAGTTACCAATATCGGCAGAAGAGTGTCACATCCAAAAGCAGCATGAGTGCTCACTGCACTGCTTGTACAGGCAATGAAAAACACCTACAGCATAATATGGAACTTGAGATTTTACTATCTTGACCTGTGTGCAGTCAAATATGCAGGATGTCTGATGTGGTTTAGTTAAGATTCATCTGGAACCTGAATTTTGCGTTTGCTGCCTTCTGCTGACCCTGGGCTTGTCTCACGGCTATTAGCCAGGTAGCAGCTTTCTCTCCTGGCACACACAGATTAGGGTTGTGCAAATGAGAGATGGACAAAAGATGGGGCAGTAGAAATGACAAAGAGCTTTTGTCCTGTTGCCCACCTTTGAAGTAAATTAAAAAACCGTGTCTTAAGTACTGAACGCAGCTGGAGTTTCTTAGGCTACCTTAAATATTTAAAATCACATCAGTAGCCCGTCACCCTGAGACTTCACAGTAGCGAGAGGTGCAGGGGCACTGCAGGTAATAAATGCTCGAGTAATTAATACACGCTGTCAATTTGCAGGAGCTGTTCTACATCCAGTTGACCTATTAGGGGCTAATGTAAAGCATTTGAAAATTGTACTTCATAAAGTAGAAATACTGATGGGGATGGAGATCCTTGCTGCTGCTGTGCTTGCATGTTAGATCACTTTGACAACTCTTCCCTTCATCCTTCTCTCAATGTCCTTTTCCCATCTCTCCCCTTCCTCGGTGAACATGATTTAAAAGGAAAAATTCAAAGCCCTACTTGAAAGCCATTTGTGGGAGGAGATGGGCACAGTTCTGAAGAAATGATTCTTCACTTCTGTAGAAACTCATATGTGCTGAAGGATTTCACATATATATATGTAAAGACTATGTATATAAAGACATCCTTGTGCTGATGGTGAGGTGGAAGGGAGGGGAGGGGGTTTGGGGAGTTTTCTGATCTATCGTGTGGTTTTCCCACATTCTCAAACATGAAAGAAAAGGCACTTTACAAATGGTAGTGAAGAGTGCTTCAGTAGTTTTCAGCGAGAACAGGTGCTGCCTGGGGGTAAAAGATTAGAGAGTAAAACATGAAAATGAATCATACAATGCTATAGATTATGTGTTATCTTTGCACATGCTTAATAGGGAAAGTTTACCCTTAAACCAGATATACAGTCAATCTACCATTATTAACACTTTTCTATAAAGAACGAAAACATTTTTCATAAAATTAAATTATAAATATTTTATAGTTCATAACCATTTACAGTTTATGATAATTTATAATAAATACAGGAACTATAAATAATTCTCTTTAGTTGAGAGAACACGTTATATAGGAAGACAATTTTCACCTTTTCCTGGTTTGAGAGCACGCTTGGGGGCTGGGATGGCATCGGGAGCAGAGTACAGTCGTTTGGGATTGGAAGCTTGTTACCTTTGTATTTTAAAAATTTAGTCATGAAGCTCAATTTCTGCTTTCATGCTGTGATCAAGGGCACTCTGGATTCATGAGAAGGATCTCTTGTGGCATTTACTTTGTCACTTTACTTTTCCGCCACAGAACTATCATCTCCTGTGATTTTTTGTGATTTTTTTTTTTTTCCTTTGTACGAGTAAATACAGTCTTTTTGTAAAAGAGTACCTTCAAAATAGCAGATAGTACCTGCAGCTGACGGATGCCATTTTCTCCTGCAATTTCTTTTTGGCAACATGCTGCTGGAGCACCCGGGCCTGCTTTAGAGCAGCAGCAATCACAGGGTGACATGTGGCTGGTGAACAGGTAAATGGTTCAAGTGAAAACTGTTAGTTCACACACGTCTTATGTGCTGCACAAAGTATTTCTTGGCAAAGGCAAGGGGTAGTCTTGCATATGTCATATATACTGGACTTCTTAATGCATTCAGAGTGTTTTCAGAAGCTTTGCTTCATCTCTGGTGCAAGTAGAAGCTGTGTACGTCAAAATGCACGATGCTTAGTTTGCAGTTGCGCTCTCACCCAACAAACCCTTCTGAACCTCTCTTGCGTGCATTATTGCATATATGTACCTCATGGGGAACAAGGAGGACCTGCCGTATGTGCCAGGGCCATGCTGGAAGTGGAGAGGGGACACTCAATGTCTCTGAACATGGAAGCACGTTTTAGATGCTTTTTTTTGGTGCAAGACCATACTGCGGGTAAAAGTCCCGGTTCTACTGATGGCAGGCTCTGGTTGCTCTGAGCTTGTTAACGCGTGGACTGAAGCGAGGGTGAGAAGACACAAGCAATAAGCGGTTTGGAAGTGTTAATGGGAAGCAAAGAGTAGCATATGTGTGAAATAGTTTGGAAACTATAAACATTATCTGGAGGTTGGACTAACAATTTGACTAACTCTTGCTGGATGTATTTGCAAGGCAGCTATATTTGGTGGCAGCAGTAGTTAAACATACGTTCAGAGGAAGCTTAGCACTCCAGTCCTTCGCACCTCTGAGTAGCAGCGTCCTTTGCTGTTCCTGGATTTGGTCTGGTTGCCTGCTCGGGATGTGATGGGAGTGCCCTGCTTGCTGAGGGTAAGCGGGTCCCTTCCTTTGCCTGCGTGTTGCGCGCATCCAGTGCGCGTCACGAGTAAACCTGCCGAGCGGGTGGTAAATCACAGGTCTCAACTGAGGGGTAGCACTTTGAAGGGTGAAGAAGGAGAAAGCTGTCAAATATCTATTTAAACTGTTTTTTTTTAAAAGTTGAAACTCACTTGTGAATTGCATGTTGATGACTTGGCTCAGTAAAATACATAACAGACTGATTATTTTTTTGTAACTTTTTTTCTTTTGCTATGTGCCTACAGAAGTACATTAAAAGAACATAGGTTGCTATAAATACAGGCAATTATAAAATAAAAATGTGTTCTGTAAAGTGCTTATCAGATATT
The DNA here is from genome assembly GCA_013396935.1 of Baryphthengus martii. Lineage (NCBI taxonomy): Eukaryota > Metazoa > Chordata > Aves > Coraciiformes > Momotidae > Baryphthengus > Baryphthengus martii. Next base: position 130,537 of record VWZK01012763.1, read on the forward strand.
ATTTGAAGACAGGCTTAAATGCTCATTTGTGACAAGTTCTCTTACTCATTTGTGTGTTGGTTTTTCACATCTGTAGATCTCCATTGTATCTTTATCCAAATCTAGCACCAGTTCTGGTGCCAAAACAGCTTGAAGTGCAACAGCAAACCACGAGAATTGAAATCACATTGCTCGATTAAAGTCACATGCTGTACATCAGTCACGTATTGTATAGCCTCACGCTGCTGTTACTTAACGCAGCATCCCATCGCTGCCTTAACGCAACAAAAACCAGCGTGTTTGGCGTACGTATCCAGGACACTCCAGCTGCTGCACTGATATTACAGCACAAAAATAGCTCCAAAAATACTACATATTCAGTTTTTGGCTTTAACTGAAATACCTTCAGAATGGAACAAGAGGGAATACATGATTTTAGTTTCTCCTCTGGGAGAAGAAAGGAACAACAGCATTGTTAGAACAAGAGAGCTTGGATATTGTGGTTTGCTGTTGCAAGGCAATACCGGATTGAGCGTCCTTGAGGTGTAAATAATCTTCCAGTTCCTGAACTCTGCCTCACAGGGACTTTCTGACAGTAGCTTTCTCTCAAAATGAGGAAAAACAACCCAGCATACAGAAAGATTATTTTCCTGTAAACCTCTAAAAACGTTTTATTTGTATTTGGGGTATCATTTTTCTTCTAAATGGCAAGAACCTTTAGAAGACACACCAGGCTCTTTTCAACTGTGACAGAGCTGCCTGGGCCACCACTGCCTTGGAAAGATCATGATGTAAATAGTGCTGTGTTCCCAGGTAAAAGGTAGAAGAGCGTTTGGAAACCTGTGTTTCTTACACAGAGAAACGCTACCAAAATATGCTGCTTAGAGTTAAAGGAAAACTCCAGTCTTTTGTGGCCTTGCGTGTCTCTCGTGGATTCTGTCCTGCTGGTCTCTTCTTAAAATGACATTTCTTTTGTGAATTGAAAAAAAAAAAAAAAGAAAATCGCGCTATTCCTGAGTACAACTCATAGTCTGGGTGCCTGTTGGGCTAGCTCATCAATGCTGAATAAATTGAAGCAGGGGAATAATACTGGCCCCAAAGAGTTTATGATCTGATAAATGATCCTTACAAGTTTGGTGGAAGCAACTGCTGCGTTTTTTGAAATCTTACCCATTTTTTTGATCAAGTAAGCTTGACCAGAAGGGAATTCTTGACTCCCAATGCTACCCTCTTGCTGTTTTTGCCTTGCCCGTTTAGCAGTAATGAATGCTCCAAGGTACCCATATTTATAGGATACCATCTCACTTCTGCATTGATTGACTTTGTAGTCCTTTACCCACCAAAGTCCAGTAAGGTGTTAGTAGAGGTGAATCTCAAAACTTGTGCATTCTTTGTCTCCCTGGGAAGTTTTGTGCCCTTTCTAGCAGCACGACTGGTCTGTTGTGCACCTGATTCTAAATACTGTACTTCTGGTAATTGGATTTAAATTGAGGAAGAGGAGTCATGGCTTGTGATTACATTACCACTCTAGCTTTTTAGGTAGTTTGCACAGTGAAATGCTTCACTGGTTTTTGGACTGTCAGTGCCCAGGGGGAAAACATGGCAAACCCATTTGGAAGAAGAAGAAAAAAAAAAATTAAAAAAAAGAGGAGTTTGGGTTTCTTATTTATCTTTACCATAGTGAGTGTCACTTAGTGCTGCCGGTGGAGATTTTTAAGCGGTTTAAAGACAAGCCAGTTATGTGGAGTCTGCTTACCAAACCAGCTGGGACTTGAAATTTGGAGGTGCATTAGTTGGTGAACCCCAAATGAAACACCCTCTTTGTCCGTGTCCTATTGATAGGGTCTGGCTAACCCCTGCACCTGGGAGTAGCGGTTACGCATGTGCAGTGAGTGAGCTCTGGAACACTTCTCATTCCCAGCCTTCATCTGTCCCAGGACATGATCAGTCATGATCAGTTCCCAGGGAGCAACTTTTTCTCCAGAATTTTATAAGTAAACATATTTAAAGTAGTGCTTACCACAGCTTCCTCAAAATACTGCACTGGAAAAGAACAGTATTTGTTTTGTAGTCTATATATCTGTTCACGTATGGAATTCATTTTTTTCTGGTTTTATCCATCTCAAAGAAGACAGGTGTGTTATCCTAAGAATACAAGTGCAATTTTTTAATTCCAATTATGTTCTTTCTGATGATTATATTGAGGGAGAATGGTATGCTGCAGGACTATGCAACAACATTAGCATTTTATCTTACTGTGGTGGGAAGCTTATTACCAAGAGTTAATAATTTGCACTGAGCTCCACATTAGTTAGGAAAATATTATAGATACTTGGGGGTTGAGGAGGAAGCGTTTCAGTTTCTGCCAGTGTCCTACTTTAACATCACTTGGCAGGCTACGTCCAGAGAGATGCTGAGAGCACTGCTATTTGATAATCAAGCCTGTTAAAAGAACTATTTTATTAAGCAGTGACAATCCAGCTTAAAACAAGGTTGTGTAAAGTCCAAAATGGCAGTGCCGACAAAGACTTCTGTATTTCCTAGTTCAGAGCTGTGTCAAACAGAATATTCTGTTTTACTGAATCTACAAACCGATCTAATCTTGTCTTAAAACTCTCTCCATGTTTGCCTGCTCACGTATGCTGTTGCTATCTGATTGCTCCACCTGCCAAATTTCCAAGCTGAATTTATCTTCCATTGATAAAGTTCACTTCTAGCTGCCCAGTGCCATCGCCCTTCCTTCTTTCACATGTCTCATTTCATTATTGTAAGTTAATATGAGAATTTTTTCCAGCTGAAGGAACCCTTGCCATGCAATTCAGATTAGGTATCTGCACCATTTCTTTTCTTGTTTTTATTTTGAAACTTTCCAACTTTCGTTTATGTTGAAGGTTAATAAATAAGGAACCCTTTTTCTCACAAAACAAATTTTTTTTCTATCAAGATATTTCAGTACAGATTATTGTATGTTAAAGGCAATTTACTAAATAATGAGCTCCTACAAATGAGCTCTTTTCAGCTGGAATGAATGCTACTCAAACACAAACGTTTTCTGGTGCATTTTTCTGATGCTCATCTTAAGCTTTTACGCAGGTCACAACCTTTGGAGTACACGGGTTTGTTCCTTTCCCCCACCCTGTTTCCTCTGTGGCTGATACTACAGCCTACTCCTCTGTGGCAATACAGCTGAGGACCAGGTGCTTTATTGATCGGTCTTTAAATGTTCCTAGGACTAACTGTTCCAAGCGGTGTGCTCGTTGAAAAGGTACATATTTCCATGGCTTTTCTGGAGTGGCAGTTGGCTCGGCTCCCGCTGCTGCAGGTGTAGGTGTCTAACAGATTGGAAGACACAAACTCTTCTCTGATAGCCAAGAGGAAAAATGTGCTTCAGGAATGGGAAATTACAGCTCTGTCATAAATATAGGGATTGGATCAGAATAGTAGAGATCAAACTTACAGGTTTCGTATGAAGAGAATGTGCAAAGAGGGTTATTCTTCCTGCTTGATTTTTTTCCAACCATCTCTAAGTAGTTGATACTCATCTTGGACATACCCCAGCAAAGATTATTCTCCCCACAGCAAAGGAGTCTCTAGTTTCTTAATGTCTTTCTGATTATTATTTTTAATAGCCTCCGTTGCTAGTAGTGCCTAAATATTGCTGAAATAGGGTGGGTCCTGAACACTGGCCATAGTTTTATGAACCAAAGCTTAAAAAGTAAGCAGAAAAGAAACTACTGTTGAAAGAAATCACTCCCTGAGGCCTGGCCTGAGCTGAACAAAGCTGCTCGGTCGGCTCGAGTCCCAGCTGTGTGCCTTCCACTCCTACTTTTGATGCAGACTTTTAAAAGCAAGGAAACCTAAGTCCTTTCTTTTTGTATATATTCTATTCCCTGGGGAATCTGAATGGGTTTCTTTCATGTTTACAATTTGATTGCTACTATGATGGCGTCTGAAACGCAGCCCCATTTCAGGGTCGGGGTTTGAGGTGCCCTCGATCAGAGCTGCAGAAGCAGCACTTCATGGGCATGGTTTGCTCATTAGAGCTCAGTAATTAGTATAGTGAGCTGGGGGAATCTGCAGTGTACTTGCATCCAGACATTTTGGTGAGTTCTTTTAACTGTTATAACCAGTGATCAGTGGCGTTGGTTGGTTTGGTTGTTTTTGGTTTGGTTTTTTTCAATGCTTTCAGAAATCCCTCCACCTAAACAAAATAGTTATACTTGCGCTGAAAAACCGTGGGAGAGCTGGGCACTTGTCTTCAAATGGCTGAAGTAAGAGTCTCTTTCTTGCCATTGTGTTCTCACTCATTACCAGTCAAAGTTCTCATCCTTAAATTTGAAGGTAGGCTTATTTTCCCTTCAACTCAGGGGAGAAAGGGTGAGAAGAGGGTCTGTCAAATACTGTAAAGTTCTGCCTTAACTCAGAACCATTTTCCTACAGAAGCTTCACTGTCCGGTATCAACATAGACTTACTTTAATCTGCTATTGCAGTACTCAAATTATGTGAAAAGTTGGAAAAGCACATCTATCCTGACAATACTGCTTTTGCTTATGAGTAGATGATGACTCTGGAGCAATAAGCTCCTTTGAGCATTATGGTGAGCGCTTTTTTAGAAAAGACAAGTGTAGCCCATGGTCAAGACCTACTTCAGCTATTGTTGGATACGTAACGGCTGACACCATTGCCAACATAATCATCACGCTGCCAGTTTTCAGCTTGCTCTGAGTTGAGGATTAAATGCATTTTCAGTCAAATTATGTTCTGTAGTGATCCCTCCACTTGAAAGAAAGAGAAGTTACTTAAGGGATGTGCTGTTGTGTCCCTTGGAAAAGCTGCCCTTTGGTAGGGAACAAGCATCACTCAATCCGTTAACAGAGCTAGAGACTTATGTGCTCAGGGACTTTTGAAAGAGATCAAATGAATTTGCTAAAGGTGGAAAGGCTCTGGCTGCTTTAATCTATCTTCATTTGAGCAATTTAAATGAAGAGGGCAGTTTCACATGCAAAGTCCTTCGGTCTCATGGCGGGTAGCAGACTCCTGCACAAGGAGACTTACAGCAGAAGCCGATGTCTGTGCTCAGCGTGGCTTGGAGGAGGCTGCCTTATTTGTGCTCCTAATTCAGGCACCTCCAGTTAAATGCTTCAAGTTGGATTGCATCAATAATCCTTGACCATAGGCTATAATAGGTTGGTTTTTTTTCCCTGAGTACATGTACAAGGGGTTAAAATGGCCTTGAAGGAATAGTTTTAAGGCTACTTTGTTCAAATGCTTCTGTTTAACAGTAGAATTTTATTTTTGCCTGGATGTATGAGACATACAGATATATATACACACAGGTTGCAACAAAGGCTTGCATATTTTTCATTTTAGTTAGGAAGATGGATAATAGCTTTCTAATTATCTAAGCAATACACTAGTGTCCTTATGTGTTATTATTTGTTTCTAACTCTGGCATAAATATGTTTTGTTAACAAAAGGTGTACTTGAAAGGTAGGAGTTCCTTACGGCTAAGAGATTGATATGTGTGAAATAGACATACGTGGTTTTCAAAAGGCAGCTTGATTTTCTGAAGTTGCCTGGGCATTACTAGTGAAAAATACATAAAATATTGTAGAATCATAGAATTGTTTAGGTTGGAAAAGACCTTTAAGATCATCAAGTCCAACCGTTAGCCCAGCACTGCCAAGTCTACCACTAAACCACGTCCTGTCTTTTAAGTACCTCCAGGGATGGTGACTCAACCACCACAACCTGGGAAGCCTGTTCTGATGTTTAATAACCTTTTTAATGAAGAAATATTTCCTAATGTCCAATCTAAACCTCCCCCAGCATAACTTGAGGCCATTTCCTCTTGTCCTGTTGCTTGTTCCCTGGCAGAAGAGGCTGACCCCACCTGGCTACAACCTCCTTTCAGGGGTTCGTAGAGAGCAAAGAGGTCTCCCCTGAGCCTCCTTTTACTCCAGGCTAAACAACCCCAGGTCCCTCAGATACTCAGAAGACTCACCAGCTTCATTACCCAGTCTTGAGTGCTGGAGTTTCTTGAAGAGTGATTGTCCAGAAGAAGAGATAGGAGTGTAGTTTCAGAATTGCTTGTTTAAAAATGTAAACTGCACCATCATTTTTCCTTAGCCGTTTTGATTTTTTTTCCTCGCTTGTTTTGGATGACATGCTGTTGAACTCAAGACTGGAGTTAGCTTAGGCTATGAGCATATGTACTTCCATGAATAAATTTTCTAGCTTATTAACTGGATTGTGGATCCAGAAAGTATTGACTATAGAAGAGAAGTGAATGTTTTTCATTTTCACTGGGGCGTTAAGCCACCAGTCTGTCAGATTTTTGCCCTGCAGATGTTCAGCGTACACAGTCCAATACATGAACATTAAAACGGACCTTGTTCTTTTGATACCTTGCTGTGTGGGAGCACCTGGATGCTCAGTGATGTGACCATTTAGCTTCTGTGGTCATACTGGTTTGTTAATGTGACAAATTGCTTTTTACTGATGGGAAACAAGAGACAGTAGGGAAGGAGGATGAGTCCTGCTAGTTGAAATATTGCAGCATGTAGAAGACTCCTCTGTGGATGAAGAGCCTTTTGTGCTAAGGGCAGCTGAACTATAGAAGGGTTTTTGTTAGATTGGGATTTTGGGGTGGTGGTTTTTTTTTTGGTTTTTAATCAACTTGCCACAGAAATGAAGTCTCACCCTCACAAGGCCTTGGGTTGTTTGCATCCTGTGGCTGTAAACTTGCCAGGAAGGACAAATATTCCAAAAAGATGGACTTGGTGGTAAATGGAAAACCAGGTCCACATTCTATGGGGGAGTCTTGAGTGATGCCACGGTGTCATGGCTTGTGTTGTGTGACTGCTTAAAGGATAGACATCAACAAGTGGGGTACTTGATTTTTCTGTTCCTAAGTCACTGGTGTGCTGCTGCTGTGTATGGCAGGACTAACTTGGCAGCACTTAAGGAGGACCTTACCACCTACTGTTAAGAGCTGGTTGAGAGATTACTTGGCAGAAAGAAGCTTGGCATCTGAGGAGCATCTAGAATGCATTATCCCACCATTGCACGTTGTCTGCAGGTGCTTAGCGCAGCTGTGTTGCCCACACGTCTGCCTTGTTCAGCCTGCACTGGCAGCCCCACTTCTCAGAAGCAGTCCCTGGGAAAATGGATGGTAGGTTTAAGTTACACAAAGATAAAACACTTTGTAAATGAGAACCAAGTTGAAAGCACCTAAAAAATACACAGAAATAATTTGCAATGAGTGCGAAATGGTAATTTTTGTCATGAAAAGCTACCTTGTAAAATAAAGCTTAGTAAAGCAGCACGTATCATTCTAAGAAATCAGAATCTGAGATTAAATCTTTAAATATTTGCTTATGCATCTTTTGCCTGTTCCTTAAACCCAGCAATTGCCTTTCGGTTTTCCAAATGGCACCTGTGGAATGTAATGCGGAACTGTAAAATTAAATCATTAGGATAATGTCTATTTGGTATGTGTGTCAGGTAAGATTTCTATTTTCAGCTTACACTGAGCTCTTAATTAACTGATGAGCTTAAGTAGCTGAGATACAGTAATAGTGCATTTAGTTAATTGGCTAATGTGAAACTTTATCCCTGCCAATAACTGTGACACTGGAATAAATTCAAGACATGGTGTTAGATCCTGTAACTAAGCTGATTTAATCATTGGTCATTATAAAAACAGTTACGGGCTTGGAGGCTTTTTTGTTCACTCTCTTCTGGAATTTGTGCCTGCTGTGCATGGCAAAAGTGACACGGCAAGCAATGCCGTGTTCACCTAAGTGTTTGTTAGGAACATTAAATTGGCCATCTCTCTTGTGCCTTATACCTCACATTACACAGACCGTGTTAAATTTCAGATTCTGGTGAAAGGTTTAATGCAGCAAAGCAGGATGCAAAGTAATGCTGTGGTGAGGTGGGATCCGAAAATTGTGCCGACTTCTGCGGCTCCTCCTAAGCAATTTTACTTTAGGGGAACCCTGTGGATTTCTAGGATCTCTGTTGGTTTTAAAATTTTCCTAGGTAGCAGTGAGCTGTAGTGGTGACCTAAAAAGGTTTAAATTATGTTGAAACTAGTTCTGAATCTCTGCAGTGTTGGAGCTTGTTTCCCAGTGAATGGGCTACGAGCTGCAGAAGTCTGGATTTACTTATTGTAATGAAGTAAATTCACTGGCGGCGTCATCTAGAAAGTCTTCAGAAGTTGCAGCGCTGTGCGTACGTGTGGGTCGGCCGAGCAGGGTGTGCCGGGTGGCTTTCAGCACGGTTGCGCCTAATCATTGTGGAGCTGGCTGCATTGTTTAAAGGCTTAATATCTTTTTTATAATTCTGACAGGATGAAAGATAAGGCTGCCTTTCATTTTTATTTTTGTAAATTTTTTTTTTTAATGAAATTGTGCTAGCATTGGAAGGACTTGTGGTGCGTTAAACACAGGCGAGATGTACAGCAGATGTCCCAGTCTGTCGCTTACCGAACTTGGAGAATTTGTGATGACCTTGTGCGGTCTGTGGCTGTGTGACAGAGGCTGGCGCTGGCTGTGCCGCTCCCAGCGCTTAGGCCAACATAAAAGCAAAGCTTCAGTTTAAACGCTGCTGAGCCAGACCCTGATTTGTGCCTTGCTCAGAGCGCTCAGAACTTGGCTGTTGGCATGTAGAAAAGCACTTGCAGCACTTCTAATTTTATTTTTTTATTTTCACAGGAGGGATGTCAGCCTCCAGTTAACATCTTCAAATTTTTGCTTAGCAATTTATATAGACGCTTGTTATGCAATGGTCAGAGGGACAGCATTATCAAGGAAGAAGGGAGTTCTGAGCCAGGACAGTGTTGACTTGCAGCTGACAACACTAGATCTCTCCTTGTATTAAATCCACACTAGCAGATGAGCCTGGGCCATGCTGCTGGCGTGGAGCAGCAGGCAGGTGCCCGTGTCGCACCAGTACAGGGGCGTGGAGCTGGCCAGCCAGAGGAACTCACCACTTCTCAGCTTTATCTGATGTGTCTAAAGTCTCCCTGTGAACCGAATCGAGGGGAAGGTACAGAAGGGTTTTAGCGCATTAAAAGTGAAGTCGCTGAGTTGCATCTTCCTCATGATGGGAGACAGAAAACAGTGGGGTTTGGGGTGGTTTTTTTAGGTAAGCTCTGTGCAGCGTCACACTGCATTCCCACAACTGTTTCTAGCTCTGCTGTGCTGCGTACTGCGCTTCGTTTGTTTTGCATGTGATAGGAGGATACGTTGATGCCAAGCTCTCAGCTGCAATTGAGTTTTAACTTCAGCTATGCTTTGCAGAAGTCAAGAAGCATGTACTTTATGCAATCTATCTCAAATAGAATACTTTTCATGTTGCTGACAGCTTCCTTAATGGTTCTTGTCATAGGTTTACAGAAAGATATGTCTATTTGTGCACTGTAGATGGTATAGATTAAAGGTCTTGGTGCTAGCAAGCTGGGAATGAGTAAATCTTTATCCTGTTCTGTGTCCAGCTGAAAACATGCATCTACCAGAGATAGGAGCAGTTTAAATTCTAGTGTAAACAGTGCTGACAGGTAATTGGGTTGATAATGGCAGTCCCTCAAAGCTGTTCTTCTGTAGTGCTGCTAGACCTTCTCTGTGAGGCTGAAGCTAATGCTTCAGTGCTTCAGAGCAGCCAGTGTAGCTACTGCTCTTCTTCCTACTAGCTGCAGAAGCAGGGTTTGTGGCTCCCAAGATTCCTCAGCTGGAGTCCGATAGAGACAGATGGGCGTTGTCTGGCCTTTGCCCTCCCTGGCAGTTTTCCTGCTGCATCTGTGGTCACCCCTTGACTGAGGCACTAAGGATTTGAGGTGGTGACTCTACAAAGATGTTTGCTCCCTTAGACATTTTAGACATTATCCGTCAGGAGAAGAGGTGTTGCTTAAGATGATCAAGAAATATTCTGCTTGTGCTTCCAGCGGGAAGCTGGGTGGGTAGGCAGGACTTAGGAGTTAACCACAAAGCTTTTGTAAACTAATAATAAAGCCGTAGAATTAACGCTAGGAAACAGTGCTGAGCTTTTGGTGGGAGACCAATGCAAAAAATTCCCTTGAAAAATATCATTTGAAATGTTGAGGCAAATAACAGTGAAGAGCTTCACGGTGGCTTTGTTTGCATTATCGCATCCGTAATCGTCGGGTTTTGCCGTCCTGCTCTTGCAGCTCTGGGAGCAGAGGAATTGTCCTCATAAAACCTTCACAAACAGACGGGAGACTGAAGTTCATCTCTTGCCAGCTGGCTCTAGGCTGTGAATTGCACCTCATGTTAGACAAAATACCACATATCAGACGCTGATATGGTTTAAAATTCTGTGAAAGGCGACCTATTTATCACAGTGTGTCCCAGTGCAAAGCTCGCATCAAGGCTGTCAGTAATCTGAATAGATCCTGCGTGTCGGGATGAGGTAGGATGTTTGGGTCTGGTAATACCATCAGGGAGCAGATCTCAAAAGCTTGAAGATTTTATTTCTTGCTGCAGTAGTGCTGGCTTCTTTGAAATGTGAGGGGTGATGAGCTGCCTGGAAATACCAAGCTCTCCTGATTTCTTCTGCAGTTCTTGTTGAAAATGATGGGAGAAATGGAAAATACAGTGTAATAGCTGGTAAATTAGAGTCAATTTTTCTCTTTGTCCAGCACATTCATATGCCCTCATCTTCTCATGTGCTTTATATCTCATGCTGTGAAGCCTGTGGATTGACTTGGCGAAGATTTAGTGCCTTGAGTATGTGGAGAGGCAGGGAAGCATTGTGCATGTACGACTTGTCCAAAGCTGCCTGTAATTACTGGTGTAACTTGCATTTTAGTCACTACAATTTCTTCTGTGCAATTAACTCCTTTTGGAGGAAGGTGCTGGGTAAGAGTTGAGGAAACACCTGGAGAAACAGGGAAGGCACATTCCCTGCTCCTGCTTTGAGCGATGCTTTGCAACATCCCTTGTGCCAGCACAAGTGAGCGGCGTCCAGGATCTCACAGCGCTGGTTGCCTGGCTGGCTTTGAGCGTAGGGGTAGCACGAGTGACTGATGGCACCCCCTTCCCCAGAGGGACCACATACATCATTTAACACCAGCACATGTCGTGTCTGGCAGGCGGCTCACATGGGAGTGCAGGCCTGGCTTGGGGTGGGGGACAGCAGGCTGATGGCCATTGCTCCAAGTCAGGTTCTTCGCCTTCTACAGCTGAGTGTTGTTTTTTTATTTTTTTTTCTTCCCTCCTTCACCTCCTTCCAGGTAGGAGAAAGGGGAAATAGCCCCTGAGGCTGATTTAGTGAGTTTATTTCTTGTGCGCAGATTCATCTTTGATGGGTTTGCTGCTCTAAAAAGCTACACGCCACAAGTTTACTTCTTGTCTGGCTCAAAATTAAATGGTTTGCCTACACCTTTATATCCTGGGTTTGAGTCTCTAACCTGGTGGTTTTTATATACCTGTGTGAAGACATAACTTGAATTTCTATCAGGAAATGTGGCTTTTCATGTAGTGTTCATTTCGCCCTCCTCAGTCTCCCTTCATGAAAAAGCCTAAAACTTAACTTCATTTCATCTACACACAACATTTGGAAAGCTCAGGTTTTTCTTAGTCCTGCAGGGTCACCAGAAATGTTACACTGCTTTGGATATTCTCAGGACTGTACTAATAGGTATTTCCTTTAGTTTTCTTAGGAAATCTTGGTGTTCCTTCATTTCCCTGTTAGGAAAGTTTAATTGTTCAGTGAAGTATTTTGTTTGAGAGACTGAAAGTCTTTTACTACTGTCTGGGGACATCTTCTTCCCAAAATACTGTTCTTGCCTTGCAAAAAAGTAACCTTAAGAAATAACGATGCTGAAAACCAGCAATAAACAGATAAGATTCTGTCATTTCCCTGTTATTATGTAAGCCTGTGCTGCGTAATGTAATTTAAATTGTGCAAGCCTAAGCGACATAATGTAATTCAAATTGTCTACCCCTTAGATACAGTACATTTCCCCCTGCCCCCTCCTTGGTTTCACTGTTTTTCTGCACCTCTCCTTTGTACTGACTCTTCCTCCAAACACCGTTGTAATTTGACTACTGAAAGGATTACACCAGAGAATGACACCAAGAAAATTATTAGGATGAACTGTATCTAGGTGTTGATACCAAATTACAAGACACCTTATGAGGGAATTGGAGCAAAATAGATTTAAAATGAGACTCGTTTGATGAAGTGGAGTGCTGCTTACTGATTGTGAGGAGGGAAGCCCTTGGGACTGCTGCTGTAAGAAAATGTATGGGTAATAAATTGTTTCGTTTGTCTTAGAAAAGTACTTTGTAGGCAACTGATCCTCAACAGGGAAGCGATTTTTGTAAAGAAAATATTTTTGATCATTAGTTCAATTTGTGTAATGTTTAGTTAGCTTCTCCTGACTGTCTTCAGATAATTACCCATTGCTGTTTCTCAGATTGCACATCCCTGGGAGGATATCACTTCCCCTGCCAAAGCTGAGCACGGCTACGGTTTAAGCAACCCAAACAGCACCTGCAGGCCACGTTCTCCTGGCTGGCCTCAGCCGCTGCAGGTCTTGGTCTGTGCTGTTTTCTTGACAGCTTATCATTTCTATCGTCCTTCCGTGGAGCCTGACAGTTGTCAAATTCCCTCTTTTCCACTGAGAACAGTTTCTGAAAATCTGTCTCATCTTTCCCATGCAGATAGACTGGTTTGGTTATTGTCTATCCTTTCTTCAGCGCTTCTGTTGGGTGCTCCTGCTCCTCACAGTTCATTCAAAATCTTGTTCATCTCTCAACACTTAAGCAGTTGTCTGCATCTTTTAGATGTTTTTCTAAAGAAAAAAGCCACTGAAAGTATTACCAGATCTTGTCAGATTCTCTTGGTACCAGTGTCATTTCAACACTTTGATGTTATCTTCTAAGACTTGCCTGTATCAGCTCTTAACTCATGCTCCACTGCTTGAGGGTCCCTCCATGGCAGCCCTCCCCAGTGCTTGTTTCTTACTGTGGGTCAGTCTTGGTACATCTCTGTGGAGATGTGGAGCACAGAGAGGCCCTGGGGAGATCAACAGCTTTGGGCCTCCAGTCCTAAAATGTCTAGCCCAAATGTCTCCTTCTGGGAACTGCACTGCCAGACTCTCCGTGCCCTGGGTGGGTTGTGTGTGCGTGGAGGCTTTCCCAGCACATACTTTGGCCAAATTGGGACAGTTTCTCTTGCCTCTTACAAGAGCAGGAAAAGGCCAATGCTACAAGCAACATATGCTTCTGTTTCGAAGGAAAAAGGAAGAAATTCACTGTGGAGCACTTGCATGAATTTAACATGCCAAATTTTATTTTTAACATTATTTAAAGAAATAGGTGAAAGATACTTGAAGAAATGAAGTGGGAGGGAAAAACTCATGTAAGGCTGGCTGACAGCAGAAGAGACATTTCCCCAAATATTTAAGCTTTTAGCTGAGTTGCTGGAAGTAACTCTAAGCTGTAACTCTGTGGCCTCTCTTACAGGGTTGCCTGCGTGGTCAGTAACTGGGAAGGAGGAAAATCTAATTCACGATTGAAGCGGAGGTCCACCTGTCCTTCTCCAGAGGCTGTAATCTGTCTGATGTCTCACTCAGCTGTTGCTTTTGCATTATTTGATTTGACAGTAAACCCTTTGGGGCAGAAATATTATCCAATTTGATTATCGAGTGCTACAGTTGATGGGTGTATAAACTGGGAATTATGAATTCTTTAGCTGGATATTGGCTTTTAGTATGAGACTCTTCCAATACCAGCTGCTCCTACTCATCTGGTCTACTTTGGAAGAGGTGGCGGTGCTGTGATCCACAGTGATAGCGACGTAACAAACAGAACAGCTGTTAAAAAAAAAAATATATAGCTCTACATAGACATCTTTTGACATTCTGTTAAGAAACTGATTTAAATATCTGGGTTTATCTGCACAAGCTCACTCAAAAGAAGCGGAGATAGCCTTACTGATTGCATCGCTTTGGTGGGAAGCTGCAGGGAAGGAAAACAAAAATACATCTTTCCTTTTCAAAATAAGACTTTGTAGTTTGCCAGGAGCTAAGTTTAGTGGGTCAGACAGTAGCAGCTACCTCTAGGATCTCAGGGTACTACTCTACCTGAAAAGGGAGTACACATTATGTGCTGCTAAACCCTACTGGTGGGGCAGAAATGCCCTACTGCTTGTCTGCCACTGGTTTTAGACCACTTTGAGGTATTGAGCAGTCTTAATAAAGGGGTGCTTGACGAGGCATGAAGCCTTGAGCAGTGCTTGGATTTTACGTGTGCAGGGACACCTGTGTGGCAGATGTGCTGGACTGGTGGATGCTGAGTTCAGACCCGCTTTGCCTCTGCTCGCCTGCTTCTCCCGCCTGCTGCACGTCCCTGCAATCCTGTCTCTTTCCGCGGCCCTCATGGTGTCCTGGTGTGTCTAACTAGATAGGTTTGGGCTTTTTCTCTTACGCATGCTGAGACCTAGAAAGTTTGTTATGCAGTTCATTATGTAGTAATTATCAGAACTTCTTAACTTCTTAGTTATGGCTTCTGCTGTTAACCTGAATGGACTGTTTCAAGTCTTAAAAGTGGCATTTGACATTTGTGCTCCATGTACCTCGCAAGAAGGAGTGCAATTCAAACTGGAGGGCACCAGTGCAAGAGGCGTCTTTAAGGCAAGTCTGGCTAGCAGAGGTCCAATATCCAAGAGGATAAAGAGCATCTGTAATCCTTTTGCAGAAACCCCTCTGAGCAGCCCAGGAAATTCCACACAGTGGCCTGTGTGGTTCTCCTCCCTGAGAACAGGGCTGCCCTTAAGCAAGATCGTGCACCTTGTCAACAGCTTCTTACCCTTCTTTGGGATGCACAGCACCACCTGAGTATCTATGAGCTATTAGAGAAAAAACAACCTAAATTGTTTTGGAGTGTCACTAATGTGTCTGTCTTTTCCTTTTCGAAAAGTAGACTTTAATGGTCTCTGTATTTCCTTCTAAAGAAATGTCTTGCCAAAAGTATCAGCCATTGGCATCTGAGACGGGCGACTCTCAGTATTGCTTCAGAGGGAACGTGCCTTCTTGGCATTTATAAAACTATTCATGTTTTCAAGCAGGTTATTAATAATTTCTTCTTTATGTTGAAGTGATGTAAGATGAAAAATTAATGTGGATGTTACTTTCTTTTCCAGATCTTGCAAACTGGTTCTGCCTCTGGTGTGCACGGTCTTAAATGAAGTCAGTAATTTCTTTTGAGCTCTAGTTTACTTCCAAAGTGAAGAACAGAAAACTGACACTCTAATTTCCTGACAAAGTGTTCCTGACTGCTGTTACTCGTTTCATTGCCTATTCTGACTAGTCTTTATCAGCCTTATTACAGAAAAGGGAAGGTCCTTTGATGTGCTCCAAAACTTTGATTGTAGAAATTCATGTAGTGATATTTCTCTTCAGTGACTACAACATGAGGTGGAAAGCAAAAGATTTGGACTCTTTATTCATTAGGTTTTTTTACATGTCTTAAGTTTCTTGTATCCCTTGTGCTCCATCTATCCACGCATCTAGAAAGAGATTAATATTTCTTCAGGGAGGAGGGGCAGAATACAAAGCTTTTAGGGGGTTCTTGAAGCACTTCTACTAAATGGTAAACATGCTAATGTTGTGTTTCAAGGCTTAGTGCTGGGATGGATGGTTTGTTAGAGTGGATTTGGCTTTAGAGGCATTTGTAGAGTCATTTTCTCCCACCATTCTTCTCTCCAACTTGAAAAAAAGAATTTATCACTGGCTTTATCGTCACCACTGTCTGTGCAGGAAGGATTGTATCTCCAGGGAGAAGTTATTTGAGACTGTTAGGATCTCTGTCTCTTTAGTTGTCTTCCCTGTTATTCTCATCTAGTGAAGAGCAATATATTCGGATGCTGTCTCGGGCAAAGCGGGGAGCAAGGGAGAGCAATGGCCTGTTGCAGTCTGTGTGGTGGTGCTGGGTGAGGGGCAGGCAGGGCTGTGTACAGCGGGAAACGCCGCCGCGCTCTGGGACCACGGGAAGTGCCTTTAACCCACTTTCATAATTAATGTTTGGGGAGAAGGACAGGGCCCTGTGGGATAAATTAGCATTCATTGAATGTACATGCAAACAGATGTTAGCTGAAGTAGAACAGAAGAAAAGATGTGTCCTGTTCAGTCTGTTTCTCTGAAATTTTCGTGCTCTGACTGCTAAGCCTTAATAAGGAAACAATTCCTTGTTTAAGTGTTTCACCACGTATGTTTTTACAGTTTCACAACATACAGTTTAATGCATGTGGCCCATCTTGTCTGAGCTGCCTCCTTCACCATTGTTCTAGGCTGGACCATCATCGGCTCCCAGCTTGTGTGTGCTCAGCTGAGGCTTGGACCAGTCATGGCTGGACTTTGCCAGGAAACTTGGTGTTTTGTAAACACTTGGGTTTGCTGTGTGGAAATCTGTTAAATGGTCAGCACTTCTTTGAAAAGCAAATGGAAGCAATCTCATGGAAGCAATCCCATGGAAACAAAAAGCAGTAAACGTTTGCGGTCACTTGAAAGGATTTGGGAGTTTATTGTTGTTAGTCTCTGCTTGGGATACAGAAGAACAGCCGGAGTCCCTGCCTGGCTGCATGCAGCTGTCATTTGCTACTTCTCATTGCAATCAGACTTTTTTCCGTGCAAATAATGTCCTCTACTATGTTTTTTTAATCCCAAGAAGGCTCATTCCTTCATATAGTTGGCAATGTTGCCTCACCGTCAGCAGTTCTTTTAAATATTCTGGGGTTTAATTACTTTAGTCTCTGTTTCTGAAGTGTGAATGTCATTCGGAGTTATGACTTGATGTAGGTAATTCTTTACTCGTATAAAGTCAGATTGTGTAAGGGCGCGAGGTGTGACCTCCTGTGTGTGTTTTGGTCTCCTTCAAGCCTGTGTGAAGTTGAAATGCCTGCTGCGATGCCAGGCACTGCTGGTCAACCCCCAGACCCAGTGCTCGGTGTCGAGTGCTGTTCTGAACACAACCGTGTGCATCTGTGGCAGGAAAAAAAGTCAAGGAGAGGAAATATTTGAATTAAATACTATTTTTGCTAAATTTACTGCTTATCCAAAGTGAGTATTTCTGACATATTGACGCTTAAGTGTTCTCAGTCACGTCCCACACCCTCTCACACACACTCCTTGCCATAAATATGGTTTGTAGTTAACTGTAGAGATACAGCTTAAGACCTATGATGAATATTTAGACATTACACTACCCTTACACTGACAACTGAATGCTAGGGTAAGATTGAGGGGAGGTGCAAGGGTGTTTTTGTCAGCTATTGTCAACTTTCTGCCAGAAAAATAAGGGGGTCTGGAGAAAGGAAATCTCTCAGGATATACATGGGATGGAGAATGCTAAATGTAAATGCTTCTGTTTGTCCTGGTGCTCTCCCATCCTTGCAGACTAGCCAGGAGCACCTGATAAGCAGCAGCTTTACTCTACAGGCTTTGATACTGGAGCAGCTGTGGTGTCTCATTCTTGTACGAGATATTTCATCCTTGGTAACAGTGGGTGTGGGGTGACAGCCCACATCTCTCCGTGCTTCCTGGACCTGACAGCAGCTCTTGGGTGGCAAAGGCTCTTCATAGAGAGCACAGGAGGGGGTAGCTGTCCAGCATTGTATGTGATGGGATCCTTAATTAACATCAGTCCTGTCTAGCTTACCTGTCTTTCAAGAACCTTCAGTACTCATCACCCAGTTCCTATGACGTGTCCCATGGAGAGACTGCTTATTTTCAGCTGCAAACACACTTGAATTTAGTTTAACTGTTAGAGGACACTTCATTTCCTCTGGAGACTTTTAAACTGTGTATTCAAGGCTTTGTGGCATTGAGCTGTGGTGAGAACTGTTTTTGTGGTTTGTTGCTGCTCTCTTCCCTGTGCTGTCCTCACAGGGTCCGGTTGCATGGGACTTCTCACTGCTGGGGGGGGCTGAAGGAAATGGGGGTTTAACTCTTTCAGGGAGATATTCTTCCGGGTGTGCAATGCATTTTACTCCATTTTCCTTTTCCGTCAAACACAAGTTGAAAATAACCCCTTACTCAAATGGCAGAGAAGGGTTTAGCACAGTCTTAGCAGTGCTTAAATTTAAAGTGAGCAGGTAATTTTAATCCTTCAGCATTATACACATGTAATTATCTTAACTGTCTACTACACAAACATAGCTGTAGTTAAAATGAAACAAATGCTTTTGTGATTATTGTGAAAGAAGTAACCGCTTCTTAAAGCTTGATAGATTCCTGGATTATTCTTCAGGGATTCCCATCTGACAGTTCTAGCCTTTGTGCCTCTTACTTGCCTTTCTACATACACTTAATCTGAATTACAACCGTTCAGAAGGAGATGATGCGAAAACCCCTCTTTAGCCTCCAGCAGAGTATCGGGTTTGTTGAGCAGAGCGCGTTGCTGGCAGCACAGAGCGGGGATCCAGTCGCACCCGCTGTTGTGGTAACGGGTGTCTGGCTGTACCACTGCTACAGCCTTTGGAAGGCGGCTCTGTCATTGTAAGTCTCCCAGCCAGGCACATACACCGTAGACAGAAGAATATGGAGTTACCAGGGAGCTTGGGGAGAAGTTGTGGGATGCTCAAGGGTGCAGGAGAAATCGGCAAGTAAGATGTAGCCCTTCAATTTTTCCCTGTCTTAGAGCTGAGAGGAAAGGAGGTGATGCCTCAGATGAGACATAAAAAAGCATCAGGATTGCCCAAAAGTAAACTTCAGCTCCGTAGATCTTCAAGAGAATAACCACAGGGCATTTCAGTCACTTTGTGCTATGACCTCTTTTTAATTTCCTTTCCTCTTTCTCCTCCACAGTGGCTCTCGGTCGTAATCAGCCCTTGAAAAAAGAGAAACCGAAATGGAAAAGTGATTACCCCATGACAGACGGACAGTTGCGCAGTAAGAGAGACGAGTTCTGGGACACAGCCCCGGCGTTTGAAGGTCGCAAAGAGATATGGGATGCCCTCAAGGCTGCTGCGCACGCTTTCGAGAGCAATGATCACGAACTGGCACAAGCAATCATTGATGGTGCAAACATAACACTACCACATGGTAGGTTCACCTAAGATGGATGTGGCCTGTGAGAATTGCAACAGTAGGCTAAGGCAAATGTAGTTTTTAACCTGAAAAATCAATTGAGACACGTATGCAGTAGTTTAAAATAACTGTATTTCAGTATCTATGTCTTCCTATTTGGTGTTTCAAAGCAAAATCATGTTAGTATGTAGAGGGACCAAGAAAAAGGTACCTTTGTGTAGTTACCTAAATGTGAATGCACGAGCTGGTACGTGGTGTAATGCACAGTTTAAGTGTCTGATCTCTATAGGCAGCGCTTGTGACTTTCTGTAATCTCGTGAAACACCTGGATGCTCAAAGGCACAATTTTCTTAAGCTTTTTCCAGCCTCCCTTTTTCAAGGGAGGAAGTTATATTTTTTTCTTCCTGATACCACGCACGGGCTTTTTGACACTTGAATCTTTTTGGTTTTTAAGTTGTTTTTTTTTTTCTGAACACTGTGAAAAACTTTCCCAAAAACTTGGTGCTATCAATCTGCTGTATGATGTTGTATGAGATGTAAACTGTAAGCACTTACTCTGTGTGCTTTCCCCTTGTTTCTGTTGCTCTGAATTTTGTGGTTTTGTTTTTTCCAAGCTTTCTTCTCCCTCATTCCACCCTTCTGAAATTAATCACTTTCCTTTATTCCCAATAGAAATACAGTTCCAGTTCTCTATTTTAAAAAAAATAAAATCAAATGGATTTGTAGCTTCAGCAACCTGAAACAATAAGGATGAAATTAAAAACAAACAACCAAAAAAACCCAATACACACCAAGAAAAAAAGTCATCACCTACCAACCCGTAGCTAAATGCAGGAAACTGAAGCAGACACGTGTCCTGGTTAGGCTCTGGTGGGTACCCTCCTTTCCAGAAGGGACATGGAGGGGCTTATGCCAAATAATGAACTTGTTCCTGGTACATATAGAAAACATTATATGTGTGGTGACTTAGAGTCCCCTGGGAAGAGAAAAAGGATGGTTTGGAAGATCCTGTACCTTGTTTCCCAGGGTAACTAATCTTCATGAGATTGACTATTCATGTTGCCTTTTTTTTACTTTTACTGGTGATGTTTAGGACCTACCCTTCCTTAAGGAGTCACAGTTAGTCATGTACTTAGTTGGGAAAGGGTGGATTTGGGGATCTGTCTGTCTTTCCCCATACTAAAGTGTGAATCATTACTGGTAGTTGTGCTTTAGTGTGTTGCTTTCCCCGCTCCTGTTGTGCAGTTGGGATCTCTGAAATGTCCCTGGGAGGTGGAAACTTCCAGTGCTGCAACATAACCTGGCTTTTCCATAATTCATGGGCAATCTATTGTGATTCTCCAGATCGTTGTTTGTTTTCAGGGAGGTTTGTGTTTTGCTGGTTTGACTGATAACGAGCGAGTTTTTGTCAAGGGTGGTTACGCATTCAGAAATGGTCTCTCTAGTAGCTGTAATTTTAAAGAGGAATTTGTCAGTCATTTCCAGAACATGCCAATGCCAAGGAGATCTCAGGTCTCTTCTTTGATGGATCTGTTGGAGATCTGTATACGTTCTAGGCCCAGTCTATCGGAGAGAGAAAAATAATTTCCCTGCTGTAAGCTTATGTGGTTTTCAAAAAAGGGAGGAAGGAGTCAAGTTATCTAGTGTGCAGCTGGTATCAGAAGACCTTTTTCTGCCTCTATTTGTCATATGTGTTTCTTTCATTGCACAAGTTCATAAAACTGGTCAGAATCTGGAAATCCTAAATTACCTACAAGCTTTTTGATTTTTATATATCAATACTGTGTTTGAAATAGCATATTGTATTTATTCTGTGGATTTTTGTCCGTTCGAAACATCTACGTTGCTGAAAATGTCCCGGGACAACCTGGATGTTTAGGCAGCTTGTGAGCTGGAGGGAATTGTATAGGCAAGAGGGGCCTGGCAGAAAGGATAACTGAAGTTACTGAGAATTTTGTCACAGTTCAGATAAATGGAAATAATTAGTATCTTAGAGATTATTTGCAGACCTAAGGTAGTTGCTGCAATGTTTTGCTTAGTTGCCAGTATAAAAATAGTAGAGGTCAGGAAAGCTCAATGTTATACGTGGGGAAGGTTTAAGAAAATATAGATTATCTTCCACTGTGGTCTCTTACTGCTTATGTAATTTGCTCTCTAGATCAGACTTGAGTTTAGCCTAAAGGATTGTCTCTCAGTGTGTAAAGGTTCACTGTCCACAGAGAGGGTCAGAGTCTGCTTGTGACGATGCACGGAAGACTGATAGAAAAGTAATTCTCTTAGTAAATGAAAATTTTAATCACGAGTGTGCTTTTGCTGTAAGAGGGATATTATTTGTATAATGTGGTTACAGAACTTGATGAGACCCCACTAACGAGCTATTTTGACAGCATAAGATTATGTATTCAGTTTAAATGCTGCACAAGTGTACAGAGGAACAGCCCTTCCAGGGAGACATTAAATTTATGGCATCATCATGCAAAGAAACTGTTTGACATGTTAGGTCTCTGCTTCCTCTCGTTAAAAATGGCATAACAACTTGTAATTGCGGAGGAGGATTTTATTTGAGTGGGAAAGTTTAAGCAGTTTAAGTCTGCCTGGAAGTTTAAATCTGTGTTTGGGTTCTGAGGTGGAGTCGCCCGTGTGTCCTTGTTCCTCATTTAATGAGAAGTGAGGATGTGTAATGTACAGTTAGTTTTAACGCTTCCAAATTTTGAGAATAGTGTTTCTTAGCTTCTTGAATAACTGCTTATTAAGCTCAGACTTTATAAATATGTTTCAGGCTTTAAGTCTCAGCAGTTTCTGGTTGCAAGCTAAAATCTGAAACTGGACAGATAACTCACTTTTTTTTTTTTTCTCTCAGGCAGCCTGAGGAATGTAGAATGGATGCTGTACCCTGGAAATTAGCCTTTTAATGTCATTGAATGTAATGCTTTAAGGGGGAAGAAGTATGTGAACTCTTAAATTTGGCTTTTCAGTAGACAGTTTGCTTGGGGTGCAGCCTACTACTGGCAGACTGTAGTCTGTTTTCTGAAGCCCACATATAGCATATTCAAAATATTTCAGAAGAAAGTCAGGAATCAGACTCATGTCAGAAGCTCTATTGGCCAGGCCAGGCCTGACCAGAGGCCAGATTCCAAATACAGAGAATATTTTGGATATTTATCCAGGATCTCGAGTTTATTACCCGCAAAATTGAATAAAAAGCAAGTAAAGCAACTTTCCACTGGTGACACTTGTCTTGTGCATCAGCTGCTTTCATAGTTCTCTGTGCAATGTGACCTTTCCAATCCAGAGAAAGCTACTTCTTTTAGAAATTCAAGCATTTCTTAGTCATCAGGCATTGTTAGTGCAATGTATGAATAGATTATGAATAAAAACCTTCCATTTATTGGCTCAATAATGCCTGTTCTCAGCAAACCAACCTTATCTCCAGGCAGGTAGGACAAACCAACTGTCCTTGTTCCCAACGACACCAAAAACCTCTGTGTTTTTGTTTACAAAAGCTCACTTTGTGCAAAATAAAAAAAAAAAAAAAAAAAAAAAAGCTGTTAAGAAATCCAGCTGCTGCATATACATTAACTACCCAGTCCTGTGCTTGCCTGACTTACACTACAACCTAGATTTATCCACGTAACTGCTGAGCAGTGCCGTTCCCAGTGTGAGATTTGTTTGTCCTTCCTGCCCTGGACTCTATTGCAGGAGTGTCACCTCTGAAATTTATCTTTTATACCTTTTTTTTAATGTATCTGTACGTGTTTACTTGTCTAAGAAGCAAATACGTGTCCAGTTCAGGCTGTATTTTCTATAGCAGAGTTAGGAAGAGACTTAAAACGTTTGCAGAGCCTTCTGAAATAACACCTAAATAAATGCCTGCGTGCAATTTTGTCTTCTGGTCCATCAGAAACCCTGGTGGAAACTGCTTGGGAGTGCCCGAGTGCCTCCTCGGAGTTTAAGCTTTGTTTCTTCTAATAGCAGCAAAAGGGGACAATTTGCTGCTCAGCCTGTGCGTGAGAACACTCCATATTTTCCCAAAGAAAGCAACCATTTAGGAAGATGACATGTAGATTTTCTTTATCTTTTTTCCACTAAGGAAATAATTTGAGAATGTAGCTGTGGCATTTTTGTACACAAATGCTTGTATTTGTTATGGAGTAGGCAAGGATGGGATGTTCTTCCTTTCACAGCTTACCAAAGAATCTTGAAAACCAAGATCAACTAAGATAAATTCCTTAACTCTACTGAAAAAAATGATTTTTAACTGATTTTTTTTTTTCCCCCTCCCAAAGGAAGAGGTCTTCTGCAAAATGATGCAATATTATGAGACTATGGCATTTCCTCTCTTTTATTTTCTCTCTGCCCGAATGAGGTTTAAAAAACCCAAGCCAAACCCATGCCATCTACATTTTAACTGTCCCTGTGTGGTATCTTGTGTATGCATTCAAACTGTGCATTGCATACAAAATTAAACCTTGCGGGAAGAGGAGGAGTGGGAAGAAGGGGCTGGGGAGTGAGTAAGAACTGACAGAGGTTTGCAGATACAGATTCTGGCCTAGCTGATGCTGCAAAAATAAAATTGTGGGGTTTTATTCCTGAAACCTGTAGAAAAGGGAGGAAAAAACATATGTCGTCTTAACACTGCATTCAGCCAGATCTCTCACTTGTCTAACCTGTGTGAGGACGAATCTAACCGATGTAATTGTTTTAATGGATGCCTTTTGCTGTCTGTGGTTAAAAATAGCACATAGGAAGTATTAAATAAATAAATAAGCTTGTGGGATGGGCTTAGCACTTCTCATCTATCTTGGGTGCCTCTGTGGGATGTATTTAAAAATAGAAATAACGTTATTGCCAATTTATACTTTTTTGTGTGTGTCTTAAAGTAGCACATCCTCAATATTTTATTAATGAGTCTATTTAAATTTAATGAAGAACAGTTTTGCATACTTCTCAGCTATCAAAAAGGAAATGTTGGAGTGTGTAGTATTTTATTAGGGTCTGCACCAAATGTTAGTGTTGAGCTAAACTTGTCCTGAATATAGTTAATATTAATTGAAATCTCCCTGGGGTTAAGTGGAGTTTTTATATTTCAGGATGGACGCTTAATCTGCTGTAGCACAGTTATGGTATATTGGATTTTACTCCTTTAATACTCTTTGAATGATAAAAGGGCCTCTCTGTTAAGCAGTGGCTTTATGCTATGGAGCAGTCAACTTCTCTATGCCTTAAAATACAGCTCCTGTAGCTCGCAGCGTGCTTTTTCTGAGAGCAGTCTTGCAGCGCTGGCTCTTTGTGTGCGAGCAGAGCTGTCACATTTATTGTGTGTAACACTTAAGATCATGAAAAGTGGGGATGTGAGTATTTAACTGAAATGCTGGGGAAAAGTAGGTGAAATTACTGAAATATTCTTGCCAGGAATAGAGTATTTTCTTTGTCTTTGGGTGAAATATTCAACACAAAACCAAAAAAACCCTAAACCAACAGCAGTGGTGTAAAGGACAGTGTGCTTCACCTCGGCTGTTTACCCCACCCCAGTCCAAACACCAATTCCCAATTGTAGCAAAACTCTCTTCTTTTACCTTTTGAGCTATAACTATGTGTCATACTGCAATATTTGCTGCCTTTGAGCCTGATGTTTCCCTGTGCTATAGAGCAGCTTTTAATGGCTGTGCCTCCAGTCTGGCATCCCTCTGTGCCCTGCCTCCCTGTCCGCTGCCCTGGGCTTTTGGAGTCGGCTGCTCCCTGGAAGGACACGTTGCACCACTTCACATACCTGTCGTTCTCCAGCGCTCGGCTGTGGGTCAATACAACAGCAGGGTGCAAGGGCTCCTTGCTGACCAGCTTGGTGGGGGGGCTGGGTTTTTTTTAGGACTTAGCCAGTACGATGTAAGCACTTGCTAGTTGTTCTCAGTAAAGAAAGTTACCCACTGCCGTGTTGAAAACTCCATTTTTGTGTGTAGATGAAGGAATTTACGCTGTTTCTCAAGACCTTGGGACTGCAAGGTGGAGGGAAGAGGGTGATGGCTAAAGTTGATGGAAGGCTGCGATTTTGGGCAAACAGAAGAGCAGCCCATAGCACAGGTGTGTTTGGCAAGATGTCAGCACCGCTTTTAGCGTTGATCACATCCATTGGGCGAGAAGTCCCGAAGAGGTTGTTATACTGCTTAGATGAATCACTGGGAGTGCTGGGAAACTACTTCTCCCTGCTGCAGTTGGTGTTTCACCTTCTCTCATTGGTCTGGAAGTAAATCAGAAGAATTATTGAAGCTTTTTGGGAAACGAAAGCTGTGCTTGTGCTTAGGCTGGAGCATGATTTGTTAACAGTGGGCATCGTATGCTTTATTGCTACCTGGCACTTATGGACTCTTCATACGTTGCCTTTATTAGGATGGTGCTTTAACCTTGTTCCGTGGGTGCTATTACCTTTTTCCATCCTTACTGAGAATATTCTAAGTTTGGAGAAACTTCAGGCTGACAGATTTTGCTTTGCTCAAACTTCTTTTCTGCAGCAGTTTTATGAGAAGTTGACATACCAAGATCGTGCTGGTGTGAGAAATACAGGATTTGCCTAAAGCAGTTGTCCCCGGCGTTTGAGACTCAGTAGACAATACAGTCTGTATTGGTGGTAGAGGCAAACCGTAAGCAAAATACCATTTTCCTCTTTCTTGTGGAGCAGAGAAACACAATAATGATGGGAAAGCTGAGCAGTATGTGCCATTGATATAAGTTAGTCATTCCAACGAGGCTCATCCTTGCTTGTAAGGAGAGAGGAGTGTGTACAGACCCTCCTTGGCACAACAAACCACCTAAGGGTGTGTGTGACTTGGAGTAGGGGAAGGGAGCTTATTTTTGTAAAAGCAGTAACTAAGGATGTAAATAGCATTCAATGCTTTTATTGAAAAGAAACCAGCCAGCTCTCTGTCCCGGAGAGGGAAAGTTAGCACTCAAGTGCCAGCAGGCCTTTTAAGGCTGTATCAACTGCTAGTGACTGTGCCACTTCATAATAATTCGATACAAGGTATTATATATCACAGGTATATAAACTGGTTTGCATTAAAACCAGATCCTATATCAGAAGAGGGGTTCTTTATACCATCCAGGAGTGGAAACAAACTTACTTTTTCTAAGTTGAGGGTTGAAGCATAGTGTCTATTTCAAATGATTAGAGATTTTATTCTGTTGCAGATTTTGTGCATCATTTCTTAGAAAATATCTGTGTGATGTTTTTACCTATTAAATGAGTTTACCTGCCAAACCCCGCTCCTTCATGAATGTTAAAGCTCCACATATCACGTGCTTGATATTAGCATCTAGGAAGTGCTGCATGTGAGTACCAGTGGTAGGATGCTCCTGGAAATGAGCTTTCTGCAATGGGCCCTGTGTATCCATCTAATATACTGATTTTCTAGGCTTACAAAACAGGAATCGCTAAAAGTGAGTTGCCAAACACAGATGGGAAAAGAGGCCCTGGAAGGTACTTGACAGGTTCTCAGGAGTTAGTTTTTAAATGCGTAGAGTAATTTGGAAATATCTACAACAAAATTATATAGCAGATGTTTAACACTGACCCTTTAATATATGTCTCCTGTAAAATAAGTAGCTCCAGAAGTGGAACTTTGTCGTTTTTGCCATGCTCTTTGTGTTACGGCTCTGTTGATCAATACATCATTGTATTGATGAATCTGTGGTTGACAGAATCTGTACAGTAAATTTTGCCATGGCATCGTTAGCATTTAAATTGAATCTGCTTCTGTAAACTGCTGCCTGTTAAGCCACAGCATCCTTGTGTTTTTCCTCCCACCCTTGCCTGCAAGCTTCTGTATCCATTGCTTAGCCTTTGCTCTAGGGGGTTAAGGCTGTAGGAATTGCTTTCGCAGTACCTCATTTGTCTGAAGAGACTTTTTAATTGTCACTGACAAGATGTTTTCTTCTGTAATGTGTATTATGTTGTTTACACACACACAAAACATTGTTGGGCGATGTGTTTTTGTCTGTGGCTACAGAATGCTTGGTCAGGTTTCTGTAATGTTGCTTTAAGTCGCTTTAAAAGGATAGTGAATGGTATTTTGGTGACTGGCCGTCTAATTTTAGACTTCAGTAGTTATGAAAGCTTTGGGAGGTCTGACTATCAAAGTGTATCTATCAATATGATCAGCAGTAGTGCTGAGATAAGCATGAGGGACGTAGAAGTTAAGGAAAGAAACCTTTCTGTGGTGAATATCAAAATTTATAGTTGAGGGTACTGGGTTTTTTTGCTTGTTATTTTTGGTTGTTCTGGGGTTGTTTGTGGGGTTTTTTTGTACTAAACTGCTCAGCAGAAAGCAGTTCTTGGATCAAGAGGGGACGATGACATGACGTGATTTTGTTTTGGTTTTAATTCAGTTTAAAAAATACCAAAAGTAATGGACTAAAACCCCGACACTGGTGGTGTTTTGCAAGCAAGCTATCAAGTCACTAGCAGCTGTTAGTGCCGAGGACATGAGCAGGCATTAGGAGAGCACCGCTTGTATTTTGTTTTTTCTTTTACGCATCAGTGTCTATTTTTAAAAGTTGTTGACATCAAGTTTCCTCCTTAAGTTTATCTTTGCTAAGATGGTTAGTCTTGAATCTTTCTTTTACAAGACTGCACCCAGACTGTTTAATATCTTCCTGCCTCCGTGTGTGTACAGCACCGACAGATACTCTGGAAAGGGTTGCCTGCCTGGGTGAGAGCTGGGGTCCTGGTGTCAGTGGTGCCTCTCTCAAGTTTTGACAGGCCTGGTTTTTGCAATCTCATCATCACATTACTCTGAAGCACACACATGGTGCGAGGACGCAATTAGTGTGCAAAGAGGTGCTACCATCCAACTGCTGGATGGGCACCTGCTTTGCGCTTCTGCAAAGCTGTGGTGGAGACCGGCTCGTTTTCAAAATCCATTTCATGGAGCAACTTTGTACATGCTCCTTCTGCTCTCTCTGTCCTCAGAAAGTACCTCCTGCTGATGAGAAATCTCTGAAATGCTCTGGCTGTTGCACTTCTGCTGATGCATGGTAATTGATTTTTTTGTTAGAAGGCTTAATCTCAATTAGGGATCTTCAACCAGTGGCCTGCAGGCTGTGTGCTCCCTGCTCCGACACCGAATTCAACCTGCTCCAGCCCAGCCACTGCTCGGAGACAGCTGACAGGGTTGCAGCTCTTCCCCCTCTGATGTCTCTTGCCTCCATGATCCTCAGCATTTTCTCTGTCCATCGTTGAGCTGGCACGCCTGGAAAGACGACTTGTTGCTCTTGGGAAATGCCTTTTTCCAGGGAGCCTCATGTGGAGGCAGTCCTGGGGAAGGGCAGATGGTGCTGCTGCCTGAGCAAAGCCCTCATAAACGTTGAACTCCTCAAGACAGGTCCCTTTGCTCTGTAGCTGTTGCATTTGAAGGCTGGCCAGATACTTAGAAGGTCTAGCAAGTTGTCTGGTAAAAAGAAGAGAATTGTTTCATTTTTGCTTTTGATCTGTATGAAATTTAAGGCAACAAAAGTCAATTATTACACCAATTACTTCAACTTTTTTGTCCTTTGTAAAAAGAACCAAGGATTCAAAATGTGGATGAAAACTGCAGAATGTTTAAACCTTTTCTAAGGCCTTGTTCTCATTCTCTTTTACCACTTTCTGTTGTCGTTTGATTTAACAGCGCTGTCAAGTCCATGAAGCCTCACCATGTGACTGTTGCACAGTTGGCAGCTTTAGCTGCATTTTTGTTTTAAAACTGGAACTTCAAGCTGGAGATAGCCAATTTATAAATATGAGTGAGAAAACAGCTCTTCCTGGCTGAAAATACAGCACGTTATTTCAGTTCCTGGATGCTTAAAGCAATCCATTTGTTTACCTTCACGCTAAAAAAGGGGCAAGTTTGCAGCATTAATTTATAGACTATAGTGCAGCAGAAACACCTTCTTTCATAGTAACCACTTCAGAGCTGGGAGTCAATAGCTTTGGAGAAACCTTTGTTTTGATTAAGTGGAGTTGTGAACGCTTATGCTCTTTCCCCACTTGACCTTTGAAAGCCTTCTAGGGGAGAGAAGCAGGGGTTAATGCCGTTAACCTCAACCTGCGCTGACATGGTCTCATAGCCAGTTGTTTTTGCTCTTCAGCTATGTTTTGTCCTGTCTCTCCTCCAGTTTTTACTCTGAAAGGACCCACGTAAAGCAGAGTGTTACTGAGAAAGTGCCTATAAAGCACAAAATACACGAAGAAAGAGAAGCCCTTGTTTCTGTGTGAAGTGATGTGTAAGGTTTCCTGCCTCACAGGGCTACCTGTTGCTGGTTGGTTTGTTTTTTTCACTTGATACAATTTCTTGGATTGTTTTTACTTGGGTGAGAGGAGAGATGCAAGGGAGCAGGGAGGCAATGCTGTGCAGCAGGATGGGGCTGTTGCTTTGCTAAATCCCTTCTTCGGAGCTGTTGGCCCTTTGGAGAGTGTGCATCCTAGCAGGGGAAGTACTGAGAGCTAGTGACTTTGGAGTGTGTTGGTGTCGTCGGTGTTTCTTTCAGGTATGAGGCACACCATGCAGAAAGCAGAATGTATATTCTCAGTTTGGTAAAGTGGAGTTGGCTTCCCAACACTGACCAGGACTGAGGAGCAGGCTGCTGGCTTTTGCTTACACAATCTCCTTGTTCCCCTTCTACATCTCTTCGTGGGGCCACAGGATGCTGAACAGGGTCAATGGGCATCTCTAGGTTTAAAATGCCCTTTACTACAACGTTGGGTTGCATTTGGCATTCTTCTGTTCGCCCATCCAGTCTGTGAGGCAGCTGCGAGCACCTGTAGCTGGGGATTGATGGGAGCTGCAGCAGCAGGAACAAGCAGGAGCTGGGAGATGGGCACTGCTAGGTTGGTTTTGCTGCTCAGGAAAACCATCCTTACATCTGCAGACTCAGAAGTGATGCGAAGGGACCATTTATGAAGGACCTTTACTTTTGCAGCCCATGACTGGTGTGTGTTTCAGAAAGAGAAGGGTGTAAACCAGCAGCAATTTTAAAATGTGGTGCACTGCAGAGGATCCCTCGTCTACCACATAATAAAATGATTCTTAACAATACCATTAAATGGGTTATTAATTTCCAGCCCTGAGCGAGATGTGACTCCAGATTTCTGAAGGGCACTGGGGTGTAGCCCCTGCGTCCTGGGAGGACTGTGCTCCACTGGGATGTAGTTAGATGAAGTGAGAGGTAGAGATGCTTGGAGTATCATCCATCGCTTGGCTGTCGCTGTGCAGCTTCTGGCTGGATTAAACCCCTGCGGTTTGTTTGGTATTAGAGAAAAGCTTTCTGTAAAAGTGAGCTGCTCAAGAGATCCCCCAACTGAAAATGAGAGAAATACCAGTAACTTCTTTTGTAATTGGTGAATTTAGCATGAGAAGGCTGCGTCTGCAGTGCCTACCAGGCGGTGCTCCACAGGGTTGGTGTTTCTCTTGTTCTCAAGGAAGCAAATGACAGCCAGGCTAGCGTTTGGCCAATATTCGTGTTCTTTCTGCGTTGCAGCCGCTGTGCACAGCGTGTGGTGGAAAGCTCAGCACAGAAATTTGTCGGTAGTGAATGAGGGGAAATGACAATAGCTAATCAATGAGGCAATTAAAGGTAATTGTTGGAATTGGGTTAGGGTCTCACTACTGGAGGTACTTTTATTCTGATGATGCACCCCTTTCTGTTAATTTAGTTCTGGTTTCCATCCTTTTGAAAATTCCAGATCATTATGTGGGATCTCTTACTCATCTCTGCCGTGTGCTTGAAGTTAACATACCTGTGCTGGTCCCAGACACTGAGGAGTAAGTACATGTATTCAGAGCGCAAAGTGCACCCTGCACTGCTCTAAAGCAAAGGGCTGGTCTGGAAGATGGTGAGAAGACCCATCCATATTTGGGAATTGTTTTAATATCCTCACCCCTATAGCCTTTGTTAATGCTTGTGACACTGGGACATGGGTGATTCTGCGACTGCTGACCCCGTGTCAGGTATTTTCCATCGGAATGGTAGAAGGTCTCTCTGCCATCCTGAGTGCAATGTGTTGGTGCTAGAGAAGGACACATGGCACTGTGCTTCACTGGCCTCCTCCTAACCTTGAAACGGAGTCTTATTTCCTCAAAAGCCTCTTCAGCCAAGAGCTACAATTAAGATGATGCTTTCTGTCATTTCTGCTGTGATTAATATTTTTAAAATAGACGCACAACATCCTTTCTGAAGGATGCTGGATTTCCATGTGTTCAAGTGGAGCATTGAATCAAATCGTCAGGATGTAAGGCAGTTGTGGCTGACTGAAATATTTATATATCTAAGTGCAGATTAGAAACTATCAACCCTGCAACTGAAAACCCACTTACGGCTACATCCTACAGTTGTTTTCTTCAAATATTTTTTTTAACTTCTGCTCTTGAAAGGTATTTTGAGGAGCTTTGTCAACATAATTGCTTGGACTCTTCTCAAGTCTCTTCCCCTGGTAGCATATGCCTGTCTGTTTTCTGTCTTTGGTTTCAATTTGCCTTTTCTGGTGCAATGAGGACAACCTACAACACTGTTTTCAGAACAGCTTTCAGAACACACTATCACACCAAGACTGAGTCTACATGAGGGCCATGCTCAAAATAAAGCCGGACTCCTGACAAAAGAACATTTCAAGTTCTTCATAGAAGAAGCTGCAGACTGCTTGTTGATCTGCGTGTTGCAGATCTTCCAGGCAGGAGTATGTCTCTCTCAAGTGAATGATTTTACTCTAGTATCTGATAGTGGTCAGGACATGGTGTCTAGTTTATTAGATACTTCACGGGAGTGGACATTTACTCCATCACTGGCCACTTAGCAGTGATGAAACAGAGTATCTGCTTCATCTGCCTTGCTGTCTGCTAGTAAAATGAGAAAAAGAAATATGAAGTGTTTAAAACGTATTCCTCGTTGAAAATTTCAGTGTAAGCCAATGAGAGTCCCTTAGATGCCGCTTTCTGTGCGAGAAGGTGATTTTCAGAGGTAGAATTGCTCTGTGTGAATTACAGAAGCAAGGATTTTGCTCTAAAATTGGTGTTCCTGAAGGAATTGGTGTCCTTCAAAGTGCCTCATTTCAGTAAACGAGGGACTCAGACAGACCCTGGGTGTACCTCACTTGTTCCTTGCCTGTGGATGCATCCTGCTCCTCCTCCACGATCTCCAATTGACAGCAGCCGTGGCATTTATTCTCTTTCTCAGTTTTGGCTTCAGATATCTAAGTACTAGGAAGATGGTAACTTTTCTCCAAGACCAAGGCAAGATAGTTAGGGTCAAAAGTGACTGAGTTGCAGGACATTTATCCCCAGTGCAGCTTTTTAGGGCCAGGTAATGGCTGAGGAAATTCCCACCTGGGGTGTGTCACAGAGCCTGGAAGGTATTTCAGTACTTTTAAATCTTCCACAACCTCTTTGAATAAATGCCTTGGGATGGTAACTTCAGGTTACATTCAGTAATGACTGGGCTTCAGTGAGTGTGTTACCAAACAGATTCACCTCTGGAAATGGAGGAGAAAATTCCTGAATATGTTCAGCACTTAGCAGGCTGATAAGTGCATTGGAACCTGATGAAAGGGTGTGATACAGAAAGCAGCTTCATCTAGTGAATCCAGATTTGACAGCAAGGGAAATAATACAAATTTCTAAGAACTTCTTTTTTTTTCTTAGTGCTAACGTGCCTTGTGATAGTATAGTTTCAGAAGGTTTAAACAATAAGGGACTTCTGAATCATAACTTGAAAGAGGCTGAGTTTGTTTGGACCTCGAGCTGGCAGTTGCTTTTTGCTGACAGTTACCACTGGGAAGCGAAGAGCTTTGCTTTTTTGCTGATGTGCGTCTGAGCCCAGTACGGAATAAGCGATGTTTGGTTTGTAGCGTTATTGCAAAGAAAACTTGCAGCAAAACAAAGTTTGTGTTTCCATACACATGGTGACCGTTAGTCATTACACACAAATAATGAAATCTCAGAGCTGCTTTTTTATTCTGTAGTGATCAAGCAGGTTTTTTTGTAGAAGGTCATAGCTCTAGCAAGACCTTGAATTTGAAACCTGTGTGGGCTCTTCCTGCCTGTGCAGATCCCCAAAGCCTCTGCCGGGCACACGTTCAGGGCGTAGTGCAGCTCTAAGGTGCAGTCATCTACATTTATGCTTGATCATTACATTTTTCTTTTTCTTTTATTATAAGGTAACTCTGAAGGAAGAACATCTTGGAGGTGAAGAGCAGATTACGTGGGATAAAGCCATGCTGCGGCCTTCCTTCCGTTGCTTCAAGTCTTTCCTGTAACCTTCTGTAATCCCCTCCGCCCCCACCTTTTTTTAAACAGCTTTGTGCTGTAGTTTTATTTTAGGATGTAGGTACTAATGTGGGATTGTGTCTGCTTGCTTGACCTCCCTGGAGCCTTTAACATTTTTACTGGTTATCCTTGGAGACTGAGCATGCAAATGAATGACTTCCATGCTCATTAGCAGGTCGTTTGAGTGTCAGTGCAGGGATATAGGCAAGCTGGGGAGCAGCAAGAGAAAAACAGTATGGGGCAAACTTTTGTCTAGGTCATTCTGTGCTTTCTGCCTATCCCCTGTTGCATATAGGTAGGTCGTGGGAAGAGTTGTTTAGTCCTAGAAAGCAGTTTTCCACATCCTTTTCTTATTGCAAACTGATGTGGGACTTCTCTGCACTCCATAAAAGCCAGCGTCTGCTTTTGTGTTCAGCCTAAGGGGTGGTCTCAGCTGCTCTGTTAGTTGAAGCTATAACTGCTATCTCAAGCTGTATTTCCAGCCGTATCCACTTTGATCTCAGATTAAACTACGTCTCAAATATCATTTTGCTGCCTGGAGAGGGCACTGTGGTGGGCAGGGGCCTGTTGGAAGGTTAAACCTGCTGGCACTGCTCAGGCAATGGGGATGGAGCAACTTGAGCTGCTGCAATCACTGGTTGTAATGGAACCTCCCGGTATAGGACAGGACTTAGCCTGGTCAGACTCTCCAGCTGAGCAGCAAAAGGGTGTGCTTTTTTGAGGTGGCTGCAAGAGTCAGTCCAAGGTAGAACAAACAGTTAAGGACGAGTGGATTGTACTTAATGAAATTAGTCTGAAGCTAAGGTGAAGTTTGCCTTTTGTCTTATTTGGAAAGGAGTGCAGCAGGCTGTGCTGTATTTCTTGGATATTGTTGTGGTCCACAGTGTTTATCACCAGTGTCCTGCTGATCTTCCCTGAAGGAATATCCTCTGCAAGTAAAATGCAAATACCATAGCAGTTACTTTGTTTTCCAGCAGTAACTGGGAATAGCAAAGTAGCAGCATATTAGGAAAGTGAGATTGAGTGTTTTGTGTATGGTTATTTTGCAAAAAGTCCTACTGTAATGGACAAAGACGTTTTTCTTCTCTGAAAATAGTGCTCACAAAGCATGTTGCTTTTCACAGGATGATGAAATCTTTGTAAATGTAAGAGTCTAGTTTAGGATTAACAAAACTTCTGCAGTCCAAATGGCATCTTTTATTCTGTCTTGTGAAAGAATGAAGCATTTGTACCTCAAGAGCCAGTATGCTGTGTTTGCTGGCAGCCTTTCTGTAACATCATAGTCAAACATCCATCACTTCTGCATCAGAAGGAGACTTTTACAAGTCTGGTTTAGGAGAGCAGAGGAGAAGCTTTATAGACCTCCAAAAAAAGCAAAAACTTAAGTCTTTGTGGTTGACAAGAGAAAAAAATCTCTTATCAGTTGTAGAAAATGCTATTGTTAACCTCCCATTTGGTTTTCCCTTTTAACCATGTTAAGTCATAGGATTTTGGATGCCGAGTGCTTAGATATTCACCCTTGGTTTACAGGAACAACAGACTAGTTAAAAATTCAGTGACAACAAAGGCAGCGATAACATCTGTAAATCTGAGTTCAGCCTCTGTGCATCCTCGCACTGAACAGATAACCTGGTCACTATAAACGTTGCCGAGTTACCTGTCCACAGAGGGATATGATGCAGCCTCAGGTGATTGTGATACTGTGCTTTTTGTTCTTCTCTAAATCTCCCAGAAGATGGGTAATGGAGAACACCAAATGTAAATGAAGAGGGTATGTAGAGAAGCTCTTCTACCAACCAGATTATTTTTTTTTATCTAAGAAGCCTGTCTAGACAGGCATCTATTTTAATGGCATGCAAAGCAGAATAGTACATGAATACTTCATTAGTAAAAAGACTTGTCATCTTTGAACCCTGCTGTAATGTTTCTTGGAAGCTGTTACCTTCTTGGAATATTAGATCCAAGTTTTACAGAGTGGTACAGAAGTGGCAGTCCATATGGTACTGCTAACACGATAACTACCAAGCATTAATACATAATTGACTTTCTCTATCAAGCCTGATTTGGGTAACGAACGACTCAGAGATGAATCGGTCTGTTCTAGAGTTTGTATGGTGGCAAAAGCCTGTAAGGAAAGAGATGGGGAAACTTGTTATAAAGGATGCCGTGACTGGTTAGCCAGCCTCTGAACCTGTGGTTATTGTTAAAATTCACCATCTTCTAGCATTGTTTAGTTCATAGTTGTTGTTCATAGTCCTGGTCTCGTAACTCGCAGTCCTTAGCCGGATTACAGGCAGGTACCAGCCCAGTGGGTGTCTCGGGTTGTCTGCCCCAACCAGAGCAGATGAAAACCCACTGAGCTGCATGGACTTGTAGGTATTTGTGCTCTAGTAAAACTGTATTAAGGAAGCAAAACTGTTGTCTAAATTTCACTGCTGTCAAGTGTTGAGCTTTCTGGTATAGGTCTCCTCATTCTCTGGGAGACAAACACAGTGGGGCTGCAGATCCCAGTTCTTCTGACAGGATTGCCACTGCTGTTCTTGGCATTAGTGAGTATTTCTAAGAGGAATTGTGAGGGAATTGGTTCAGGGCCCTGAGCTCCCCTTTCCCGCAACCATTTTCCTTCCTAGATCGTTCTCCATCCCCACCCATCCCTCTTTCCATGGCAGCTAATCCCTCTCCTCTCCCTGCCCTGCTCTCTGAGATCCAGCACGGCGGGGACACACCCACTAACTGCAGTTAAAATTTGAGGAACAGTGGCTTGCTTATCTAGTGCAGAAATGTCTGTCTTTCAGAAGACTGTGTTAATCTTAACTATCTTTCACCTTCAGCCTAGTTAATTAGCGCTAATGAATTACTGATACTGGTGCTTTGCCGTGATAAAGGGAGCAGATCAGCGTGCCGAGCAATGCACCTTGCATATCTGCACCAACCTTTTCCCAACATAAACATCCCCTGCTCTTTCCATGCCCCCCTCCCCAAAATCCAACCCAAACAGAAAGGTTTCTGGCAAGTGTAGGAAGCAGTGGCCTGCAGACAGGGTGGCTTTGAGCTACAGCCCACAGGCAAGACATACTTCAGATGGGGTGACGATGGCACATCTCTCTTAGCCAGCAGATTAGTGCAGAAGGAGCTGCTCAAACTCCTCGTCTTGCTTTGGTTTCTTTGGCAGGTGAGCACAGACCGTGCTATCTCAGAGCGCCAGCTCTGCGCTCGGCAGCACTGCTGCCCTCCCGTTTCTGTGGGTACCGGCTGCTGCTGATTCGCTGATAGCGGTTTGGGTTTGCCTCCCCCATGCCAATGTGCAGTTGTGAGTTGCAAAACTGGTTTTAAGAATGGTTTCCTAATGAGGTTACCATCTTGGTTCACAAACCTGCTCCGCACAAGAGTGAGGTGTGCTTAGTGTGAAGCAGGATGACTTAGGTACACATGGGGGATCTTTGGCTAGATATTTCATACTCTGACAACTAACTTGCTCTTGAAAGTATGACAGCAAAAGCAGCTGGTTACGGTTGTTCAGATTGGAAGGGACCTCAGGAGTCCATGTAGTTCACCCTCTGCTGCAAGTGTATCTCAGGTTATTACCTTGCAGAGCCTTTTCAGACAGCTGAACGTACATTATTTTATCAGTGGTCTTGGAGCTCGGGTGAGCTGGGTTTTCTAAAGAACATCCAAGCGTGGAGATGAGCATGAGCAGTGCAATAGCTGATTCAGTGAACCAGCTGCAAGGTAGTTCTCCTGCCAAAGAACAGGATGAGAGGATTAAAAGGCAGTAGCAGAATATCTTAATTTTCTCCTCCTTTCCTTTGTAATGCACTGAGCACAATTCCAGTCTGTCTTGTACCAGTTGCTGCAAGCGGGAGTGAGCTGGTCCCCACTCACCAAGCAGCTTCTGGAGCACTGGGATCTATCTCTTGCTGGCTCTGCAAGTTCTTCTCCTTTGTGGAACTGAGCCAGACCAATAATTTTCCTGTAAGGGAAGAACTGTTTTTCAGTGAGTTTGAAATGAGAATTATTAAATACTTAACTCTTATTATCTACAAAACCCATTCTTTAAGGAGCTGGAGTGAGTTCTTTGTTACAAAGGGAGGCTGAAGATGAGAGCAGGGCTGTGTGGTGTAAACAGTTGTGCTGTGGCTTTAGAGACAAGCTGGTATCTTTATAAGGCTTTGTACAGTTTTATGGTAGTTTTAAATTTGCACAGCCCATGGAAGTTCAGTACCTAAGAAGCACGGGAGCGGGCTTGTATATGTGGCTTACTATGAAGTGCTTCATCCACGCCGTTAATGATCATAGCTGCTTTATTGTTCTCTGTACGTGGTGGAAGGCACAGGCTTGCACGAGTTCTCCCACGCATCGTCCTCCAGAAAACGGCAGGGCTGCAGTTGTTCATTGCAGCATTAAGTGTTTCCAGTCATTAAGTTACACGGAGTTTAATGTGAAAGAGTTTGGTTTTGGTTGTTTTTTGGTTTTTTTCTATTAACTCCTCCCACTTTGTGACGGCTGTAGGTGAACTGGAACAAACCACTGCGTGTTTTTACTTGTTTGTCTCAATCGTGTTCACCTACTGAGCAAAGTCACCCTTCACCACTCTCGCGTGCTGTTGACGTCGGGGCACTTTTATTTCTTACAAGATCCTGTGACCTGGAGTCAGCGACTAATAAAGATGAAGAGATAGTTCAGCTTTTCTGTTTCAGTCATTGCTCTCTAGCAATTGCTATAGTGTAGAACCCAGGAGAAGACTCGCCTGTGTTCTGATGCTCATAATGAGTTTTAGGCATTAGTGACCTATACTGGATTCAAACCAATAGTTTACAGGTTTTTACCTCTACTATTGCCAATTTATTCAGCAATCCAGGCTCAGCTTGGGTTTGAAACAGAGCTTTTCAGTAAGAAAAACAAATGAACCAGCTGTTCCTTGGGCAAATGTGTTGTACACAGACACTTAAGATCTTTAAATTAGCTATTCTCATTGCAGTGCTTGATTTTGGGTTGCATTGTCTTAATTTCTCTTCCTGCAGCAGGTCTGGGGGAAGGGAAGAAATAAGAACTGAGCAGATTTCTAAGTTTTGGGCATTTCTGAGCAATCCTTTTCAAAACCTTAAAGAAATAGAACAGAAAACAATAAATTTGATGCTCTTTCTGAAGAGAGAATGGTGTACCGCTTTAAGGAAATGCCAAAATGCTACTAAAACGCATAAAAACACTTACATTTTTGGATGAGTGTGCTCATATATGCCTGACATCAGTAATTCTTGCAAGAGTTTACTTTCCTGTCATTTAGGTCTCTTAAACTGCTCGTCCTTTCATGTGCAGAAGGACAGGTCCAAACGCTGAACTGCTTAGAGGTGGAAGCGAAATCTCAACCCGTCCTTTTTTTAGTGTTTTTCCTTTCCAAGAAATCCAGAGAAGCATCTCCTTACTAATAATCTTAGTAAACCAAACTTTCTGTGGGCTGCAAGGCAATTCATTTCAAAATGTTCCTATTCCATATGCTTGATGATCACATCTGCTTGTTTTTCCGCTCGATACTCTCAAGCTGTCTCCTACCTGGACGATAACCAACAAGAAGCTCTACCTCGCAGCTTCTTCCAGAATTCCCATCCGCCGTGGTTCTAGCGTTGTGTCTTCTGCTTTCTCTGACTTCCATCAAGCCTATACAGTTAACTTCATAACTGTGTTGCAGCACCGATACTGAATGACTCTTGAGCTTGCTTGACTGTGCAAATCTTTAACTGGGAAAAATTCAGATTAATGAATCAATCGGTGAGATCCTCAAAGCACTCCTTAGGTCCCGTGCCATGGAACCTTAATTCTGACTGATGGGAAGTTGGAGAAGATTAGGGTTTGAGTGGGTGGGTTGGTTTATTAATTGGTTCTGTCATTAGTTTTCCTCAAGGGCAGTTCTTCATGTTGCTACCGGGATGTTTTGTGTCCAAGTTTATTCAAGTTATGTCAACATAACTTTAGGATTATTTGAATACTCAAGTATATGAAGTACTGACAAGCTTAACTTGTTTTCTCCTCAATATTATTGTGAGACCTCTTTATAACATGTTGATCTTTCATGTCCAGTAGAGAATCCTCCACCTAGACCTGCATGCCTGCCACTCATCCTCTCTGCTGCTTTCTTCCTGAAATCTGCCCGTCTTACATGGTTTCTTTGTATGATCCAGCAGTGAAAATTCAAAGTACCAGCTCATCTTCCAGGCTTTGGCATCTGAACTTGGTCTGGTTGCCTGATGCAGCGTCCAGCTGCAGGATCTGGAGAAGAAAGGGGAAGCAGAGGAGGGGAAACCTGTCTAAATGGCAGAATGCAGTGCTGGCAGAGCTGCCTGCACTGTGAAACCTCTGCTTGCCTTGCTTTTTTCTATCCCTGGTTTAAGGGAGGCTACATCCTTCCTATGCTATAACTGGCTGGTGAGGACCACGGTTGCCTAGGTAACAGGAAAACCTAAAAAAAAAAATATTTTTTTTTCTGTTTTCTCATAAAAGACATTCGTTTAATGCCCCCTTCCTGCTGAATAGCTTGTGTGACCCGAGCTGATGTATCTTGCAGAAAGGATCAAAAACATGGCTTTAAATTACAACAGTTAAATTACGAAGGTTTCTGTAGTTTGGATGTTTGGTTTCCTAGGTGTTTTGCACCGCATAAGGGACGCTGCAGCAAATGCCTCGGTGAAGAGCTGCCATCTGGCTGGGGAGACTGGCCTTGCTGTGGTTGCTGTGGGTTATTCAACCACTTTCTTCGCCTCCAATCACTTGCATTGACCTGCATTGCTGAAAATAGCCCCATTTTCATGGTGCCTTCTCGTTAATACGCTCAGCCATTGTTCAGCTTTTGAACCCCAACCAATGTGACACCCCTTCATGTCCTTCCTTTGAGTTTGTTGCCATTTATGACATCTTGAAGGTTGTAGCAGAGACTGACCTTCTCCAGAGACCACTTAACGGAAAGCCTCATAAAGCCCAGTGGGAATTAGCTGGCTGAAGAGGACCGGGCTGTGTGTGCACAGCTCCACGTCTCTTTGGAGGTGAGGACCAACACCTCCTCATCCCCTCCTTGGAGCTCCATCCCAATGGGCCTTCAGCAGGCACAGCGTGCCAGTAAGGAGGTGGTGCTGTCATGAACTCTCTTCTGCTCACGGTAGTTGTCTTCTGCACTTTAAACAATATATCCAGTCTTGAAAGCCATTAAGTGGTAGGTGGTAGGACTTCAGAGTCCTAGGGGCATTTTTATCAGGATGAGCGGAAGAATGGGATTACTGGTGAGGTTTATGGTAACCTGTTGTTACATTAACAATTTATTATAAACTGTTTCTCAGCCTGAGATGGGACTGTGTGTTTTTTATTGGCAAGAGATTTCCCTTACTGTGTCTTTTTATTTTCTTTTAAGACGGACCTCCAAGTTAGCTGCTGTTTCAGAGGATTTTTTTTTAATATTGCTTATCTGATTATGATTAAGCAATCTGGTGTTTATAGCATATGCTTTGACCTTGATGTTAGTTCAGCTGGGCAAGGATATAAATGATGAAGAAATTCCTTAGCAAGCTTACCA
Source organism: Baryphthengus martii (assembly GCA_013396935.1). NCBI lineage: Eukaryota > Metazoa > Chordata > Aves > Coraciiformes > Momotidae > Baryphthengus > Baryphthengus martii. The sequence continues at coordinate 171,420 of VWZK01012763.1, forward strand.
GATGATATTTAAAATTAACTCTTTGATATGCTATTCTGAAGTAGGAATATTCGTTTTAAGATACGTGGTTTTCAAAGAAAGTTACCAGTTTAGCTGCTCTGGCTAAATTTAAAGGCTTGAAGTTTGGATTTTTTTGATTTTTTTTTTTTTTTTTCAGCAAACTACATCTGCTTGTTTCTATGAACTGTGATCCAGAATTTAGTACTGTGACATTTACTAAATAGATCAGGCACACAGAATGAAATGAACACTGTAAAACAAAACTGAAGCATGGAAACTTCAGACTTTAGTCTATAAATGACAAAGTACCATGAAGAGTACAGATCTGATACAATTTCAGTAAAACTTGACTTGCTCTAGGATTCATAAATGATACAAGGCTGTAATGAGTGGTATAACTATTTTTCTGGATTTCCTTTTTTAAGTTTTTTCTCAATAAATCTCAGGGCATAGCTGCTTTGGTGCTACATTTACAAAGCCTCCAAAAGCAGCTGCAGCTAAAATGTTGGTCTTTTAGCCAAATATTTCCTCTGCATGTCTTCATCAACGCAAATTATCCTTAAAAAAGGGGAGCTTCTGTCTAAAAGAAAGAAGATTTCCAACACAAGGTCCTGCTGTCACAGAGGACTGAGTGACAGAGTATATCTCCAAGTTAAAACTTTACATTGTGGTAATATTGCTGATAAAACAGCAAAGTTTAGGACAACTCACTGTTAGCATAAAAAAGCCTCCAACTAAAAAACTACCCTTAATTTTTAGTATCTGACAAGGAGCAGTTGGATGTTGTGTGCAGAACTGCCGAGTCAAAGAGGTTTTTTTTTAATAATCTGTAGCTCAAGGACTTGGCTCCTCTTCAGACATTTCCAACTACAAAAGGATGGGTAGTCTTGCAAGTGAAGGTGCCCCCTCTAGGGGCAAAAATGTGGAAACTTGTTACAGCAGGTAAATTCAAAGCAGGGGAGAAGCATTTTCTTGCAGTGTGAATACCTGAGTGTTTTTTAACCACAGCGAGAAGCGAGTTAGGATGCAGCTTCCTCAGCATCCTGGTTTCCTGGCTCACTGCAAGAGGTGACGTGTGCTTTGTGAGCAGCGCTCTGCTTTCAGCCTTCTCTGATTCCTAAAACACTATGAAAAATGTGCTGCTGGTTTTTTTTCCATGGTAGTTCTTGAAATATCTTTATAAAATGTGTCTCATACTGTGGAAGAAGTCGACTTGTATTCGTTACTTCATTAAACGTTGTAATTCTTGGGCCATTCTGTGTGCATTGTACCGCGTTGGTAGGAAGCAATGCCGGGCGCAGGGCAGCACACCTCTGCCCGGTCGTCCTTAACATGAACACTCAGATTATCCCGAGGAACCTCTCAGGAAATAAAAGTCACTCCTGAAACTTCAGGGCTTTGAATGTTGGAGTTACAGATGCTGTGCAAATATAAAGTCTGTGCTGGGTGTTGCTGCACTGGTGGTGACTCCGTGCTCCGGCTGGAGCCACAGAGTTGTCTGACTTGGGTGGTCATGTTTGTTTGTTCTGGCAGTGCTCTCCAAGACGAGTCCTATATGAAACCGCTTCAGCAATTTTTGAATGTTTGAGAAGTTACAAAATCTTTCTTTCACAGTGGCCTTTGGTCTTTGCCGTTTTGCCTTTCACAACTTGGGTTCAGGATCGTGTAATTCATCCTAGTAGCATTTTCTGGGTGCATGTGTGCCCTGAACATCAGGCCATGCTGCAGGAGAAATATTCCTCTTTCAAATGACACGTGGGGAGAACATCTTCCTCCCTTGTCTCTTCCTTCTTGCTGCTTTTCAAGTTTGTTCTGATTTACCTGGTAGGAGGGATGTATTTGGCTTTTAGAGGGTGCTTTTAACTCAGCCTGGTTTCCATGTGAAAACAGGGTGAAGCAATGAGAATTTGAGATTTTTATATCAATTCTTTAAAGCGTGAATTCAGACCTCATCAATCCAGATGGTTTAACAGTAGGGTAAATAATTCCAAGCATGACCACTTCAGTGCTAAACGTGTAATGCATTCATACTCATTTTTTTCCCCTCTTATCTCCTAAAGGTGCTCTTACAGAGTGTTACGATGAACTGGGCAACCGGTACCAGCTTCCCGTCTACTGCCTCGCCCCACCCATCAACATGATAGAAGAGAAGGGTGACCTGGAGACTCTGGATATTCCCGAACCGCCACCTAATTCAGGGCATGAGTGCCAGCTTCGTTTGCGCCTGTCCACAGGCAAAGACCTCAAACTCATGGTCCGCAGCATGGACACGGTGTACCACATGAAGAGGCGGCTGCACGCGGTGGAGGGAGTGGAGCCGGGCAGCCAGCGCTGGTTCTTCTCGGGCAGGCCGCTGGCAGACAAAATGAAACTGGAGGAGCTGAAAATCCCAAAGGACTACGTGGTGCAAGTCATCGTGAGCCAGCCCTTAGCAAATCCCACCCCAGTGGAAAACTGATTTCTGCTTGTTTATTGATTCTTCTTTCCTCCATCTCTGTCATGGGGTTTGTTTTCACTGCCCTCTCTTCTTTCGGTTTGTCCTGCCAATGGATTGGTTCCAAAAAATGACCAGCAAAAATTCCATCTGTGATGGAGATCTGCAAAAACAAAGCATAAAAATGTAACCTGGCCTTTGGGGTTTGACTGATCTTCTATTTGACACAACAGTAAACAGCACAGGGCAAGGGCAAAGGAAGGAGCGGGAAGGGAAACGAGAGGGAGGTATAAAGAGGGAGGGAAGAGATTGTCATTCACTTAAACAATATAAACATGTGACTCTTAATACTGTAGGTGGTGTCCTGATCCATGGAGCCAGAGCAACAGAGAGCACTTTTATTTAAAGAAAATATTAAAAACTAATCAATTCATAAAATTTCATATCGGCATCACATACAGTTCGCACAAGAACTGCAGCTGCTCTGGGTCATTCAGGGGGCTTCTCTCTGGTTCGACCTCACTTGCGTGCTTCGCCAGGCGCCGCCGGGGCACGGCCGGCCCCGGGCAGCAGAGCTGGACCGGAGGCACTGTCTCCGTCTCACGCTGACAGCTCCTGGTGACGCTCAGACCAAGCAATTGTACATTCCAAGATGGCAACACAGTGCTGTGCCATTGCTGGCTCCCGAGCTGGGAACGCAGCCACCGGAGCCTTAGGCAATAACTTAGTCCATGTATCCTCTCACGTACTGTACTGTAAACTTACTTGCTACGAGACTGACTTAGCCTGAGGTTTACTGACTGACAGGCACCCGAGTGTGTGCCTGCTGAGTGACTGCATCCCTCAGACGATGAACGCAAGCTTTGCTCGGGCTTGCTGAGGGGAGTGATGCGCTGCTCTGTGCGTAAGCAGGAGGGGCATCACCTTTGTCAAATGGCACCCGTGTCATAGGTCCAGGTTAGACTGCAATTACACCCAGCTGCAAGGGGTTGCAACTTCTCTGCTCAGTTCCTGGAGAGCACAAAGCCTAGCAGGTAGAAAGGAGGGCAAAACAGCACACGGCTTTCAGCTTTTTGTGTGTGGTATTTGAAGCAACAGCCAGTCTTCTAGCTCTGGGGACTCTCCAGCCAGGACAACTGGAGGTATCCTCACCGACGCGCGCCTGCAGCCCAGAGCATGACCGTGGTGTTTCACAGCCAGTGCTTTCCCTTCAGAATGTAAGAGGAGCCCTTTTAGCAAACAACAAATCCTTTTGTAGCCTCAAAAATCTGAACAGGAGCGTATGTTTTTTTGTGTGTGGGGACAAATTCTAATCACTTGTTCCCTTTGAGATGCTCTCGGTGTTCCTTCAGCTGCTTTGCACCCATGTCTAGTAATGCCTTTGGTTGACATCAAAGTCCCTGTTCCTTTTAAACATGATTTCTAGTTTACTTGGGTTTTCGGCCATCATTGAAACGACTATACTTCTTCCAAAGTCAAATGTGCTAGTCAGGTATGAATAGCATAGTTTTACTAGTTTCTGTCTTCCCTCACTGAATCAGTGGTCTAAAGCTACAGCTGTCCCAGCTCTTTCTCACCTGCTAGTGAAACTGGTGGGTTACAGTGACAATTTCAACTTGTTACTTTTGCTCCTTGATTAATTCCATAGAACTCAGTTTCTCAGACTCGAAGGGAGTTCTTGCTCCATGAGCATAGGTAGAGCCAGAACAAGCAGAGGTCACTTGTGCAACATCACGAGTCTTTCCCAGCAGGTGGAAGCAGGTGCAGAATTTACAGTGATGGTTGGAAAACAGATCCATGTTTTATATGCATTTCCCACTCTATCCCAAGTAAATACAGATCTCCTTTTGGTCTGTGTTGTATTAAGCCTGGGGTTTTCTGACAGCTCCTTTAGCCCCAACTGGGTACAGGATGACTGAAGTGTAGTGGCAGAGCTCTGTAAAGGCAAATTAGTTCCCTGTTCTCATAAACACCAAAGTGACTTGGTTTTCTTTTTCCTTTTTTTTCTTTTTAAAGGTGAATTAAAAGCTGTTAAATACTAATCTATCAAAAAAAATGTTTCTATTGTGGAGGTTCTTTTAAGACAAATATGATTTACTATACTGGGATTTTGCAGCCTGATCTTTTGCATTCCAGGGGCAAAAAAATATTTCCTATATAAAAAACTCAAAAGTCTCTTGGCTTTTCACTGGGCAAAGGATGGTTTCATGCCAGGAAGACACTAATTGTCTTGTAAGGCATAACTTGCATCTCTCTATAAATGGTCCTTACAATGTCATTTCCCTGCAGTCCCTTCTGGAAGGGGGGAAATCGTGATAGATTAAGGAGAAGCAAACGGAAGTGACAGTTCTGTGACTGTGAACACTAAAACACTACTATTTTTTTTTTGTGTGTAGGATATGCTTTGTTGATTTTTTTTTTTTTTCTTGGTTTTGTTCAGGCAATTGTCACCATGTACTGGTTTTTGAGTGTGTAGGGTCTGGGATTGCTCCTTCTTTCCCTCTCCCACCTCTTAGTTCAGTTTTATTATGTCATGATAGATGACCATGTTTTAATTGTTTTTATGTTGGAAAGCATGATGGTGATCTGAAGGCCATGTCTTGAGCGAGCTCTGAGTAGAACAGAGAATTGGTTCATGAAAATACTCATTTCTCTAACAGCCTTCCCTCTTCTCCTGTCTTTTAAGCACATATCTAAAACTGAAAACATTGAATGGTAAAATGCTTTTATAGGTGACAGTGAAGACTTTTCAACCTCTTCTGAATAGAATGACAGATGTACTGAGCAAATACCCTGCTGGAAGTAAATTTCACAAGATTTTTATTAGGAAATAAATCTAAGTTCCAAAATACATATATTTTAAAAATATCAGTAATGAAGGTATACAGCATCTTGCCTAACATATCCCATGTCTGTAACTAGAGGTTGCAATATACATTGAGAGAAGGGTCATTTCTGTCTCTGAAATGCCTTGTCTTTCTCCTACAAGATGGTCTTCAGTGCAAACACCAGCAGTGGGGCTCCTGTGGAACTCATGGGGGTTCCCCGGGGCAGAGCCGGGAGGAGGGAGGGAAGGCTTGTTGAATAGCAGAGCAGGCATGGCTGGAGTGAGACTAGCCCGTTACTAAAACTCTGGTTAGCTGCGGCCCCGGTGAGAAGGGCTGGGGCAGGTCTGCATGGTGGACACCAGTGGCTGCTCACGAGGAGGATGGGTAGAAGCACACTGCTGTGTGCATCTTTAACTTTGCAGCGTGAGCGTGTGTTGAGCTTGCAGCTCAGCGCTGCCGGCCGCGTGGCCCGGGCTGGGTTTTGGCCTGCCCAGCTGGGGAGCTGCCTCGCACCCTGGGGTGTCTCAGGTGTAGCTGAAGCCACGCAACAGGCTTTTTAACAGACGCAGCCCTGAACTGCAATGGCAGGTGCAGACAAGTGAGGAGTAGTAGGATTTTCTTTTTTTTATTTGTTAGAGCCATCGGCCCTTTGTGTCACTCCTGATTAGCTCTGGTTATGGACTGATGCCAGAAGATAACGTTTTCTTTTACCATGTTAGCGATAGGTCTGTTTGACGTGATTCAGGTTTTTATACTCTACTGTTGCTTCTGCGTGACCAGAAGTAATAACCTAGTGAAAGTCCACACTCCTGAACAGCTTGAAGGGCAGAGAGGCATGAACACATGCAGCCTGCTGGGGCAAGGGAGCACCAGAAAAGCCGCTGTAAATGCTGTAGGTATATTGCTCGGTGCACTACAAAAGGATGCTCAAGATTGTCTTCTGTAGCCAAGTGACAGCTGCTCCTTCAGAGCATCCAGGTCTCCAAAATTTCATTGACTACCTTGGCTCTTTGTTCATCACAGTTTACTGGTGTCCCCTGCAGAAAACAGAGCTTGGAATTGTTGCGCTGCAAGAACTTCGTTTATAGTTTTCCGAAAGTCTTTTCTTCTCTGGATCTGGGAAATATTTTGGAAAACTAAATGATGTGAGTCAGCAGTGTAGAAAGTTGGGTTTTTAGTAGACACCCCAATGCTAAAAGTCGCAGTAACAACAACAAAAAACCTCACCCTGGGAGCAACCCAACCAAACCCAGCTCCTCTTTACCTTTCACAGAAAGTTCTAAAGTTGCTTTGGTGAGGAGAGAAAAGGGGTTCGTTGGAGCAACAAGGTGACACATGGCAATGTGCATAAGCTTTGGTAAAGCAGGTGGCCAATTGATGAAATATTGCTGTAGTATGACATGCTTCTGCATATATATCCATTGTTAGTAAATAATGTAAAAACTTTTAAAAAACAATTTAAAAAAGAAATCTTTGCTATGATGGTGGGATGCTTTTAGCCATGGAGTTTTGAGAGCTTTTTTGCTGTGTGTCGACGAATCGAATGCTGTATGTTTCTCCATTTCTATCTAATTCAGAAGCATAAGTGGTAGCTACATTTCTAACTCTTGATCTGTATTTTACAAACTCTTTTCTATGTCACTGTACATACATCGAAGATCCTGCACCTTATGCAGAGAATGTTTACATTTATTTTTTTTTTAAGAGATTTTCGTTGGCTTTTTCACTGCGCTGCTCAGATCTTGTGGTGGTGAAATGAAAGTAGTCTCTGTTAGAAAAAGGGGCTGCTTTTCCTTTGCCCTTCACAACTTCTCCTGGAATTCTGACTCCCTCCTGGATGATGGCTGGCAGCTCTTGAACAGCTTGTGCTCTCCTGGAGTAAGATGTAGAGTTATTTGAGAAAGGCATTTTTGGAAACTCGCTTTGGGTGGGGAGATGAGCTTTGTATGCTCTGCAACTTTCTTGAAAAAAAAGGAAAAAAAAAAATCTCCTTCAAACCCACTAGAAGTTGGTGGTCTGCCTTGCAAGTTAACTGATCTAGGAAGCCTTGGAGTTAAACTTTCCAGCAACTTTGCTTCTGTCTTCTCCCAAAGAAGATGAATGTCCTGCTATTATATCTGCAGCTACAAACACTTCTGTTGGTTAATGACTGTATATACAAGTCTGCCTACTTTAAGACTTTCCTTTTCATAAAGTGTTTTTGATTGCTCTCTTCTGCAAATGGCTTTCCTCTTCCATATTTCATCCTCTTAGATACTCCGTAGCCGTGTGTGTGTTGCTCTTGTTCATAAGAGATGGAGCTACAGCTCTCCTTCCAAGGGAGATACATGCCACTGAGCCTACAAAAGTCAAACAGCTGGAAGATGAGATGTTTTAACCAGCAGGTTTCTTACCATGGACTTTGAGACTTTTAATACATGTGTCCACTGGACTCTCTGTGAAAAGGTATGTTCCTGCCCTCCAAGCAGGACTACTTGTTGGGTATTTATCCAGTAGAACTCTGTATTTGTATATTTTACAGACAAAGACCATTTGATCAGAGCCATGGGGCAAATAGAGAACTTAAAATCCTGACTCCTGCCTTAAATCTTTTAGTTCATCTTGAGCTCCAAAAATTCTGCACCTGCTCATTCCCAAGTCTCTTTTTTTCTTTAGGAAATTTAAATCCAGTCAAAGGCTGGAGGCAATTCAAGGAAATTTAAAAACAAAACAAATTTTAACTGATGGCTGTATTAAAATAACTAACTGGTCTTGTATTAAAAACCCTTTGTGTGCCTCTTAAGTCCAGGGAATGTTTAAAAAGTGGAGGTGGCTTTTGAGCAATGATTGAAATGACTGCATTAGCTGGCAATTTGCAAGACACTTGCTTTCATGTGCTCTGAGCAAGAGACTTCGGTTTGTGTCCTCTCTGCCTCATGGTAATGGCTTTCAAAGATGGCTGGTACCATCAAATTTGTACTTCTTGAATAAATATCTTCATTTTTATGGTAAAAACTTTCGTATGCAGTTTGTTTTTGTGTGCCATGGAAAAAACCTGTCATATTCCGGTGCTAGATTTGGTACTGACACAGGAAACACACAGCTCCAACATGCAGCGAAACAAGGATGAGGGGATTCCAGTATTATGGCCTTTTTCTCCCCAATAACTTTTATAAAGTCTTTCAGAATCAAATATACCAGTTGTGTAAAACATGCTTTCTAACTTTTTCCTGCCTTCCTGGGTGCTTTAGTCAGTGAAGAATTCTAGGCCAATATAAAGATGCTGTGAACATCAGGTGATTTTAAAATGCATTATGTATTTTTATGTTGTACCTCTGTTTCTTGGGTGACATATTGCAGCAGTTTGTGCACATTTTTAATCAACTGCAAAGCACAAGCAGGTTGTCTCTAGACTGTTAAATTATGTGATTTTTTTTTTTTGATTTTTTTGGGTTTTTTAACCTAGAGAAGATCTTTTACCATTGAGAACAGGCCACCGTGAGTTTCTGTTGGAAATGCTGTACAAAATTTCCTGTATTTAAACACAAAAGAGAAACTTCCCCCCCCCCCAGCATTTAAAAAATAAAAGTAATCCTGGAAATGCCATGCCTTAAGAAATAAGCTTAGTGTTGTTTTTCTTTTTAGAGCTCTTCAGTAAGGCTTTTAATTCTGAGCCAGAGCTCTGCAACTTTTTATTACCTCTCTGATACTCTAGAGAAACGTTTTGGTAATAATTTTGCTGTGTGACAACATTTTATCTTGCAAATAAGGTGTGCAGTCCATGGAGAATGGAGGGCCTGGAGACATGCTCAGCCATCCAGCAGGAACCTCCTCTGAGCCAGCTCCTGCGTCTGCAGATGCGCTTCTGGCTCCTTGGTGAACAGCACCGGATAATGGATCTGTGTAATTGTCCAGTAATTACATTAACTGACGTGTTGTATTAATTCAGGTCACCACTTTTATAGTCTTGATTAACTACCTAAGGTATCAGAGGAGTAGGAATAATTTTCTGTAGGCCACTTTGATCTAACGTTACTACAGCTAAACATTTCCATTTTTTTAATCTTTGGATAATTTCACAATAGAAATTGTGATGTGAGTTACAAACAAGCAAGCATGTGATTTTCCTGGAACTTTTTCCCTTTCATACGTTTTTTTTTTCCTTTTATATGTGTATGTATATAATCACTTCTATATAAAATATTTCTGTTTTTAATATATGTAAAATAACATGCAAAGGCTTGTTTGTAGCCATTTGTTCTGATCCATGAGACTACCCGGCTTTCACCTCCCCCAGCACGGACAGAGAAGTTCTCAGAGCTGATCTCCTCAAACACCAGGATTCTAAGACTGCACGTGAGCTTTCTTTACCCAGCTCCGAGCTGAGCAAAGCCTGGTCACTCGTCGAGCAGTAAGAGGGATGCACGTCTCCTGTTGTGTTTGTACGTGCCCACACCACACCCCACTGCCTTTTATCTGCAGCTGTGGTGTATGAAGTGGGCTGGGGAACTCTGGACTGACTGTTCACTGAAGCAAAACCCCCAAAGGACCTGATTCTAGGTCAGAAGTGCACAAGAGTTGAAATGTTCTCAGTCGCTGCAAGCAGTGAAATCAAGCGCTGCTTCACACCCGACAGCATACAAACCTAGGGGAGAACACTATGTGTGGTTTATAGACCTGTATTTTATAGATTACAGTATTTCTGTTCCTAATTAACATAATTAATGTTTGTAAACATTTGTATTGTGCCTACATTCATGCTTCATTGACCTATACCTTACTATATGACATTGCATAACATGCTATGGCCAGCACGGGGTTTCTGCTGCGTGGTGGGTGTTGCAGCTTCGCTCCAGTTCCTTTCTGCTGGCTAAACCCACACCCCAGTTTGGCTAACACACCTGGCCTGCTTGGTCTGTGCCCCTGCAGACTGGTGCTGGGCTCCAGAGACAGCACTAAGGGAAATGGTGTTTAACCATGGACCTGACTTTGCTGCTACTTGTGCTGGGGCAACTGTCGGGATGCTGTACAGGGCATCTATCTGAAAGCTTGGGGTGGCTGGTCCCTCCAAATCTGGGCTAAAAACAACAAGGTAACTTATGGCAAAGGCTTTGAGCACTCGGCTCTACAAAGAGTGGTTTGTTGTGTTCTCTCTTGCTCTTAATAATCCTGGAAAGTTAAGATTTCAGCCATATAGTTTGTTTTTGCTGGCCTCAGAGAAGTTGTAAAAGTCTGAGAGGTGGGATGCTACCTTACAGGCATGATGAAACTTTTTTCATAAGAGGTCAGTGGTGGCTCCTGAAGACCGGAATTTTCTTTTCTAATTAGGCCCTTATGCTGCAGCCACGTTGCTGCGTTGGGCAAGCTCTCTAATGGCAAAGATTTTGGAGAAGGCATAATGATGTGATGTCCTCTAAGGTGTAAAGGTGAGAAGGGGAAATAATTTCATTGGATTGCTGTTCCCAAGGGGTAAACAGTCAATATTTAGCACGAGAAACTAAACTGCCTCTCTTGCCTTCTCTCCACATGGACTTAATTAGGTGGTTTCATTAACAAAGCAAACAGTATTTCCTGTTGTTGGGCTGCTCCTCATGAGTGTGGATGGTGGGGAGCTGCCTGAGCCTAGAGCATGCAGGTAGGGGATGCGGAGCAGAAAGTGTGGGAGCAGAAAGCTGCCAGCATAAGTGGCTCCAGCCTCAGAGACCGATCTGCCCCATTTCAAAGCAGCCTTGCTTTGTATGCATCTGAATGTGGCAAAACAGCAGCGCCTGGGAGGAAAGCTCTCGCTAAACCAGGGTGAAACATAAGGGACAGGAAGAGATTGTCTCTGAAATACCAAGAAGACACACCTATTGTACATGAAGGAGGACAATGCTAACATCGGTCTTAGTCCTGGGGAGAGGCTGAAGGTTGTATCAGTCCTTCCTCCTCCTCAGACACCAGTCTCTGGTGCTAACCTTGGCAGAGCAGTGGTGATATGCAAAGGAGAAAACAGCACAGGCAATTTCTCTGATTTATTCACTTTCTACAAGTCTGGTGCATATGTCTGGCCATTGTAAGCTGAGCCCAGGGGATGGAGAAGGGAGGCTGTGTTGTTCGCAGCTGGGAAAGGCGTTCTTATTGATCTGTTAGGAGCTCACTGGTCCTGCTGGGAGGCAATTCATGATGCCCTTCTTTTTGTTGTTGTCAATACAGAGGACTGCAAACATCTTGAATTCCCTGTAATTCAGTTGCTGGTTTTGGAGACGACCTAGGTCCCTAGATTAGCAAGGCAGCCATGCCCAATATATACAGTTATTTCAGAGAAAGACCCTGAGTCCAACCACTTGTTCCCTTCCTCCATCTTGCTCTAGTCTCCCAACTGACTCAGGAGAAATTGGTTTCCACTGATTGCCTCCAGCTCATCCCGAACATGTTACAGGCTCATTGGGCACCTCTCTGGCACATGGCTGTTTTTCTGCCATTTGTAATGACTTGCAGATGTTGGAATGATTCATAACAGCTGGAGTTACGGTGTGGAAGAGGGACTGCGGTGCCTTCGTGGCTGTCACAGCCTTGCTGCTCCAGCTTAAAGCGGCCTTTTAATTGGGCAGCCCCCAGATGAAAGGACAGGATCAATGCAACTTAGGGCTGAAACAGCTTGTTCCAGGAAACTACTCCAAGGGCATTAGAGAGCTATCTGCAGGCCCTGAGCAGGATGAAGGCTTTGATACCTTGCTGCACCACTAAACCACACAGGAAAGAGACTGCAAGCCCTGCAGGGCTTACAGGAGAGATGCAAAAACTGCCTATAACAAATAATTGAATAGGTTGGTGGAGGAGGAGAATTACCGCTAAAAACAATGACCCAGGAACCTAGTGGCAGAAAGGAGGAGAAAGAGAAGGGATCTCTCAGATACTATCTTCCTAAATGTGCTGCTGGAGCATGCTGACATACTGAAGTCATGAGGAGGGTGTGAAGCTGAGATGGAGATAAGAGATATCTACAGTCTATTAATAACTGATTCCTTACCAGAGTAGCTACAGCTGGTCATTAATCAGAGAGTACTTCAGAGCAGGGAGGCATTTGAAAGAGCACTGGTGACCAGGCAGAGACAAAGGTGAGCTGGTGGCAAAAGCAAATTGGCAAGGGATGTGCGCGTGCACCTCTGTACCGAGGGCTGTGTCAATGCAGAGCTGGAGGGGAGGTGCTGTTACTGGCTTTGTTCCTTTTCTGTTTGCAGAGAGCTGCTCCCTGCTGTGGGACAGGAATGGGAGAGATCCCTATGGCCTCTCCTTGGAACCGGTCTAAGGTCGGAATGAGGGATCCATCAGAGAAGAGAAAGAGTTTCCCCTGAGGCTTTTATCCGGCATCGGCATTTTCATGGCACTGGCATGAGCCAACGTATGGCGCTCGTCATGTTTCTAGAAGGAGTTTCAAATCCAAGTGTACCCCACCAAGGTACCCCACCCTGACCAGCAGCAATGACAATGGACTGCAGAGAGCTTGGAAAATTTAATAAGAGTTTGCCACAAGCAAACTCAGAAGAAAATGGCTTAAATAAAAGTGCCCACCTCCTCCTATTAGAATCGTCTCAGACAGAGGAATAAGCTTGGTTTACCCCTAAACAATTATTTATTCCTGTTGCTATCTTACTGTTAAAACATTCTCAATTCAGACTGTACAGTTAGTCACCAAAGACCCACTCCTGAAGTCAACAGGAAAAAAACTCAGGCTTGAGGAAGAAGTAGCTGCGGTCTGCAGTACAAAATTAATCCCAAGGATTACTTTTTAATTTAGGGGCATTTTGAATAGTAATTTCTCTAACTTTACATCATCTCTAGGAATATCAAAGCCTTTGAATGTTTTCTTAAGTTCTTCTTTCTGGATGTTGAAGAGAAACCTTGTGGCTTCAAACTCATTAAAATCAGCATTATCCCCATCTATGTCCGGCAGCTGAAAGGCAGGTGCCAGGGGACGAACAGCTTTTTGAGATGGTTCTGTTTGGGGGCAGAAAGGTTTAGAAACACATGATAAGCACTGATTTCCTGCTTGGAAAGAATATGTGAAATACCAACTGGTGCTTACATCCAGGGAATAGAAGTAACCCCCCCCTCATCGGGCCCAGAGGAAATACCAAAATCCTTGTGCTTCCTGCCATGGAGCCACGTGGGAGCACGCGGCTGCGGCTGGCTAGGTTTGGGCTGTGCTGGGGAAAGCTACCAGTAGCCAGTCAAGCTTCAAGGCTGCTTTTTGAGGTCCTTTCCCATCCCTCCCTGGGATGTCTGGTCCAGAGCAGAGCTGCAGGCTATACCCAAGAGCAAGTCTGAGCTCTGAGTGAAACGCTGGCTTTACCACCCCTCTCCCTTACCACAGCCTGCTGCTCTCACTGCTTTTCCCTGAAAAGGCACCAGCCCCTTCTCAGGGCTGTAGGTGATGCTAAGGAGGCTGAAGAAGGGCATCAGTATGTGCTGCACCTCCAAGCTAGCAAGAACTGATGGGTGAAAACAGATGGTCTGATGATCTCTTCCCCACAGGTAGACACAGCCAAGGGCTTGTTTTTTGCAGCCTAAACTCAGAGGAGTATTTAGATGGTTCTAACCTTGCTAAAGTTTCAGGGGTGGATTAATCTCAGAGGAACAAGGTTGGTACTAACAAGGGGACTGCTTGTTTTTCCTGCTTTCCTTCTCTATGCAGCAGTGTAGACTCAGGGCCTCTCTCCATCCTGTCTATGCCATGAGTTAAGATCAGCTCTAGTGAGCCAATTTCCTTTATGGGAGTGTTGGATTGTGCAGATGTCCCTGTACCAACTCCAGAACCCTCAGGGTACACACTTCATGGGGCAGGAGGATGGACGCCACCATACAGAACTCATTAAAGCAAGTCTTCCTTCTCACAAGTCCTCCTTCTCACATTTCAGGCCAGCAAGTTGAACAGCAGCATGATCTGGTCCTTTTTCAGGTCAGTCACATAACAGAGAAAGCAATAAAACTGCAGATCTGGAAAACAGTGAGCTCTCAGGCACCATCTGCACAAAGCTGTGAGCAATAATTAGCAGGACTTATTTTATTTTAAATGCCCACTGATCCCAGATAGGTTGCACAGGCAATTAAAGCACAGTAGCAGGCAAGAGATACTGTTCACAATTAACAGACAGTATTAATAAGATGGCCTGATTTATGAACGGGGCGTACATGATTTCTGCACGGAAGCCAATGTTAAAGTGCTCATGATTTTCTGTCTTTCTTCTCTTCCACCCCATCCCTGAAGGAAGAAAGGATGTTTCAACAAACTAGAAACATTTGGAAAATAACCCACTTTACTTTTGGAGGTGTCACTTTTAACTCGTGATCCACTAGCAAATATTTTTAGTCTGATTTAATCTTCTCCAGTGCAGAGGAAGAGCCAAACCTCCAGATCCAGTATTCCTCTCAAACTTCCCCAAGCGTGAACAGAAACAGCCCCTGTGAAAAAGATTCTGCAGCCCGATCTGATTCTGCTACCCTTAAATCTCTGCCGGTGGAGTAAATCCAAGGAAAGAGGTGTCATTCGAGCTAGAGCACCATGAGGGTTTGCAAAAACATGGGAATAGCCAGAAGAACTGCAGGCGGGAGGTGGGGAAGATGTGAACCAGAGAATGAAGGGGTTGCAAACAGCCTCATGTGGAGGACACTTGGCAAGAAACCCACCTGCTCTCTGACATGGAGCACGATCGGTTTATGGAAAGGATTACATGATGAGGTTGCTGCAGTACTAAGGAATTAGCCTCAGCGAGCCAGAAATCCCTTCTCGCCCTGTGTTCCTGGCATCTCGCTTGCACAGCTGTAAAGATCTCCTTTATGGCTGGCCTGGGTTTTTCCTGTGTCAATTGTCTGCTCGTTGTGCCAGGACCTGGTTATCGTGTTTGTACAGTACTAGCAAGCCTGACCTGGGGGCTTCACATACTGCTG
The DNA here is from genome assembly GCA_013396935.1 of Baryphthengus martii. Taxonomy (NCBI): domain Eukaryota; kingdom Metazoa; phylum Chordata; class Aves; order Coraciiformes; family Momotidae; genus Baryphthengus; species Baryphthengus martii. Next base: position 186,591 of record VWZK01012763.1, read on the forward strand.
GCATGCAGAGAACAATACCACAAAATCAAACAGGTTTCGTAGGCTCTTGAACCCTTTTCTGTGTCGCAAACAGAGAAGGAGGCAATGGAAGAGAGAAGGGGAAAGAAATATCTTCAAATAAGAGCTGAAAATACATCTCAGTGGCTCTGCTGTACATATTTCAGAAGCTGATGCAGGAGTAGCCAGGCCATGTAACTTTCCAGAGTAGCCAGGCCATGACCGAGCAGGGAGGACATGGTGACATATGTGGCATCTGAAAGCTTTCTGGGGTATTGCCAAGCACTCGTATTAACCAAGCTGCTAGTTAATTAGTATTACAGAGTGCTGCATTTGCTGTAACATCCGAAGTGCAATATTTGTAATGTCTCTGATCTCTGGTTCTAAATCCTAAGTGAGGCAGCTTTCTGTGTATCTGTTTTCAAAACATTATGTAGAGCTTGTCATTTTAGAGCATTAATGCCAATCTCATTTTTAGAAGTACTTACTGTTCAGGTAATTCTTCTGATGAACATCCAGGGGCTGGAAATACTCTGCCAGTGCTGCAGCACTTCTTACTGACAACAAGCAGCACACTTCATTTAAACGCAGATGCTGCGGAAACACCCAGATTTCAGCTGCATCTCAGTTGGCCATGGAAGATCAGTGAAGCAGAATTAGCGCCATGGCAATGACCCCTTGCAGAAGAAAAATTCTACTCTAGAATCAGACACAACCTCTGTCCCACAGCTTCAGTGCTTTTCCCACATTTTCAAGAATTCCCCTCAGATGTGGAGGCAAAGGCTCCCCTTCCATTCAGCACTGAAGGATAACACATGATAAAATCAAGTGACAGGAATTATTCTTACAATGCTCAAGAGCATTAAATCTGGTTAAAATGTGCAAGATAGCACAACTTTAGCAAACCTCTGCCTCAGACAAGTGGTACCCCAAAGTCTGTAGGTCCGTACTGAGGAGTTCCTGCACAGCAGCCACTGCAGAGCTTTACTTTTCCTGTTAACCAGAGCTTCAACATTTCTAGTTTCCAGTCCCTGTCAGTGTTCTGTACAACATGTCTAGGAGCTATAGCTCAGAGAGGGCAGCGTTTGAACGCCCAGTTTCTTGTTCAGGTTAGCTGTTAGGAAGATGAACTGCTGTTATATAAGGTGTTTATCACCCATTTCTTTTCCAACCCAGAACAAATCTAATCCAGCACATCAATAACCATTGAAAATGCTCTTTATTCCTTACCCCTGACCTATGCCAAGAATAATGTTAATAAAATCAAACTGCGCTGGCTTCCTTTAGTCGACAGACTCCACAGCCCAATATTTAAAATGCAGAGCTGTACATAGGCTTGCAGTCAGGGCAGCAGTTTCTTCTCCTTGGGTCCTGACGCTGAGCACAAGCTGAGCTCTGCTGCCATGTGCTGTTGACTGCTTGGAGCGGTCGTGGCTAATGCAGTGGTGAGGTTCGTGGCCACCTGTCCACAGAATCAAGTGTGCTCTTGTGAGCCTGGGGCAGATGTGTAAAGTGGCTTTTCTTGAGTTTATAGTCTCTTGTTTATCACTTGGGAAAGAGTAAGAAGAAGTAATCCATAGGTAGATGAGCTAATTAACCTGGGTGCTGACTTGCTTTGACATCTGTGAGCTTTCTGCAAGAAAGGTGTGGAAAGAATCCAGACAGCTGATTCCCTCTGGCTATGGAGCTAACAGGTAGTAATTCTGCTTGTAGGGTATCAAGTGGCAGATAAAAAATGTCACAGCCCTCACAGTGCTATGCTGAATCTGATTGCTCAGAAACTTTCAAAGGAGTAACTTGAGTTTGCAAAATTTATGCCAGCAGAGAAATCACATCTCTGAGCCCCAATCAGATCAGCCTACCCTCAGCTAGGCTACAGGGCATCTGCCTACACCGCAAGCCCTTTGGCACAGGATTTATCTTGGATTCCATATCTTTAAGGCACCTCACAGCTCTTGTAGGGGCAATTACAAAGGTGACAGAGACAAACGCTTTTTAGAGAGGCAGGTGACAGAGCAGGGGCAATGACCACAGGAAGCAGCTTAGGAGATCCAGTGGGACATTAGGAAAAGTCCTCCCTCAGAATGGTGATGTGGCTTGTGTACTCTAGGGTATACTATATCAGGGAACTAACAAGAAATCACCGAGCCCAGACGTTCTCAAAGCGAGATGCTGAGTTTCACCTGGGTCACATATCAGGATGGAGTGTGCAAACACACTTCCTCTCCTGCCTCCACCCTCAGCTCGTTAATGTCCCATGTGTGAGGCAAATACACACGCCGCTGTGAGGGAAGTTGGTATCACTAAGGTTTGCATGGACAGCCATTGACCACCAAGTCCTCAGATATATTGTGAAGTGTGACTGCACCGTCGGGTATTTCCCCTAGATGTCCCCATTTAATACTTGATTTCAAGTCGGTATTCAGAGGATTTGAAGTTTTGCCAGGGAGAGGGTTAGAACCTTCGCACTCGACACCAGTTGGGTGACATCTTCTCTAAAACAAATTCATGGCGGGTGCCCGCAGTGCTGATACACTCAAATTCCTGCTACTGAGAGTTTTTTAAATATTTGTGTTCTGGTGTTTTCACATGAGAACTGAGGGAAGAAGGAAATGTCCCTCTGTTGCCAAGGCGCGTAGGATCATGCTTTTACGCTCAGATGTGTCTCTTTACTTGGCCCCCAACAGTGCAGCCCATGAGGTGAGGCACAGCTCTTGGCTCACCACTCGCTGTATCTCAGGCTGAGCAGGCGGCAACATGACATCAGCCACTGGGGAGTTTCAGACCTTCCAGGTCTTCAATGTTATTTGTATTTAGTATCATCTTCTGATGCTCTGGCCTCCTTCTTGCTGTGCTGAGGGGGTGTGTGATGGTGAGATGTGTGACCCAAAATATGTGGGCCAAAGAGTGGTGGCAAGGGATTTAAATCCAGCGGATGGTCAGTCACAGGTAGTGTTCCCCAAGGCTTAGTATTGGGGCCAATTCTATTCAATGCCTTTAGCAATGATAGGATGAGGGGATCGAGTGCACACTCAGTAAGTTTGCAGATGACACTAAACAGATCAGGAATGTTGGTCTACTGAAGGGTAGAAAGGCTCTACAGAGGAATCTGGACAGGCTGGATCGATGGGCTGAGGTCAATGGGATGAGGTTCAACAAGGCCAAGTGCTGGGTCCTGCACTCGGGTCACAACAACCTCGAGCAATGTTACAGGCTTGGGAAAGACTGGCTGGAAAGCTGCCAGGTGGAAGAGGACCTGGGGATGTTGGTCCACAGCTGGCTGAATATGAGCCAGTGTGTGCCCAGGTGACAAAGGCCAACAACATACTGGCCTGGATCAGCAATAGCGTGACCAGCAGGACTAGGGAAGTGATTGTCCTCCTGTGCTCTGCGCTGATCAGGCTACCCTGCAAATATTGGGTTCAGTTTTGGGCCCCTTACTGCAAGAAGGACAGTGAAGTGCTGGAGCATGTCCAGTGAAGGGCTACAAAGCTAGTGAAGGGTCTAGAGCACAAGTCTTGTGAGGAGCAGCTGATGAACCCGAGGTTGTTCAGCCTGGAGAAAAGGAGGCTCAGAGAAGACTTTCTCGCTCCCTGCAACTCCCTAAAAGAAGGTTGTAGCAAGGTGGGGGCAGTCTCTTCTCCCAAGTAACAAGCAATAGGAGGAAAGGAAGCAGCCTCAAGTTGTGCCAGGGGAGGTTTAGGTTGGTGATTAGGAAAAAAATCTTCCCTGAAAGAAACCCTGGAACAGGCTACCCAGGGAAGTGGTGGACTCCCCATCTTTAGAGGTACTGTAAAGCTATGTCGAAGTGGTGCTGAGGGACATGGTTTAGTGGTGACCTGGCAGTGCTGGGTTAACGATTGGACTCGATGATCTTAAAGGTCTTTTTTGACCTAAACGATTCTATGTTTCTGCAATTCCCTGCCGGGCACGGCTAACCGGCGAGGCTGAACAGAGCCGGGCTATGCCACGCCGCGCTGCGCGGAGCCGGGCCGAGCCGGGCCGGGCCGTTCCGTGCCATGCCT
>VWZK01012763.1:190636-247650 GCA_013396935.1 Baryphthengus martii
CCGCTCCTCTCCGGCATGGCTTTCGCCAATTTCCGCCGCATCCTGCGCCTCTCCACCTTCGAAAAGCGGCGGTCCAAGGAGTACGAGCACGTCCGCCGCGACCTGGACCCCGGCGAGGTGTGGGAGGTGGTGGGCGAGCTGGGCGACGGCGCCTTCGGCAAGGTCTACAAGGTGAGTCCGCGGCGAGGGGCCTCCCGGGCAGGAATCCCGCACCTGCGGTCCCGCAGGGGTGCCGATGTTCCCTCCTGCAGTTTAGGGGCTCCTTTGCAGGCGTCTCCTTTGCTAAAGAGACCTGGAAGCTGAGTGCGGGGAGGAAAACTCCTGCGGGACCTGGGGCCGGCTCCGCGCATCCCGTTAGCGGCTACCGCTGGGAAGGAGACGGGCGAGGGGCAAAGAGAGCGGGTCAGCTGGGGCTGTGGGCGCGCTTGGGGCAGGGGAAAGGAGGCAGCGAAGCTGGTGTGGTTTTTGTTTTTTGTTTTTTTTTTTTCTTTCTTTTCCCGTTAAATCGCCGGTTTTCAGAGCGATGCTTTAGTAAAGCGATGAGGTGTTCCTTGCCAAGCCTGTCGGTGCAATGAATGGAGGGAGATTTCTTGGAAGTCAGCGGTCTCGGGGCTGCCTCCAAGTTTTGTGAGCCTCCGGGGGTGACATTATTTGTATTCCTGTGGTCCTCGCCGGCAGGAAATTCAGAGCCGAGAAGAGAATCCCAGCCTCTTGAGAGCGGGGACGTGTCCAGTGAATATTTAACCTTTCTATTAAAGGATGGGGGTTTTGAAGGCCAAATATTCACTGTACTTTGCACTCCAAAGCGGCGGCGTTCTTGCTGTTCCCGGCTCTGGAATACTCGGGTCTCCCATACACGGTTGAGAGAGGAAAGGAGGCTTTTGGTTGGGACTGGCTGGAGGAGCAGGTTAGGGATCCGTCTTCCCTGGGAGACCTATTTTACATACGTAATTTGGAACCGGGGTTGTGAATTAGCTGTTAGGCAGCTGATTTTTGATGGTCTCGTTAGATTGCTTAAGAAGTTCCTGCCTTTTTAGTACTAAGGAGAAGGCCAGGAAGGGTGCTAGTTGGTTGCAGGTCAGGACAGAGGTGTTTTATTACAGGTATTTGTTGCTTTTATTTGTTGTCCCTATCATGTCGTTTGGTAGACACTTTCTAAAAAAACTGAGCACTAAGTATCCACTGAGTGGAAGCCTTTGGTGAGGGATCCTGTCTTCTAACAAAATGCAGTTCCTAAAACCTACGTCTAAATACCTAACATTTATCCTTCCAGAAGCAGCACCAGTAGCAATCAGTGTTTCTGTTACCAGTTTACTTGATGTTGTGCATTGGAAACCCGTTTGTGTACAGCAATGTTCACTCTCTGGATAATTATTTGCTTAGGTTTCTCATGCAATGAAAGGAACAAGGTAAACGTTGTAAAGTAAGTTCATAGGCTTCTGAGACAATGAAAACTTAGAAGGATAACTAATTTAAATTCTTTCTGTTTTAAACACGTATAACATGACCAGAGTAGAGAACTTTCAGAATAAAGCTACTTTATAAGTGGCTGGTTTGTTGGTTTTTTTTTTAAGTCCATTGTCATCTGAATGCCTCTGTTATTAACTCCAGCCTCACACCAATAATAAAATCATCAGAGCAACTTTATGTACTGTAGGCTAAGGATGTCAGCCTGTCTGGGGATAACATCTCCTCATCTCCAGCTACTTCCATGTCCTTCGATCCCCATTTTGACCCAAACGAGAATGTGGATTCTAGAAAATGACACAGCGAAGACCACATGTTTATAACCAGAAGTTCACTCCATCTATAACTAGTACATTCAGGCAACTTTCTGCTTTTGTGATGCTCTAAAATGGTTGGTCGGAAGTGGGGATTAATGTTGTGACAGAAATCAAGAGGTTATTTTATTGTTCTTAGTAAAGTTTTAAATCTCCATCTTCTATGATCTCTTCTCGTCCCTGTTCTCCATTCTGGCTGGCAAATGGACGTGGCTGGTTTTGTAGAGTTCCTGTGTGAGGTTTTGTTTGTTTGTTTAAGAATCCTAAATTATTTGGGTGCCACCTACTATACAGCCTTATTTTAGGTAATAGCCAGTAGCATTGTTGCAGAGGCATAATTCCCTGCCATGCTTAAAATTTAACTTGCGTATTATCTTTCTTTGTCTTTCTAAACCTGAAGCGCTACCCTTCGTGGTGAGACATATAGGATGGAGAAGTGAAAGAAAAGGCTTGCCCTCTCGTTCTGCTCAGCTGCCAGGAAAGCCCCTAACAAACCAACTAACCTGTTTGTGCTCCAGGAGAATGTAGGTGGCCAAGATGCAATGAACAATTTTAATCAGTATTTTGGAGTCATTTTCAAGTCATTTACTCTTCACATAAAAGCTGTGGTTTAGAGCAAGTCCTAGTGTTTGCATGGCTGTGAGAGTTCCAGGATGTTTGAATGAAGTTCCTGCCTGTCTTCCGCCCCTTTTCCACGCATAGAAGGTCAGGGAAGTGATTTAATCCGCCTGTGCCTGCATCCTGCCCTACATACCGTATATGTTGTACTTGCTTGAAAAGCCTGTCGTCCCTGAGCAATGTGAAAGGATGGGATTTGTACACAGAAGAATCTGACCTGGGAGAAATTAAGATGGGAATAGAAGAAAAAGAGTGCTCTTTTTAGTAGGTTTTGTCTTTATGAGACTGATTTTGAGCAGGAGGGAGGAGAACTGGGCTTGGGTGATGGTTTTATTGGGGAGCGTTACTGCCCTGTGAACACTGCAGGGACCTGTGTCTTGGTCTTCATGTGCACTCAGCTCAGCAAACTTGAACTGTTTTGACAAAGCGTTTACAAAAGAACAGGCTTAATTAAAACATCTATTAATTAAAAATAATTGTATCATGGTGCAGGCTGAAATGTATACAGCAGAACTTAAGGAACCTGCAGCCAGCAGAAACTACTGCAATTTCTCTATTTTTATACAAAGACTTTTTTTTCAGCAAAAGAGGACCTGGTTGTATGAGGAAACAGTGAAACTCATTGCAGAGGGTAATGAAGCTGAAAAGTAGGAAGGGGGTGGGGAGAAACTGTTTCTTTCTAGCTTTCATTCTATTAATGTGTTGGGTTTGGTAAGTCCAGTAAGGTATGTTAAGGAAGCAGTAGCAATGCACTGCATGCCTGATACACTTCGCCTGCTTCATCCGGAACTCATTAAATTGATGATCTCAAATCAGTTGTTAGGCCAGTAACTGGAAGCTGCGACCAGTGTGTACTAGCTTGGCAAGGCCAGGGTTGCAGGCCTACAAAAATACAAGTTCTTAACTCACACCCTTTTCAAACAGCCTTAAAAAAAGCAGAGTTATTTTTCTTCAAAAACACTTAAGATACAATTCATAAAAGATATGATTGTAGCTTTATTGGTTCAGTGTTGATGTCTGTTTGTTTACTTGTGTGGGGAGGGGGAAGCAATAGTGGTACCCCATGAGCTGCTCTGCTGAAGCAAAGCTGTGCTGATCTCGGGGCTGTGCAGGGGCTCAGAGCGAAGCCAGCAGTGCAGGTTGCCATGAGCTGGATGCTTGGAGACACCGAATCGCATCTCAGTCCTGCAGAACCCGTCAGCTGGTGCAGTATTTACTGTTGCAGGTTGTTGTGTTAATCTTGATGGGAACAGATATGCAAGGGCTCTTCTGGGCATTGAACATTCTCAAGCTAGCAGGGGATGGACCGGAGCTTACAAAAGTATGGACTCTGCTGGATAAAGCCCTGGGACTTGCTGCCTTTCTCGTGGTGGGATTGTTTTGCTGTGCTCATGCCTCTTGTGAAACACTATCTCCCCTTCTCAGTATGCCCTGATGGGGACATTGGCTCCCTGATAAGGCTTTCTCCTCACAGGGTGGGGCCAGGCTGTCGGAGCGTGGGCTGCCTGTGGCCCCCAGTGTGGCTGAAAAGGGGTTTGTTCACTTGAACTTGCCTTCAAACGGCTCTTCGTGATGGCTCCTGGAGAGATAACGCTGAGCTCCGTGCCGCAGCAACTCATAAGTGTGCCTTTTATGTTGTTGTCCTCCTTTCTTAAGATATGGCTTAAAACGCTGAATTTGGGTTATCTGATCTATGATGGTGGTATTAATGTTGTACACACTGCAGGCTATAAATGGTCTGTTTTGAAATTTGGGTGATAAAAGACTAATTGTTAAACATTGTGCAGCTGGCTTGTAAGCCTGGCTTTCACAGCCGTGGGCCCGTTCAAAGGCACGAGACTGTCCCTGTCACTCAGACCTCTCTGCTCAGCAGCCGAACCCACACCACTCTGGTTTTGCATGAGTTGGCTCAGCTCTTGTCAATTTGATTCATGAGGGATATTACGTGTAATTCCTGGAAAGGGTGTCACAGAGAGATGTTAATCTGCTGAGCTAGTTTTTTTAAAAAAAAATTTAATTAAGAGGAAATTAAAAAAAGAGGAGGGGAACCTTAAGTTGATTGTAACTATGGCCACAAAAAAAACTTTAAAAACAGTGGTAAGATCAAATCATGGCCTTATCCCTTAGAAGAGCTGTAGGATTTTCTTAAAATGTTTCAACTGGGTAGAGCAGAAGAATGGGAAGATGCCACTTCTTTCCTTGCAGAGCAGTGGCCCAAAAATATTAAACCTGCTTGAACTTTAAACTTGATGTTCACTTTAAACTGACTGAAATGTGTGATGCTCCATCCCTGCTGAAGTCCAAGTGAAGCTTGTTGTGCACTCTGTGGAGCCATGGCTGTGTCTGTGTGGCAGGGGACACAAGGATAGCTCTCCATGGCCTAAATATTTTGATAATGACTTCAGTGTCATGGCCCAGAGCTTGGCAATGCTGCTGACAGTAGGAGCTGTGGGTAACTGCATGGAAGAGAAAGCTTAGATGAAGTCTTTGAGCCTTGCACCCTCAAGCACGTGGCAATCATTACTCCTTAGAAAAATCCCTGCCCAGCACATCTTGTGATTTTAAAATTATTTTTTTCTTGAGTGTGCAATTTCCTTGGAAAAAAAGGTGATTATTTTTTTTTTTTTTTTTTTTCGTCCTGGAGGTGCTGCTGTCTGTAAATCTGAGGTTCTCCTCGTGTGTCTCAAATCAAAGCCCCAACAAAGCCAGCTGATGCCTGTGGACCTCAGTGCTGTTGGTATTGTTGTGTTGCTGCCTGCCCTGCGTTTCAACGCTTGTGAGCAGGCGCAGGAGAGCTGCTGGGGTGTCCTCCCCTGCAGGCTTGTGCTGTGGAGATAGCAAAGATCTGATCAGGTTTTTATTATTCTACCAGGATCTGATGCTTTTCTAGCCTAGTATGAAAAGACTGACAACCAGACAGACATGCAAACTAGCAATGCCTCTCTAAGCCTTGTTTCCTGGCTCTCAGGCATAGTAGCCATTCAGCCCACTGCTCAGGCTTTAGCTCTCTATGGATCAAATTTGTCACAGAAAGTTGCTAGGAAACTCAGAAGTGGTTACATGGCTTTCTTTCCTCCCTGTTTTATTATTTTTTTCCCCTCAGTGTTGTGACATTGACTGAATGAAGGTGAGGACAGGAGTGCCTCACTTGGAGCACGATGCTCTTCTAGGGGACCAGTGATTTCAATGATGTTTTGTGCTTCCAAGTTCTAGGCCTATGTAGGCTGAAGATGTTAGATCCTCTCTTCAAATCTTGCATGGGTATTTGTTTGCTTCTCAGTCTCACCGGGACCATGAGGGCAACTTGTTTTCTGTAGGTGGGTTATAGGGGGACATACTAGCGAGGCAACCTCTGGTTGTTTTTCTGGCTGCTGCTGCTGTGCTTGAATGCAAGGTCTGAAGCATTGCATGGAGCTTTTCTACTCCTTGACTAACGTGCTGCTGCTTGGGCTTGTTCTCTCTTACCCTCTTCTGCTGGGCCGTTGCTGAGCTTTTAAGGGAGAAAAGGTGTTTGCGCCATGTTTTGGTCACACTTTTTTTTGACATACCCACATAGAAAACAAATCCTTGGCCGTAGCTCTCTGGTGGTGTTACTTTCCCTTGCCTCTAGCTTGTAAAACCAGAGGAAGGAGTTTGTGGTGTCTTGGGGTTTTTTTAAAATAACGTTTTTTGACTTGTTTCATAAGCCACTTCCGCTTCCCCCTAGCTCTTGCAGAAGTGTTGCCACAGCTGCCAGAGCAGCAGCACTGGTCCAGCCCAGTGCAGTCAGAGCCCAGCCCGACCTGACACCCGTGGGATGGACCTCGGTGGGGGCCCTGTGCGTGTGCCCCAGGGTTGCTAGACCAGGGCTGTGCCAGCCCCACTTCTGCTCCCACGCCCTTTTGTCACCAACCACACCGCTGGGTGATACCAAGGGCTGAATTCAGCATTTGAGAAAAAACAACCAAACAGGCTTCATTTATAGTGAGACACTGAAGTGGCTCCCGGGCGCTTGTTGAGCATGGAATTCATTTCAGCTCCCATTGATTATTTGACAGTAATACGAGCACTCACTCAAGCCTGTCTATTCTGTGTTTGTTTATTGATGCAGGCAGCTCAGGCAAAGTCCATTGGAAGGCAATTAATCCTTACGTAATCCCTGAGAAATATATAAGCGAGTGGTTGTTTTTGTACAAAGACACACAACAGAAGTGTGAGATATGGGTGGGTGAGGGAAGTCAGAACTATCAACCCCCAAATGCAGCATCCACTGAAAATACAAGAAGTTTTACTCCTGTTTCTCTAACTTGGTGAAATCTGGAGCATCAGCTCTCTTGGCACAGTGAGAAAGCTTACAAGGATGGGAAGAGTAGCTCACATCAAAAATATTGTGGCACGATATGGCAGACCAGCTTAAAAAAGGATTATCCTTTTGCTTGGGAAGGTACTGTGACAAAGCAAGCCTAGATGAAGCGACTGGGGCGATCTCAGTGCTAGCTCTCTTCTTTCTACTAGTGAGAGTTCACTCGGGGCTCTCCTCTGCCTCACCTAGAAACTGGCCGTGCCTTCGGCAGTCCTGCCCGAGGAAGGACCGAACAATCCAGCCTTCCGGTAATGTGTACTTTAAAGGCTTAAAATAGTTCCTGCGTTTGTCACAATCTTGATTTCACAATGGCTCCAAGGGTGAGTCACAGGCAAAGGCCACACAGCCTCTTCTGTCACCTGAACAGGCACCTCTCACCCCTTAAATCCATAAACCAAGCAGTAGTTTCTCTATTCCTCTGTCTTCTAGGAGTAATCCTACTGGTATTCCCATGCAGTAGCATGTCCAGCTCCCACCTTGCTCCAGAGGATTCCAGCAAGATCCTTTCCTTTGTACCCTGCTTGGCTCCTGGCATGGCTTTCTGGAAGTCGTTTACTGGATTACTTTTATTTGATACGTTTTCTTTTGTGGAATACATGTTCCATTCCTCATTCTGCGTAGACCTCTCAGCCACGATCTGTGTGTTGATTTGCACAAAGGCTGGTAGGGGCCATAAGGGCTTTTCAGGTTTTAAATGCCGAGACTATAATGAATCTAACTACAGCTCAGCAGCACATCCCAGGCACTATGCTAGCAGCTGTCTGCTCTGTATTTTTTTTGGTGCTAATTAGCACTCTAGGAACAAGTTATCCATGGCATTAGAGTGCCTAGGATTGGAGGAAATAAAAGATAGAACTGAATGCCTGCTTTTGACTGACCAGCCGTAAGGCCATAGACTGGCATCAAACAGCTTCTGTTCTTGGGATCTTACCATCTGAGTGATTCTTTCACTTCTGTCCACAAATTTCATTGGGGAAAAAAATGGGAAATACCATGAATTCCTCAAAGGCTGCGCATTTGGGAGTGTTTTACCTGGGAACAGAAGTTCTCTCTCCATCTCTGCATTCTCTGCATAGACTTTGTAATTAGACTGGAGTTTGCAGAAGAATTTCCATTTGTAGTTCAAACCGTGTATTTTGCAGGATTTCATTTCAAATGATGTGACTGTCTAGCAAACTCACTGTTGGTGAGTCATCATAGGGTGCTTGCTTGATAGTTCTTGGTTTTCTTCCTTCCTCCATTTCCTTGTCTCTGTCTTAAGAAGGACATGGATCTGTTGGAGAGGGTTCAGAGCAGGACCACAAAGATGATCAGAGGGCTGGAGCACCTCTCCTATGAGGACAGGCAGAGCGAGCTGGGTCTGTTCAGCCTGGAGAACAGAAGGCTCCAGGGAGACTTTATAGTGGCCTCCAGTATCTGAAGGGGGCCTACAGGAAGGCCAGTGAGGGACTTTTTATAAGGGTGTGTGGTGATAGGACAAGGGGCAGTGGTTTTGAACTAGAGCAGCGTAGATTTAGATTAAACATTAGGACGAAGTCCTTTACAATGAAGGTGGTGAGACACTGAAACAGGCTGCCCACAGAAGCTGTGGATACTCCATCCCTGGAAGTGTTTAAGACCAAGCCGGCTGAGGCTTTGAGGAACCTGGTCTAGTGGGAGGCATCTCTGCCCATGGCAGTGGGATTGGAACTAGATGATCATTAAGGTCCCTTCCAACTCAAGCCGTTCTATGATTCTTTAGGATTTAAAGACAAAACACCTACTGTGAGAGAAATTTTTGTTTCCCTTGCCACAAGATGAGGGCATGACCCCCAGTGAAGCTCAGGGTAGAGGTGAAGCTGCAGAGAGGCTGGTAGCAACTCTTCTCTTCCATCCTGCAGCTTGTGGATGGCAGGCAGAGGTGCTGCCTCTTCTCAGCCTGGAGCTGTGTCCCCTTGCTGTGAGGGGGATCATCCAGGCCTGCAGGTTACAGACTTGGAGATGCCAGTTCGTTCTGCCTAATTGCCAGCTTGGCGTTTTTGAGGTCAGAGCAGGCTGTGTTTTGCTTTGTGCTAATATCTTGCAGCAGATTCGGATTTATTGCACAGAGATAAGCAGAAATCAGGAAAGGGCTTTAAGCTTTAAAGCATCGTCTCATGCCTGGGATGTCTGCAACCAACTCCCAGGACTGGCAACATAAGTATTTGGCTTATTCAGGATCTAAACAAACCTTTCTGGAAGAATATCACTGTAGCAATACATTGCATGCAGGAAAATACCAGCATCGGAGCTGCAGGAAATTGCCAGATGTGAGTTACAGAGAGACTGCCCGGTATGCTTGGCCAAAGTCTGATGTTGGCTGTATGAATCCGGCTTGCTGTGAGCAGCTTTTGGAGCTGGCTGGCTGCTGTGAGGGGCTGTGGGGCAGGTGTCTGCCTGATGGCAAACAGCTGCCATTCCCAGGGAGGCTGCTGGGAACGTGGCTGTAGCTTGGTGTCAGGACTAGAGAACAAGCAGATGAAGAGAAAGGGAAGGTGGAGAAATGGGCAGAAACTCCTTGGATTTCCAAAGTTCTTATGATGACAAATGTGATTTGCTGAGCTCATGCTCACCCCAGCTGGTCATCATCTCCCTCTGTCTGGTATGGTGGAAACACTGCAGACTGGGTTTGGGCTCAGTGGGGCCACAGACAACTCAGAAAGGGATCAGCTGTCCAGCCTGTATGAGCATTGGTCCTCTCAAAGGCCAACCAGCCTCCTCTCCATGGTACAGTGGGCCATCCTGGAGGAGATTAATTTTCCAAAATCTCCTACTTGCCTCATTGTCTCAGATCTCATTCCTCCTTTAGCTGTTTCTTCCATCCCATGGGGCTGTGGGGCATTTTGTCCCTTCTGGGAAGTGCCATGAATGCACTCATTTGTGGCAGTGACATTATCACAGGGTCATGGAAAGTACAGGGTTTGTGCCCACACCATCCCTGTGGCACCCCTACCCACGTGAGCTTTGCTCATGTTCTTGCATCATGAGTTCAGTGTACTGAGCTGACTTCTCTGTGGAGATGGTGGTCTTGCTTCTGCTGGTGTGACCAAGCACTTTGACCTTCTTGTGCTGGCTGGTCTGGAGGGATGTGGGAGAGCTCTTCTCCCTTTGGGGTGGAAGTTTGCCTTGCACAGCTCATGGGATCCCCTCCCAAGCTGTGTCTCCTGCTAGAACAGACACGGAAATGAAGATGGATGGGAATATACACTCATCAGGACATCCCAAAGTGGTGGAGAATGGCAATGGTTGATTCTGTTATGGCCATTGTTAAGACTGAACATCAGACAGGGCTTACACAGGCTCTGATCTAGTAAGGACGCGATCGCTGGCAGTTGCTGGGTTGCCCAACTACTAGTCATAGGAGTAATGATGAGTGAGGTCTGGCAGCTGCAGTGAACATGAGGGCTGTGGTTGCTCTCCCACCCACAGTTTGCAGCCCTGTTTGCAAAACCATGTCCTCCAGCTCAGCCTCCGGCACCCCTGTGTGCCTTAGCGAGCCCGGGAAGGGATGAGAGGTGGCAGTGTGGCTGCCAGGGTCTCCTGGGGTTGCTTCCCCGAGGCTTGGGGATGAGGGCAGGCTGGTTCAGATCTGTCGATGGGATATGGTGCCGTGAGGGGCTGGGGCACGCTCTGCTCTTGATCGTTTTCAGGTGCCTACAGGGCACAGCATCCTGGAAGGGCTGAGCTGGCTGGGACCCTGCCGGTGGGAAGCGTGCGATGGCTGACCTCCAAGGGAAGCCCCACCTCTTCTCACAATATTTACTTCCCCTCCTTGGACCTCTCCCAATGCCGTAAGTGCAGAGCAAACACAGTGGGGCACTTCTTGCTCCGATTTGGAAGCGCTGTGCTTTCCCCCGTGCTTGCTCTGCTACGTATCTCCCCCAGCCCCACTCTGTGTGCCCTCCTCTGGGCATCTGGTGGCAACTTGGTAAGAAATAAACCAACGTGAGCAAAAAAAAACCCACCCTAATTTATTCTACAAACCAGCATGAGCTGCTGTCTTGCATTTGGGCAGCGAGCCCAGATGGAAATGGGTTTGTCCCCTGTGGTAAAGACACAGCTGCCCATGCCAACTTATGCGAGTGCTGCAAGTCTTCAAAACCCAGCAGAGAGTCAGGAAACCCTTATCTTCCTCCCTCTGTTGTACGGTTTTCCCATTATTTCTTACCCCCTCCGGAGCCTGCTCCTTGGTACGCAGTTACAGCATCACCTAAGTGATATAAAACCGTTCGGCAGGGCTTGTGGTGTTTATATTAGGCATTAATCCTCCTGTAAGCTCCCACGTAGGTTTTCCAAACACAGATATGTCAACTGCAAAGCAGCAAGAATGGTCACAACAGGAGTTTGCCCAGCTCCTCTGGTGATAACATCCAGTGGGACTTTATCCCCAGGGAAGGGGCAGTGGGTGTGATGTAAGGGAAGTGGAATCATGCTGTGGGGGCCTCCTCTGCATTAGTGGTGAGCAGAGCGGGTGAGCCGTAGGGATTTCTCCTGTCCCTTGATCTACTCGTTCAAGGCACTTCTGGGAATGGTGGGGAGCTCCTGAGTCAACAGCTCCTGTCTTGCCCCCTCTCCCAGTGTGTGGCACCGCTCACAGTGAAGCCAAAAGGGTGTTTGCAAGGCAGTCTGCACACAGGACTTCACTGTGAGCGGTGCCACACACTGGGAGAGGGGGGGTGAGTTTGGTTGGATTGTCTGTGTAGTCAGGTTTTCGATTAAATGGAGCTGTCACCTGAGCTATTAGCAGAGAGCCTCTATACACTGAGGTTTTCCATCTTTTTCATGCTGCAAACAATGGGATGCATTTCCTTTCCTCAAAGCCTCTTTCTCCTCATGATGGGAAGTGGTGTGGGCATTAGAGACTGTAAGGAGGATGCTTTGGCCCTTACACCGCTTTCATCCTTTCTGCACAGCTATGGGCAGCTTTAAGAAGCAGAAATACATCTCCAAGCTTCCATACTTGTGGTGTGGTTGGTACCAATCAAGCTGGGCATGAATTGGAGGAGCAGGAATTGTGCGAGTACCATGTGCTCCCGGCTCTCCTCACCTTTGTATTGGTTCTGGTTTTGTCTTACAGGCTAAGAATAAGGAAACGGGTGCTTTAGCGGCTGCCAAAGTCATTGAAACAAAGAGCGAAGATGAGCTGGAGGATTACATCGTGGAGATTGAAATACTGGCGACCTGCGACCACCGGCACATCGTCAAGCTGCTGGGAGCGTTTTACTGGGATGGCAAGCTCTGGGTAAGGGGCTGTTGCTTTGTGTGACCTGTACAGATGTGGGTTTCTCACTCCGCAATTTATGGTGAAACAAAACCTCTGGAGCAGCTAGAAGCATCAGTGTGAGTTAAAAATGACTCTCAAGCTGTGTTCTACTCACTGCATGAAGAATGCCTGGATTTTTCCCCTCTTTCTTTGATGGTCAAACTATCTCCTAACTAAAGCTGTTTATAAATAGCCCAGGCTACATCAAGAGATCTTCACTGTAAAATGAAAACTGGAGTTGTGTATTTTTTTTCACCGTTTGGAGTTTATATAGGTAACAAATGCAGTACTGATAAGGTCATCTCTTCCCCACTCAGCCCTTCTTTTGAAAGATCAGATGGGTAACCCTGTTTTCTGGATTTGTGCCTTACTTCTGGCTCAGCATTTGTAACGCAGAGACAACGGATAGCAAGAGCTGTTTCCCATGACTGTGGAGGCATAGGGACATAAAATGTAATCCAGAGGGTTAGTGCAATGGCTACTTGTACGGCAGCTTTTTTTTCCCTGTCTGGTGTTTTCTTTGAGACCCTGGCAGCAGAGGAAGGTGAGTGTGAAAGGCACCTTCCTTTGTGCTGCCACGGGAGAGGCGCAGGAGGCTGGAGAGGGTGAGAGTGTGAACCCTTGCGTACCTGCCCCGTGCTAGACTCGAATAACTGTGCACATGGGTGTGCCTGTGTCAAGATATTGGAAATCAGGTGAATATGAGAATTTTCAAACTCACCTTCTTGGCTAGTTCTTCTGTGCTCTTTCTTATAACTAACTGGCAAGTCAGGATAATGTCAAGGGGTGCGTTCAGCACCTCTGTTGCTTTTTCCTTCCTCTTTTTAATGCTTCAGATACCTTCGAGGCCTCACAGAGTAACCTTACTAGAGTTAAAAAAACAAAACAAAAACAGAGATCTTGGCTTTAGAGACTTGCACTTATGTGAGCTGAGCTCTCAGAGCCATCGGTCCTGGCTTGTTGTGCCACAGGAGTCGAGGCCTGAGCACGGACTGAGTCTCAGGGCTATTGCTGGAATAACACACTCCGTGTCTGGTTCATTCCTCGGTTAAGCAATGCAGGAGGGGTACTGTTTTATTGGGCAATGTGTGCTTATTCAGCAAGCACCTTTTGCAGTGTCAGAACGCATCAGTGTCCCTTTGTATTTGTATTGTGCTGTATTTGTATTGTATTGTATTTAAAAAAAGCCCCCAACTTCTCTGTGTCGCTTCACTCAGGGTGCTGGGCTACCCAGTGCTGAACACTTCCTTCTGTGCATCTGCTTGGTTTGAAGGAGCTGGGCTGCAAGTTGTCCAGAGACTTGGTATTTGGATGGCATGTAATTGTGATGCTGAGCCTGCGTACATTAAAGAACAAAGTAAATATGTACCCATCTAAGGAAGTGAAAAGCAAACATCTCTCCTAGAAGGGGACTCGGGATTTGGAGAGATTGCAGCTGCCACAAAATTAATCTCTGCAAAATTAAAAGGGCAAACATAGACTGAGTGTGAGTGAGAGATGGGGCTTGTTTATATTCTACCCTGTTCTGCTGTTTTTACCTCCTTGCTCTGTGCCTGGTCTGCCTGAATTTTATGTGTTGGCCTTCTTCGTTCTCTCTAAAATGTCAGCCCCCTTCCCTTTCCCTGCCACCTCCTCCCCACAATAGGAAGCTTTGCCTTCCTTCCTGTAGGGAAAATGGATTGCAGAGCTCCTCGGCTCTGCTTTTGTCTGAGAAGTGCTTTGTAATGTCATATGCTTGCCGACCTACTAAAATTAAACAGCCTCTTTGAAGCTACTGGAACAAGAGCCTCCTGTATGAGGCTCTCCCGTGAGGGTAGATGTTACAGCCCCATCCATTGTTTTGGGAGGAGGATCGTTCTCTTTATTTAATTATTTGAGTGGCATTTGCATTTCATTGCTCAGGCTGTTCTTATTAATGCTCTAGTGTTTTATTGGCTTTAAGGGAAATTTAAAAAGCCGGGCTGTTATATTTCTAGAAGGCTTCTAGTTGCTCACAGGTTTTCCCTAAAGTCAAAGGTTAGTAGTTCTTGGTCACTAGTGCTGCTGAGGAAAATTTACATCTAAATACAAACACCCGCTTTCATTGTCTTGTCCATATTTCATCCATACTTCTGTCTGTGCAGTTGCTTTAAGCAGCATTTTGCTGGCTAAAACATCATTTGTGTGATGGATACATGAACTTTGCTGCACTTTTGGCTTCAAATAGCTCAGGCTTTGGCTAAAACTGCTGCGGATGCATGTCTGGCTGGCAATCTGCTGTGGTTCCCTTGTCCTCGCAGCCTGACGCAAAAAGACAATGTACAAAGTGGGAAAGGGGCAGGAGTGGAAGCACACAGACAGGCTGGCAAGGGGTCCAGACGTGCCCGACCTCCTGAATGGTAGGAGCTGTTTAGCTCTGAATAATTTACAGCTTGGACTCTGCCACAAGCAGTCTCAGCTGCCAGTGATGAGAAGGGCTCTTGCTAAATCAGTCTGACTGTTCTCTGACTTTTGAACAAGGAAAATACGTGGGGAAGTCTGGCCTTCAGTGGTGGCTGCTGCTGCAGAAGATTCCTTGTACTCCTAAGATGCATTAGGTCCCCGTAGCTCCTCTCTGCCAGGGTTAGGCTTTGCACTTGGGTAACCAGAATGTGACATGCAGTGTTTGTGGAGAAAAAAAACATTCTGTGCAGAGGGAAGTGGTGTATCCCACAGCAGCTGCTTTGGAAGTCACAGCACCGACGTGAAAGCATAAACCAGCAAATTCCTCTTGCTTTTATACCTGATCAGCATCAAGCTGAAGAACTCCAGTTCTCACACGAGACAGAGCAGAAGCCCACTGTGAGCCATAAGCAAGGACTTGGAGTGCCCCAGCGTGTCCCTAAGAATATAACCGGTGAGATGACAGCATCCAGCATGAACTTAGAGATGCTGTGCCCTCACCAGACACTGCTATCTGATCCCATTCCCCCTCCATCTTCTTTTCTTTGCTCATGGCAGAGGCCGAGCAATCTTTCGCCGCATGAAAACAGCCCAGAGAGGCTTGCAAAACTTCAGTGGTTGGAGCTTTCGTGATTTTATTTTATTTTTATTATAAGCCCTGTGGCATTTGATGTTCTTTTGCATAAATCCCAGCTGCTAGAAATGGGGGCACCAAATGAAAGCTGAGACTCTCATGCTATTAAAGAAAAAATAAAGTCTGGTTTGAGTCCTTGTGACTGGGCCACATTTTGAAGCCTTTTTTTCCTGAAGTGTGATGTAGAACTTGGAAACAAAGAGGCAAATCCCCTTCACCCAATACATGTACAACTTCTTTTAAAAAAGACTTTTTAAATCTGTGTTGTGCCTGAGTAATGGGACTAAGGTATGGGGTTTGAATGCTTAGAGTCGGTGCTGAATCTGTGCTGATGGTTATTAGTATGTGGGAAAGAAATACAACAGACCTTGTGTGTTGTATCCCTCTTGAGAGCTACGTGGTTTGTTGGGTATTTTTCCCCCCCTTCCAACACAAGACAAAAAGACTGAAACCTCAAAGGAAGGGAGGAACTTTTGATCTCCTGCTTCTGAGTATCTCTGCTGCTTCCGGGTGTCTCCTCTCGCAGACAGAGGAGCGATAAGACGACCAGGGAGGAGAGTCTAGTTTGGGGTGATGAACTCTGACTTTGCCGTGGAAGATCGCTGCTCCCAGGGGATGATGGGTGTCTCTGCTGGACAACCCAACACACTGTGGCAGCTGATCCATGGTGTGCGGCAGGAGACCCAGGATCCTTCTTGCAGGAGTCTGTCAAGATGCTCTATCATCGAGTCAGCAAGTTTTGCTGGAAATGAGTTGAAGTATCATTTGGCCCCAGGTTCTTAACCGCAGGACTCTACCAGTGGTTATACAGTTTTTCTAGCGAAGCATCAGGGAGTTCTTTTCCCCCTCCCTCCTTTTCTATAAACTGTGGTTGCTATAGCAAATGGGCTTTTGAATAAACAGACATTTCCTGGAGATCAAAGCAAAGATCGTTGTACAGTGCAGGTAACCCGGCCTTGCTGGAGCATTCTGGAGATGGTTAATTTAATCAGCTTAGTTTCTTCTCACTGGCCCACTGTGTGGGTATGTAACTCGTAGAGCTTGCAGAGAGGACCAGCTTTGTAGCTACTCATTGTACTTCCCTTAAAAAAGCATTTTGCATTTTCTGTGAGCAGGCTCTGACCTGTTTAGCTGGGGACTTTTTGGATTGCTACCCCTTTGATATGAATGTTGACTGGAGACTTGGGCATTCTTGAAAATCCTGTATCATGAAGAAATGTTCATTATCCCATGCACTCGACTGCTGGGCTATGTAAAGCATCTGCAGCTTTTAATTCTCTCAAGTTAGAAATACCTTCTATTTAAAACAAACTAACAAAAAGAAAGCTGATAACAGAATTGAGTTCTCTAAGGTTTTCCTTAGCAAAGGGAGGTTATTGCAACTTGCAGGGACGTCTTGCAGGATGAGCAGCCCAAGCTGCGGCTGGATGCCCACAAGGGACCCCTTCGCATGCATGCTGTTACCAGACCAGAGCTCTCCAGCCTTCTGTCCCCGAGGAATCAGAGAGTTCTTCATGTCCCTTTTAAAATATCACTTGGCTGGAGAGTTACAGTCTAAACTGGCCCTTCCTGCCTAGCCTCGTGCTCCTGAAGCTTTGTACCAAACTTCCCCGCAAAGTGCTTGAACAGTTGTTTGCAGCTCGTGAGTGTAGAACTGCACGTAGTGCTTGAGCACAGCGGAGGAGAGACCCAGAAAAACAGTGATCCCAAACCTGCAAACTCCGTTACACATCTAGCCTGTGTCCTAGAGGAACAACTATTTCCTTTCTTTTCCCTAGCTGCAGAAACTTAAATCCACACCAGATTTGACTGCACCCTGAGAGCGCCCAGTGCCGTGCTGTCAACAGGGCCCTGCTCACCGTGGTACCCATGAGCTGCTGCAGGATAAGCCCTGCTGGGCCAACTGATGTGGGGGTTGTGGTCATTGGACTCGTTTCTAAATTCCTACCAGTTCAGAACTTGGGCAGAACTGCCAGGCAGCCCTGGTTTCTGCAGAGTGGGTAGGCAAGGAGCAGATGTGGGCAGAGATCTGCACACATGAGGACAGAGCATCACTGTGCCCCAGGAGACTGGGAATGCGGCAAGGATATTACTATGACCCCTCCTTGTCCTTTGAGTCAGCTGGATGCGCATCTTCTTGGGTGGGATTGGAAACTGGACAAAGCAATGTAGCCCAGTGGTTTTTCTGATGCTTCTCTCAGCTTCAAGGGTCAAACTCTTTGTTCAGATCAGCGTAACTGACCTGAGTGGGTGATCACTTCTGCTCTGACCTTGGGACTGTGTCTCTGAAAGCCAGGGCACTGCAGAGCTGGTGTCTGGGTGACATCCTCCCTTCCCTCCCTGTCACCCATTCCCTGACACCTGCTCTCTCCCTGCGAAGCAGTAAGGCTTCTCTCTGCCTTCCCCTTGCACAGGTTGTTTACTGCCTTTCCCAAAGATGTGGAGATCTAAGTCATCTTCTGCCCTACTCTCTGCTGTGAAGCTGGGCAGTGGTTTGCATGAGATCAACGTATCTTTTCTATGTTGTGAACGTGAGCTTTAGCATTCAGACTTCTGGCAAGTTGCTAGAAATCTTGTTCTGGGTAAAACTGGGGCTTTCCCTTAAAGCAGAGATGGAAACGAAGTGATTTTGAGCAACCACCGAGAACAACTTCTGCAGCAGGCAAATTAATGTATCTTAGGCAAGTTCAAGAGCGCTTCTGCAGGTAGCAACACGACAACACAAACTAGAACAGAAGCCTTTGTCTACCATCCTTTATTCAGGATAACGTTGCAAGAAAAGGTTATTGAAGCAATGATAATGCCTTGTGATTACATACCCTTGCCATCTATACATCATGGAATGCTTATAAAAGAGAACTGGTGTCATTATCCCTGTTGTTAGAAAGGGGAGCAGAGGCACAGACAAGAATTTGCCTAAAGTTTACCCAGCAGGTAAATGGTACTTGGGAATAAGTCTTATGTGCTGAATCCCAGTCCAGGGTTATAACCATAAGGCCATATTTTTATGAAGAAAAAGCAGCAGACAAGCAGCCTATAGGCAAATCAGTTTTCAAAGCACTTTAAAACTTTGTTTAGAAATGAATTGCAATAAGCCACGTTCCCACTTGGTTGACTTGCCAAGGGAAATGCTAAAGAACAATGTTTGCATAGAAATGAATATTTATGAACTACCTGTGTATAGGAGACAGTGCCTTGAAACCTGTCTTCAGCCTATGCCCTGGAACGACAGATAGATTGCAGATTTAGACTTCATTTTATTTCAGATATAGCCTGAAAGTTGTCCTTTGGGAGGGAGGGATGGCCTTTTGCAGACCTTGTGGCTTGGGGTGGTTTCCATTGACTTCAGAGCCCTCACTGAAACAGTTAAATAGCCATGTTCTCGTCTGGTGTGATGGATCTAAGCACCTTGTGTTGTGGATGATCAGAACAAATAGTTGTTTCTATGGAGATGCCAGGCAGGAGTGGAAAACTTAAGCCCTTTGCTACCCCTTCAACGAGTTGTCTTCCTGACCAGGCAAGGCTTTGAGGCTGCGTTGGAACTGCTGGCTGTTAATAAAAGACATCAGGAAACTAGTCCTAGGTCAAACTCCAGCTCTCACAGTGAGCTCTGCCCTTCTGAAATAAATCATCTATTTTAGATGCTGGCACAGCCTTGGGGTGCTTGAGGTTGGTGAATCCTCCTATTGAGGAAGCAACTTGTTCCTTTTTGCTACTTATATTTCAAAGGATTTTCTGCATTTTGCTGCCCATCCAATAACAGATGCTATTGGTGAAGACTGGCCTCTCAATGTTGATTAACTTGACGAGAGGAGGGGGATCCCAGTCACAGCCCTCCAAGCACCAAAGGCTTTGCCCCGTGCCTGGGCAGAGAGCCATCGCCTGGGTGTTTTTCTGGTTTCTATAGCAAACGAGTGCTGGCCTTCCTCCCGCTGTCTCTGCTCCACAGAGCATGACACTGGGAGTGCTGAGTTCTTGGAGCTGTTCTTGGTCTGGCCCTTGAAGGGAGAGCTCATGACCAAGCCTGTGGGTGTTGCAGTTAACCCTTCCTGCAGCTCTTGGCATCCCAGGTACTGCTGCCGGGTCATGGCCACGCTGACCCTCTCTGCTCTGCAGCTCATAGCAGTTTGCGTTCCCTTGGCCATGAGTGTTCTTGAATTCTTGTCCCTCTGGGATGCTGGTTAGCAAGTCAGGACGGAGAATTTAAAGGGGTTGGATGTCAGCCCTTGTCAAAAGAAACGGAATGCCCTGTATGATTCTAGCAAGAGGAAGGGCGCTTTTTTGCAATGTCGAAACCATTCGGTTAAACTAATAGGAGTTTTGATTTGTTCTGCCAAAATTTCAGTAGGTATAGGGATATTTTTGCCAACCTGTGGGGGGTTAATTCAAGGAAATATTTTGTCATCTCAAAGTGATGTAGAGGTAAAAAAACTCAGCCCCGGCCTGCCTAGGATCAGCCGGGAGTTCTGCATTTCAAGAGGAGTATGCAGTGTGGTCTGACTTCATCCTCAGTAAAGTTTTCTTGCTCTGAAACTCCCTAAGTCTTGGCTTTCCTCACTTGCTGCCCTGCATCTTCTTTGCCCCACTCCTTATGGGGACAGGCCTTTTTTTATTATTATTTCAAATATTTTTCTCTGTAGGTTGTTTTGTTCAGGAAAAGGGGAGAAAAGGTTTATTATATTTGAAGTCTCTGAATAGTGTCCTTGTCTGTAAGGGAAAATTGGCAAGCTTGGTGCACTCTCTTACAGAGAGCTAATTATTTCGCTACCACCTACAGCATACTTGCCATGTCAGACAAGCTGTTGACGTTTGTGCTGTGGCAGCAAAGAGTCTTCTGGTGGCTTCTGCATTGTTTTATGGCCTCTCCAGTGTGTGTTGAGAGCCAGCCACAGCCAGAGCGGAGTGTGGAGCTGGTAGCTTTTGCAGGTGCCTGTCACTTTTCAGTGTCTGTCCCCTCTTGTGATGGTGGCATGTTGGCCTCGTGGCGATCTAGAAATGAGATTTGGAAGGACACTGTGTGTCCTCAGCACATAGCAAGCTGCTGTAGTGTCTTGGCCCTCTCTTCAGTCCCCAGCAAATAGCCAGTGCAGCTCAGCCTTGCTTTGCATCAGCCCATCTGGCTCATGAGCAATGCTAGCATACTCTGTTCCCTGCTTTCTTCCAGCCCTTTGGCATGTGTTGGGTGAAAAGCGTTGGGCAGGAGAGTGGTGGCGAAAGTGCCAAATTAAGTGGGTGTAGGAATGAGATCTACCTCCTCCCTCTGCTCTGTAAATGTAAACTTAATCCTTGGACTTTGTTCAGAGTAGGGCAGGCTGGCTGAGATAACGGGGAGACTTTACATGCTTGCAAACAAATCTTCACAGGTCAGCACGGCGCTTGATTTTAAAGGAGATAGTAGATCTGACCAAACTGTGTTTAAAACCCAAGGTGGTGCTCCCCAAAACCAGCCCCTGTGGTCCTGCACACCCCTGTTCTCTGGAGTGAAGCGGGGAGCTGCTCCTGGGAGGGCTGATACAGCATTGCTTGTCTTACCTCATCTTGCAGCTGGCAGGACAGCATAGCTTCGCTGTTCACCACCAGAACTTGGGTTCAGATGTCAAACAGATGGGTAAAGGACATGGCCCTTGACTGCGACTAAATGTGGTTTCTGTGCCTAAATATATCACTGTGTTCTTTCCATCAGCGAGGAACAGCTCTGTCCTCTGGGGTTTGTGTCACTCAAAATCTGAAGCCCCTTTCTCTGCCCTGGGAGGTAGAAATGTGTCCAAAGTTTTTGCTGGAGCCATGAGGATGGACTTGGCCCATCTCTCTCTAAGGGAGTGATGGGTTTGGAGGTGGAGGGGATAGGGCCAAGTGAGGTGCCTCTTCATTCCATGCTTGGGTGTTTGGAGGCATTGGGTGCATTTGGAAGCCTTGACAGATAAGCAAGGCTGGATACAAGCTGTTCATGGGAAAGCACTTGGCTTCTCTACGTGTCTAGGCCATAGCTGGTCTGTGAAGGTGCTGCTGGCATCTCGTGTTGCATATGGAGGTTGCCATCCACATCCCAGGTGGCTATTCTCTGTGCCTCTGACACAGAGTGATCTCAGCATGGAGCTTGAGGTCTAGATCCATCATTTATCTGGGCAGCTTTTGGGCAAATGGCCATCTATGTTCTTTGTGCAACACTTTGCTGTAGCTAGTGTTGCTGGACCAGGGATGTCCCCTCCACAGATTTTGTGCAGCTCTTGGCCCCTGCTCCAGATGCTCCTGAGCTCATATGAGTCCTCTCAGTGCTACAGTAGTATGCAGAGTTTGGAAACAAATCTAGCTGTTGCCTCCGTCCTTTATTTTCCACAGCACGTGCATTATAGGGCTGAGCAGTAGTGTGGGATGGCCACCAATGAGCTGCTGGGTGCCTTTGGTACTGAAGAACTGGGTGAGAGAGACAGTGTTCGGTATCTAGTGAGCAGCCACTGCATGTAACGGGCAGGAAACTTTCTGCTCTTCTAGTACCAGGACTGAGGGCTGTAGGAAGATGCTTTCTTGGATTTGCTCCATCTCCTCTGCCTCTGAGTTGAGACCAAAAGTCCTAGAGACTGTCTGAGCTCTCAACTTCCCACTGCTCTTGCAGGATTTGGGAACGAGCCTGTCTTGCCTGAGTGTGCGATACAAACGCCGGGAGGAGAGACCTGCCTTGCTGTGGCTCCTCTGTACCCTATCACAGAGGACGAGGTCTAAACAGTTTCTTCCCGCCCCTTCTGCCTGCCTGCCTCCCTCCACCTGTGATGCCAGGGGAGTCATCCTGTGCTATGGGTGCCATGGTGCTGGTGTGGGCTGTGTGAGGGATCCTGGTCCTGCCCCAGGCTCTTGTGCGCTGAGGGGAGACTGTTCCCTGGCAAAGCCAGGAAATGTTTTGGGTGGGTTGGGGTAGCTCACACAGGGGTGCTGTCCACAAGGTGGTCTCCTCCCACCCTGCC
Organism: Baryphthengus martii; assembly: GCA_013396935.1. Lineage (NCBI taxonomy): Eukaryota > Metazoa > Chordata > Aves > Coraciiformes > Momotidae > Baryphthengus > Baryphthengus martii. Next base: position 212,673 of record VWZK01012763.1, read on the forward strand.
GGGCAGGGATGCGAGGTCTTACATGCCACCAGCACCCTGGGACGCCCGCCTGTACGTCTGCTCTGCAGGGGTAGAGAAGGAGGAGGAAGGCCCTGGAGGCCACAGCTCCCTTTCCAACAGCGGAAGGGCGGCACCAGGTTTGGTGGCCGCGGTGCAGGGAGCTCGGCAAGCTGACCTCATGGGGCTGGGAGCTCTGTGGAGGGACTGACCTGCCCATGCCCCACTGGAGGGGCAGCAGCAGGGGCTGGTGGGGTGAGGAGAAGGCTCTGCAGCCACACAGGCAGCGGCTGTTACTCAATGTGGCCGTCTGTTGAAATCCAGGCAGTGGTACGTGCCTTGTGGTTTTCACCCGAGGTGATGCCGCCTCGGTGGCCTCCTCGCCTTTCAGGCACCAGTTCTGCTGTGGTGGGAGGAGGACCCAGACTTCCTGCTTTGGGCAATTCCCTTACAGAAAAGCAAGGCCTGCTTTCTTGCTGTAACCTAAAAAGTAACTTTGTAAAATTCACCATCAGGGGTTCCCCCACCACCACCTTTCCCTCCCACACCCCAGCACGAGCAGGGTCCTCTTGCTCCCCTGTGCTGGAGCTTGTTGCGGAGCTGAGCAAGCTGATGGCTCCCACGTGAGATGGCTTCAATAGTGATGCCTGTCATCTGGATGTGCTGGGAGGAAGGGTGCCTGGGGACATCACGATTTTGTAGGTGGGAGTTCTTGTTAACTGTTCTGCACTGTCCTCCCCACCCACCCTTTACATCTCTCTCTGCAGCACCAGAAGAGCCCAGAGGCAGCCAGGGCCCCCAACTCACTCTGGCTCCTTCTCTTTTTCTCTTCCCTTTGTTGCGTTTTTGCTGAGTGTGAAGGATTCCTGCCCCCACCCCACTGCGCTGCCTCTGAATCACAGGAGCAGTTGCTGTTCGCTGCGTTTCTTCCTCTTTTCCTGTAAGCGAGTGGGCGATGTCAAGAAAGCCCTGCTCTCCCCACCGTGGTACCCACACAGGCTTGTCTATCCCTGGCTCCTTCTTCTTGTCTCTTCCTCCTGAGTCTGCATATGGGGGACAGTTCAGGGACCTGCCACCCTCCTCCCCCTGCAATGGCAACTCTACATGAGAAGGACCAACACCTCTGGTGAACATGGCTGAGGCCAGCTGTGACTCACCCTACTCCTGCCCCAGGCCCTGCTTGAACTTGGAGATGTAAGGCAGGAGAGCTGGTGGCTGTGCCAGAGGGTGCTTTCTGCTATGAGTGATGAGGACATCTCCAGGTTGTCGCATGATCATGGTAGAGCCATGAAGCTGCGTACAGGCGAGGGAGGCTGCCGCAGCAGCAGGATGCTGTGGGTTACCTTCTCCCCAGCGGCGGGCAGCTGCTTAGGCAAACAAAATGAAACCTGCTGCTGCAGATTAGGAGAGGAAATTGCTGAAGTACTTCGGTTTTGAAGCAGTTTCTGGGCCAGGCAGGGTGGATCTGGAGGCAGAGAGATCGTGGGGACAAAGGCAACCTGCTGTGCCTGCTGGCCCTAAGCATCAGCGCTTGGTGGGAAGGGAGGTGTGGGAAGGGTGGTTATAGTGCTTATCATGGTGTGCACCCATGCAGTGATGGCCTGGGTGCTCTGGAGCACCACTGTGACTCCTAAGCAATTCAGCTGTTCAACATGGGACTGCAAAAGCAACACAGTCACAGGAAAAGCCTGAGGCACCCAGCACCTCCAGTGACGTGGGAGTGTCTGGGCTGCTAGCCAAGGGCTCCTCCGTCCGAAGGGGACCTGGTGGCCTCCCTGCACTGCCTGCTGTGCTCGTGGGAAATGCCAGGCTGTCCAGGGCCACTGCTGCCAAGATGAACTGCCCCCAACTTTCCCAGCTGATAGCTTCCCCCTCACCTCCTTTCTGCCTGGAAGAGACATTTCTCCAATGCTGCTGCAGAGGGAACAGTTCATGGGCCTCTGCCCTCTGACATGCCAATCTCATGAGTAAGAGCTGGGCTGAGGGTGTGTCCTCGCCTCTTAATTGGACTTCAATTGCAAACCTCAGTTCAGGGACATCAGCTGTTCCACCCTTGGTGACTGTGCAGTGTTTGGTGAAAATACGTTTCAAGATAAGCTTTTTTTTTTTTTAATATTTATCGTTGTAGAAAGTTCTCTGAGTTCAAACATACTCAACAAGCAGGACCAATCCTGCCCAAGGTGGGCAGAGTGAGCAGACTCTTGGTCCTACCTGGGAGGGTTTTGGTACCTGGGCAGGAGACGCTGCACCAGGTCTGTCAGACCCAGAAACCGCACTGGGCTCTAGTCCACCCGTGATTTGTTTTCTGGGTTAGTGTCCCTCCAGCCCTTGCCTAGTGTAAGGTGCCGAAGGAATTCTCCTGGAACGGTATCTGATCTGCTGTCTTGAGCTGTGAAGTGATATAAGGCTTTTTCACAACATAGGGTGCCCCCTTGTTTGTATGCAAGTTGAAGACCTGCGTCTTTAAGAACGCTGAATTTAAGCCATAGGTGTTTCATACATATGTATATATATATTTATTCTCCTGGGCAACCTCAGGCTCACTGGACCCTTCTTCCTCTCCTCCCAGGCAGTTACTTATTACTTGAGCAGCCATGAAAAGGGCCCCAGCCCCCTCCGAGTGCCCCACTCGGGCTACAAAATGCTTCCAGGTCCTGCTGTGCCTAAAGGCAGGATCAGGATGAGCCACTTGGAAAAATCAAGGTCACCAACAAAGCCCTTTAACTTGAGTGGACTTTTGCTTTCAAATTTAAGTTTAAATTTAATTTTGTAAATGCAAAAGTTTCTTGAAAGGAAAAAGATCATGTGGCTTCTGTAGGCAGATCTCTTCATTCATGCCGTTTCACTAAAGGTATAGGAGAAAAGGGCCCACTTAATTTTTATTTCTTTTTAAATAGCAGTGCTCATACTGTGGTGTGAAGGTTTTGAGAGGTAGCAAGAGCGAGTTCCTTTCTCTGTCTGTAAACCAGCTGCCCAAATCCATTCCTGTGTGTGCATCCCTGTCGAGCTGTGAACGAGCCCAGTGCGGTGGCTGGGTTTCTTGGCCGTGGTGTTGGAGCTGAGACCACGAGGCTCTGTCTGTGCTGGAAGGCAGCCATCAGTCGCTCGTGTTGCTCAGATAGCTCTGTGGTGGGAGCTAACGGCAAATTTTGCATGTGCCTGCGAGGTGTAGTTGTAACTGCCTACGGACTGAAAACTAAAATGCCCATAAGTGCGTAATCCCTGGGATTTATAGCGGCTTTGGGGTGGCAGCAGGGGAGCGAGGTCCTGTGGCGGCTGCCTGTCCCCCCGGCAGCCTGGCGCGGCAGAGGGGCTGGGCAGCCTTCAACAAGGAAGTCCCTGGATTTCTTGTGCTAAGGAAATCATTATAAACAGGATGTTTGGTCCAGCCCTGTCCCAGGCCACTTGCCGCAGACCCTGCAGCGGGTGCTCAGACCCCTCTTGCTCAGACCCTGAGTGGAAGGAGGAGGAGGTGTGAGTGCTCCCCTCAGCTCTAGCGGGTGTGAAGGAGCCACTTTCAGGATATCAGTATTGAGGCACAGACCCCCACAGGTCACATCTCTGGTTCACAAGACCACAGGAGCTTTTTTGGGATGGTGTGTGTGAAACCTCTTGTTTTGTGGTGCTGCCGTGGCTTGGCATCGAGCCCTGTACTGGGTGCGGGTCATGCAGGTCCCGGGCAGATTGCTGAGGGCCGCCAAGCACGATGCAGGCAGCAGCCTGGTGTGGTGGTGAGAGCTGGAGTGCATCACTCAGAGTGGCACTGTCACTAGAGCAGTTCCTGCTCCATCCGTGGCTTGGGGACACCACAATAAAGGAATACTCAGCCCATATATTGAATCACACGGCAACAGTCCTAAGCAAAGAGTTAAACTCTGTGCAGCCCTTGGGTAAATCACCAGCCTTTTGACTGCACAGATGCACAGGCTTTTATCAACCACTCTTTTCTAGGATCCTCCCAACTTGCTCCTCATTGGGGCCAGACTGACAGGTTGCGCACCCCAGGGTGTCAGAGACCATTAACAACCCCCTCCCCGCTGTGGCTCTCAGGAGAGTGCCTGCACAGCCTCTGCTCTCCACAAGAATCCTGCATCCCCCGGATCTCACACAGACAGCTGTGTGTTGCTGCCACTGGGCTGCCTTCTTACCTGCTTCAATGGTAAAACGTTTTTCAGGCTGGCCCTGCTCCTGGAGGGAACTGCACACGGTGTAGGAGCGATGAGATTGCCAGTCGCGTTTGTTTAAATCGGAGTTTCTGCGCTGAAACAAGTCCATTAGGTTTTTGGATGTTCAGACAACTGGCCCCACCCATAATTATTCTTTGGCATCTCTGCCATTGTTGAAAATGCATATTTTTACTTTTACCATATTTCCCATATTCCCAGTGCCTGCCTTGCAGCCTGCTGTGCCTGCATAAACATAAGTGATCATGCTAGTTTAGATGGACTGATTTCCTTATTTTTCTCCTTGCTAGACTGCAAACAGGAATGAAACTTTGTGAGGTGAAATGCATCTCATGCAGATCCAGAGTAGAGTGTGTTGTGCTTGACCTTGTTCCATTTAAAAGCTCAGTGTGTCTGACCAGAGCCTATTTCAGCTGTACCTCAGCACAGCATCTGCCTGGAGTGGGACCGTATGGGGCTTCCGGAGGCTCTGCTGACCAGGGCCGCTGTGGCTGTCACCCAGCTGGCTGCCCTCTATGTGTCTCACCCCTCAAAATTAAAACCACGTTTTTTCAGTCTGGAGGCTGTGTAAGAGGAGCTGTGCAAGATGCCAGGGGACGTCATTGAGTTGGGACACACAAAGAGGCAGAAGCTGTGAAGCTGCTCGCTGAGCATTAGCAATGAAAGCACCCGAGTCAGTTGGATGGGAAAGGCCACGTCAGCGGCTGATTTGAACTGGATTGTTTGAAGCTTTGAAATTGTTTAAATTCAAGAGCTGAACCTGGTAGCACAGACAAGCTTCTCATAAGGCCTTCTCTACTGACCGAACATAAGGGAGACTGTTGCTTGAACCTGGAGAGCACCCTCTTTGGACAGGTGACTTCCTGAGGCAGGTGGATCTGCAGGAGCAGGAAAGGGATGCTCATGTGAGATGAACAAAATCTTGGACTGTGATTCGATGATGAAACAGGATCATTTGTAGGCACAGGTCTTCTGCCAGCCAGAGCAGCTCACAGCTGCAATACTCAGACTTAGGTGGGATCAAGTCTGCTGCCTGTGGCCACTGCAAAGCCTGTGCTGTAGGCTCAGGTAATGCAGCCAGCAGCTGCTCACTCTTGGCTGGTCTGGGCTAGTGGCAGGTTGGATGGTCTGGCAGAGAGCAGGACCCACAGGTGGGATCATAGTGTCGCTGTGTGGAGGTACCGTCACCAGGCTGTCTGTGCCAGCAGAGCCCCATGCGTCCCCTCGACTTCCCAGAGTGAAAGAAAGCTGTTGCCCTTCCAGTTGGCAGGTTGGCATTGGTGTGAAGCTTATTAGGAGTTTGCTTCTGGCACAGGAAAGGCAAGTGTCCACTGGTGGTATCAGTCTTCTCTGGTGAACATGATGAGGAACACTACAAAAATAATTGGTTGAAATGAGCCTCCCAGAGCTGAATTTGGGTCATGATGGGGCCCAGGGGCCCAGTGGGGATCTCTGTACCTGGGGAGACCATGGCAGGAGGCAACTCTTGCCTTTCCATTTGCTGGTGAAGCTGCTGATGCTCTGGTTCCAGGTATAACTCAAGCAAGAAAAAAAACATGTTGACATGGCCCACATATGCAAGGGCTCTGGTGATTTCCTTCCTGCCAGGCTCCTGCTCAGCTCTGAGGCAGCGCAGATTTGTTCTCCTGGTTTGCAAACGGTTCGAATGTCTTTCCGTTGCTTCTCTCCATCTGCCTGCTTCAAATGCTTCCCCAGCCCTGGCCTCTGGTTATTCTTCTCTGCTTCCCTTGACAGGGCCTATGTCGCGCTGCCCAACCCGCCTGGGTTTCTGTTCTCAGCATTGTCTCCTCTGCAACTCTTGGACCTGCGCTGGTTCTTGCAGAGTAGTTCAAGGTTTTCTGTATCCCAGCACCTGATCCTTCTCCCTCTTCTCCTCCAAAACAAAACAGTTGTGTCTTCCACTGCGATCTAGGCTAATAATAGTGTTTCCCTTGTCCACATGTAGAAACTGTAGGACAAAAGGGTGGGATATGGCTTGCCTGGAGCTGCAGGATTAGACCATGGGAAAGAGGGAGCTTGAACCTTCTCCCCTCAGCTACAAGTCCAGTGCTTAAAGCCACATTGGATAGCATGACCTCCACTTGAAGGGCTTAGAGAGCTGCACTGGTAAACACTGCCTTTAGTTTGTTCAGTCGTTGTCCTCAAAGTAAACCCTGGCATTTCACCTCTCTGGTATGTTGCCCTGTGTCACCTCAACTAGGAGAAGAGTTCGTTGGGGAGGTGAAGCATCTCTTGTCCCTCGTAACCTCTGACTGCTTGAAATTTTAATCTGTTTATCTGAGCAGCCTCGTCTGCCCCGAAGGGCAGTAGAGACTGGCACCAAGCTCCACCTCAGGAACAGCTCTGGCTGAGTCTGTGCAGAGATGAGGGGGAAGAGACCCTGCTGGGGAAAGGCCCACCCAGTGGGTGCTGCCCACCCTGTGGGCAGATGGCAGGGGCCAGACAGGCAGGGATGGGGGATGGGCAAGACTCTGTGCATGTCCCTGAGAGAGAAACGGCATCACTCTGGTGAATGTGCTTGACCTCTTCATTGACATAGTTTCCCATCAAATTGCTCAAAATCAAGAGAGCAATGAACTGCTGAGCAATGAAGGAAAAAAATAAAAAAGGAAAAGAAACTAAGGGCCTGGCAGCCCTCCCCATCTCTCATTTGTCAAAGAAAATCCTGCCAGATTTCTCCCGGCCACGTCAGCGACCAGCTATGACAGCTATCTCATCCTGTTGGCCAGGCTGCTCTAAAATGCAATGGAAGAGATGTAAACAGAGAGGAATCCGGAGCTGAAGCTGGCTGCTCAGGGTGGGCGTCAAGGTACGGGACCAGGCATGACTGCTGGGGGTCTGGCAGCGATGGGGATGGTTCCTCTGAGATGGTTGCTTTGGATGGCATGCAGGATTTGGCCCCAGGGCTTGGGTACCGGTCTTCCGGGATGTGTCCGGGGGGCACCAAAGGCTCTGCATCCCTGTGTGAGGCAAAGGAGCAGCTTTGACATGTGGGAAAGCAAAACTGAATGCTTTTGTCTCCTCTTCTCTACCTGGTGGGCTTTACAGAACTGGTACTAAATGTCTCTCTCTCTGTTTCCCCAGATCATGATCGAGTTCTGCCCAGGCGGAGCAGTGGATGCCACCATGCTGGGTGAGTGCAGCACTCGGTTCCAGGCTCTCCTCAGGGCTTAGGGTGATGCCCGCAGGGCGTTTCCAGCCTCTGGCATGCTTTCAGGGGCAACCTTCGGGCAGATGGCAGATGTGGGTGCCCCAGCTTCTCCAGCTACTGTTTCTCTCCCATGAGCTTGCCTATTTTCATACCTGGAGCACAAGGTGTGGCAGCTCTGGGGCATTTCATTAGCTACTTTCATGTCCTTTTATGATTTAAATGCTGTTAGGATCAGCAGATCACAAGGCACGGAGAGAAGGGAGAGGCTGGCTGGAGGGGAAAGATGGCTTTAAATATTTATCTGCTGGAGGCACCGGGTGCTTTCGATCCAGTTCCCACAGCTTTCCCGGAAGGGCAGCGGGGCTGAGATGTTTAATCTGGGTGCCTGTCACGATGAATCTTCCAGGATCTTTTTGCTGACTTCTCCGTATGGTATCTGTCATCCAGCAGAGTAGCAGAGTGTCTGAATAAACTGCATTTTGCAGTCGTATCAGGAGTCTCCCCATTTTTAACTCCTCCCTTCCCCACTGAGCCACTGGGACTGGGAGTGCATGGGTGTTTCCCAAAACAGCCTTGGCTGGTGCCACAGCCCCTCTGTGCCAGGGCTGTATGGACCCTGGGACAGGGTGACATCCCCTCTGCATGGTGAACATGGCTCTGTGACGTCCTCTTGCCTGGAGCCCCTTGGACAGAGCTGTGTCTCCCTGGGAGTTATTTCCTTTCAGCTCTGATATTTCCAAAGGCCTCACTTTTTTTTTTTTTTTTTNTTTCTCTGAATCTCTGATTTAGCCTCTGCTGGAGGAAATCACGTCTTCCCCCTGGAAAACAGCAACAGGGGTGTCCTGTCTCTTGGGACACAAAAGTCCCCTGAGTGTGTGTGGGGTTGTGTTCATGGTGGTCAGTCTCTGGAGGACCTGGGAAGGGGGAGTGTGTAAACCCACGAGCAAGTGGCTGGGCTGTAGTGCTGTCATGCCTGGAATGAGGGGCAGGAGGAGCTGCTGGCTGAAGCTCAGGAATACCCCTGGCATTAGTAAATTCAGAGTTGTCCCGATCTTCTCTGCTGCATGTTCAGCTGTGCTGGAGGAGGGATCTGCACTGCAAAGGGCTTGCAGAGGGAGGGAGGGAAGCTTGAGTGATGCTAACCATCTGGAAGTTTGATGGTTTGCAGAGCTGTCATCTTAGAAAGTGGTTTTGGATGGTGAAGGTGGTCAGACAGTGCTCAGTAGGAAGATCATGCCAGTGGTCACGTGTCTCTCCAAGCTTCCCAGACAGAGACAGACAGGAGGGTATGAATGACTGTGCTGGTACCTGATGCTTCCTGAAAAAGCAGCTCAGAGCAGTGGATAAGGGATAGTGCTGGTGAGCATTTTAGTGCTTGTTGCTTTGGGAAGTGACATGCCCCTCAATGTACAGGGGGTTACGCTGCATCTCTGTGGCAGGTTCAGCTCCCGGGGGCTAAGAGCTGGGCTGTATCTGGAGCTGCCGAGTGCTCACCGGTCTGTGTCTGACCCTGCTGTCACCTGCAGCCCAGCTCGGCTCCCTCCTCTCTGCAGCATCGTCCCCATGCTGCAGGGTCTGTGGGGACCCGTTTCCCAAATCAGCAGGAAACTTCCAGTTCAGACCCCACTGTGGCCGTGCTGTCTCCCCCTCCTCATCCCCCTCATCTGCTGTTCCTGTGCCAGATGTTTCAGCCGTCCATCCCCGGGAGGGAGCAAGAAACCAGCAGCTCCAGGCAGGCAGGCAGGCATTGAGCTACTAGTGCTGTCTTTGGGAATAAATTACCTTAACAAGCTGATTTGCATTGGTCTCCTGCTGCTTTGACACATGGAGAGTGGTTTTTAAACGGTCTGCTGGGTGGCCCGTGCCTTCTTGCTGCTCAGGTGGAGCATTGCTCAAATCTCTGTCTTGTTTACTGGCTCTCTCCCTCCCCGCAGAGCTGGACCGGGGCCTGACCGAACCTCAGATTCAAGTGATTTGCCGCCAGATGTTGGAAGCCCTCTCTTACCTCCACAGCAAAAAGATCATCCACCGTGACCTGAAGGCAGGCAACGTGCTCCTCACCCAGGATGGGGACATCAAGCTCGGTGAGCTGGGAGCACGGCAGGCGCTTGCTCAGCTGAGCTCGTTGGGAGAGTGGCCGTGGGCGATGGCACTGCTTGGGACCGTTTTGCACCACACTAATGACAGCCACATGCTGCTGGGAGCTGGACTGTAGTGTTCAGCTATACCCGAGCACAGTGGGGGATTGATGGATGATCTCTGCCTCCTGTGCTGCCTACAGGACATCAGCTGCTTGTCTCCTGGCTGATGAGCTCAGGCAGAAAAAGGTGGGGGGAAACTTCCTATTGTTTTGTGGGAGGCCAAATCTACCATTGAGCTGTGCGCTGTGCTCAGGACCCAGCTGGGCACCAAGACTCGCCGAGCCACAGCTGTGCTCAGGCCTTTGATGGGCTTCATTTTTGTGAATTTGCTTAATTCCTCTTTGAACTTGATTTTTATGCTTTTTGGCCTGCTGAGCATCCTGTGCAGGGTGCCAGTTGGCAGGGCTGGTTGCTGGAAGAATTCACCAGAACAGGTCTGGTGGTGACAGGGCGAGTTTTGCCAAGGTGTTGCTTTGCCAGCTTGCTATGGACTTGAGTTAAATCGGCATCCAGCTACCTGCTGGGGGATGAGAAGGTAGCTTTGTTGGGACTGGTCAGGAGGGTGCAGATCTCCTTCTGGACTCTGACAAGGGATGCCGGCAGCTGTGGGGTGTTCTTGGGATGTGTCTGGAGGTGATAATAGAGACTAGGCAGCCTAGAAAGATAGAAAACTTCCTGTGACCATGGGTTGTGCTCCGATGTAAAAACACTGCTGACTTGGGCCAAGGGTAACCCAAAGTCAGAGATACCCTGAGCCCCAGGAGGATAACAGCTCCTCCAGAGGTTGTCAGGGGCCATCTCAGAGAGCAAACTGGAGTGGGCTTCATACCCTCTGCAGGTCTTATTAATTTAATTTGGGTTGGCTTCAGCAGCTCTCTGTAGAAGTGACAAGATGAGGGAAAGACATCATATAGTGGCTGCTGTACGTGGGGCTGAAGGGAGGAGAGAATGTAACAGCACTTCATTCTATTCTGCTGTGAAATGAGATTCTCCGCTATGAAGTGGCTGTCCTGAAAGTCATCCGCCACGAAGCTGCTTTTGTTTGTTTGTGGAAAAGGTCTTGACTTCCCTCTAGATATGTAGGATTTGGGTTACTGTAGAGGTGGCTTGTTATGACCCTGTCTTAGAGTACATGGGAGGGGAAGGTCCCTGGTGGTTATGTACTCAAAAGCAAATTTAGTTTCTGATGCTCAGTTTAGAGTAGACAGCACGTTGTATCGTGTTCTTGCCTTAAATGTGTGTTTGCTTTTAAATCTGTGTTTCAGCCAAGTGTGCTGATTCAGAAGGGTCTTTCAGTTTTCCTACGGCATCTAATTTTACTGCTTTTTGCAGCTGACTTTGGAGTGTCTGCCAAAAACATGAAAACCTTGCAGAAGCGAGACTCCTTCATTGGGACCCCTTACTGGTGAGTGACCTGCTTGCTAAGTAATCTCACATTCATGAGGAGCGTCACTCTTCTGAGAATCAGACTTGCTCAGAAACGGGGAGCTGGTGGCCTTTGGGAGGTGTTGGACTATAGTGCCTTACCGAGCACGGGTCAGGGGATTTTCACAAGGAGTCCTGGCCAGTGTCCATACATGTAAGGGTTTCCCTTGTCAGAAGGGAGCTGTGAGTAGCCTCAGTGGTACGGGAACATTGTCTGGTGTCATGGTGCCCTGAGTTGGCCGAGGGGCCACCACGCTCTAGGCTTGGAGGGGAGGGGGACGCACGTGTGCTCGCGTGTGTGCGCGCCCCGCTCCCCCCACCCCAGGGGGTAGAGTGGGCTTTGAAGTGACTCCAAGCACATGGGAACGGCTTCTCACTCCAGAAACACAATCTCTAAATCACCCGACTTGCTGAGGGAATGGAATCGGCAAGAATTAATTTATTGTCTGAAGCAACATCCGCGCCAGATGTCAATGGCCTGGGGGTTTCTACAGGCTGCCTGGGCTGTCTTGGCTGGTCTGCAGAAGAAGGGAGGGGATTGGACCCCTTAGAAAAGATGCTGCGTCTTCTGAAACCCAGAGTTAGGAGGAAAGGCTGTTTTTTATGCAAAGCGGTGGATTGTTTAAAGTGTTTAATTGTTGCTGCAAGGCTCACATTGTGTTGCAGTGTTGTCACCCTTCTCCACTCCTGCTCCTTGCTCTGCCCCTTGCAGGATGGCCCCGGAGGTGGTGATGTGTGAGACCATGAAGGACACTCCATATGACTACAAGGCAGACATCTGGTCCCTGGGAATCACACTGATTGAAATGGCCCAGATAGAGCCCCCCCATCACGAGCTCAACCCCATGAGAGTCCTGCTGAAGATTGCCAAGTCTGACCCCCCCACTCTCAGCAGCCCTTCCAAATGGTGAGGGGGTTGGGGCAGCAGAGTACACGTCTCCCAACTTACACAGTATTTCAAGAGAGGAAAAATAGTCTTTTCTAGCAGTATTGTTGAATTTTAGAACCCAGTGTAGGATTCTAGCTGGATTCAAGGTCCAGCTGTGTGTGAGTGGCCCGAGAGAACTGCAGGCTGAAGGCAGGATGGTCAGCGCTCCTGTGCCGTGATCCTGCTGATGTGTGCAGGCAGCACAGGGGGAGCTGCTGCCCACCCACAGCCCTGCTGAAGCCAGAGTGATCCCTTGGCTGTTTTCAAAACATCCCAGTCTTGTATGACATGCAGATCTTCCTCTAAACCTGGAGATATCCAACAGGTCCAGAATTCCTTCCCTTGAGTCTAGAAAGCTTCTTCTGCCTTTAAAAAAAGAGCCAATTGGGTTTTTTTGTTTTGTTTTTTTTTACTTATTATTTTTTTTTTTAATCATGGTAAAACCTGATGCATGATAGCCAGCATCAGATTAGTGGGAGAGCACTGGAGTCACAAGCGTTGTTATGGTGGTTCAGGTAGCAGACAGGAGCCGGGTGCTAAAAGCCAGCAGGTGGGGTGGGAACGCTTCCTCTGGAACAACTCAGAAGCCAGAACTGGATCAGGGACATGCTCTGTATCTTGGAGCTGCGCTTTGCAGGCTGAGGGTGCCCTCCTATGGGGTTCCCGGTCCTTCACAGCCATCATTTCACACTGAGGCTATGGAGACGGGTCCTGGAGCATCCTTGTCCACAAGCAGCTCCACCCATGGGCTCCCTTTAGAGGATAACTGCTGGTGTCCTCTCCTGTCTCTCCGCTTTGGCTCTGGGGCACCGTGGCTGGCACTCAGTCCTGCCATCTGTTACCAACTTAGATAAGGCAAAATCTAGTCCCTCACTTGGCCACGTTGTTGGTTCTCTTATAAATAATCAGAATCACTGGGCATAGAGGTTCCTGTTCTGGGAGTGCAACAGTGATTATGGCCAGTTGCAAACTGGGACATAACCTGCAAACGGATCAAGCAGACTCCTGTGGCATTTGAGGCCTTTCCTTCTTCTGAGCTTCTCACCAACAACTGTGTTTTAAGGTCCCTGGAGTTCAGAGACTTCCTGAAGAAGGCGCTGGACAAGAACCCGGAGACCCGGCCCAGTGCTGCCCAGCTGCTGGAGGTAGGGACTAGCACCAGCCCTGGGCTGAGTCTGCAGCTGGTGTCTGTATCTGCCTGGGTCTGTGAGAGTCCGAACCACCCGCTTCTGTAGAGCCTGTTTCTCCTTAAGTAGGATGTAAAATAGGTGTTGATGGACCCTAGACAGGTTTCAGATGAGCTTTTTGGTCTTGTTTAGAAATTTCATAGTACTTTTTTTGGCTACTAAAATGCTCTGAAAAGAAACAGCAGTGTTTCTGTCTTAGGAGCAAACTGCAGAGCCTCTGTGGACACCAGCTGGGATAGAAATGGTTCCCATTGCATAAAAATGCCCCTGTGGCAGCCAGCTTGGATTATACCTCGTTATCCCAGATTTAAATTCAACTCCTTTCCTCCTGTCCCCTTTTGAAATAATAGTAAAAGCCTGGAAGATGTTTTTTCCTGGTGACTGCAGATGCTCTCACTCTGCAGCACTGGCACACTGGCTGCACACTTCCCATCCTGTACTGGAGTCAGCAGGAAGAAGCGTGCAATGGTTTCTGCAAACCTGAGGGATTCCCAAGCCTCTGGCTGAAGCTCAACACAAACACCTCGCTCTGCGCACTGAGCGATTCGAGCCCGATTTGAGCTAAACCTTCCCCATGCTCTGCACCCAGGGATCCTGCAGACTGGCTCTTGCCCTGCTCCTGGTAGCACACTGAGGGCTTGGACCTGCACCTCAGCCTGCCTGTGGGCTCAGCCTGCCTGTGGGGAGGGGGGATGTCTCCTCTGCAGCAAAAGCTCCTGGTTTAAATGCAGCTGGTGCTTTTGTCTGGGGAATGTTGACATAAAGCAGCTTTGCAGAGCACCACGCTTCAAGCATCTGTGTGCAGAGCTGGTGCTGAACCTCAGCATCGTGTTCTCTCTTGTTCTCCCTCATACGTGCAGCACGTATCTGTAAATTCATCTGAGATTAAGCCTGGTGACGTTGGCAAGAACCATATCCTTAGGTCTTTGTGATTGCTGTAAAGTAAGAAGTGGTCCCTGCCATTGCTGTCCTTGTGCACTCACTGGGCCACAAGCTCAGTTTTGGCCACTTCACACATGAGCATTGTACTTGGCTTTTCAGCATCCCTTTGTCAGCAAGGTGACCAGCAACCGGGCCCTGCGTGAGCTGGTAGCAGAGGCCAAGGCTGAGGTGATGGAAGAGATTGAGGACAGTCGGGATGAAGCAGAAGATGATGACTCGTCAGAGTCCGCCTCGGTGAGCGCTCCTGGCCTAGTGCTGTCAAGTTTGCCGGTGGGCCTGTGGTGAGGGAAGGAGCCCAGCAACTTTTCTAGACATCAAAAGGCTGATTTACAGCTACCTGGGCCCTGTGTGGTAGAGGGGGAAGCAGTTGCTTGGCCAGGGAGGGGCTGGTTTTTCCCTTGGCTGCCAAGGGCATGGAGAAACAATGATGCTGGCAGGTGGCCCAGCTGCCTGCTCGCAGGAGGGACTCACAAAAAGTATTTAAAAAAACAAAGAAGAAAAAAAACAAGAGTAGGCCCTGGTACAGGCTGGAGCAGCTGGAGTGAAAGCAATGCCAGCAGTGCATAGTGTAGTGGTGAGGCACCATCAGCCGTAGGAGGGAGCTGGACTCTTTGAAGGCGGGGACATCTCAGGGCAGCTTGGACAGCTTTGCTGGGGGACATGCCTCAACTTCCCTCATCTGTGGCAAAGAACAATGAATAACCCATGGTGGAGTTAGCCACAGGAAAAGGCGTTCACTTTGCAAACTCCTAGGCTGCTTTTTAAGAATTTGCAGGTTCTGGAGCTTCCTCACTGCACTGTTTCCTTCCAGCCAGTGTTTGTAGTCCTTGGGACCACAAACCTAGAGAAAGACAGAAGTATCGCAGGGCACATGTTCTAAAAGGGAAGATTTCCTCAAAATAACTCTTTAACTGTGGGTGACTTCGCTCTGAAGCGTGGAGGCTGACAACTCTCATGGCTGTGTTTAAAGCAGTAGTGCAAAACCCAACACCATCTCTTCGCTCTCCTTCCAGCCCCCTGGTAAGCACAAGAGGGACCCCTCTGAGGCGAGTCAGATGAGTTTTGATGGGGAGAAGGCTCCAGACTCTTCCTTGCCCAAGGCAGTAAACGGGTCTGTGGGAACTGGCAAGGAGATCACAGCTGGACAGAGCAATGAAGTCTCAGATAAAGGGATAAGCACTGACAATGACAAACTGGAGAGCAACGACTCTACAAAAACCCTTGCCAGCTCTGCCACCCCGGCCATCCAAGGCAAGCCAGACATCATCTCACAGTCTGGACAACTGGGTGACTCAACAGACGGGAACAAGCAGCCCAGGCCGGGCAGCAAGGAACGGAAGAGTGTTGGGGAGCGACCAGAGAGTGGCCATCTGGAGAACTTCATGGAGGAGAAGCTTGCTAATGGGAGCTTGGATCCCCCAGCTCCATTTCCCGGCAGCCGGTCCAAAGAAGGTTCTGATTCTGGCAGCACTTCAGCCTCTGAAAGCATGGACCTCACCATCTCCTTGTCTGCTGACCTGTCCCTCAACAGAGAGAGTGGCTCCATCTCCCTGAAGGTGAGTGATGGGCAAAGGGTGTGGAGGAGGAAGGGCAGAAAACCTCTGTTTAAAAAGTGCTGAGGGTTTGGTTTTTTTCTTTCTCTAGCCAAGTCCCTGAAATTTAGATCCATTTCTTCAGATGCTGTGCACATGCACCCTTTGCCCATAGCCGCTTAAACTCCTTCCTGAGAAAGCAGCCTGCTGTACTCTGGCTGGGGCTGATCTTTGGCTAAGGGAGGTGAAAGCGAGTTGCCTCTAGTCTGCCCTGAGCTCAAAGGTGGGGGAGCAAGTCAAGTAGGAGAGGACAGAGGCTGTATGAAAGCAGAGGATCCAGGAATCTTCATGTAGCACGATGCTAAAGATCACCCAGGTGCCATCCCAGTACTATTTGGTGAGATAGCTGGAAAGGCTGGCTGTGGTGTTTGCAGTGTGAGTGTCCAGACTTGGAGCTCTGCAGATAAGCAGGGAGTCAGCAAGGAGGGAGGAAGCCCATCTCTAGGCAAAGCCTTGGATGGTTTGTCTTCCTTGTCTATGGGATGCCTGTCCCAGCTGGGCTCAGGGCAGCACAGCATGTACTGCTGGGTTAAGCTGTGCCGTGGACACGTGGTGTGTCCTCAAGTGAAGAAGCTCATGGTGGAGTTGCTGCGGGTACACGCGTCCTGTCCTGTCCCAGGCTACTGAAATCTAATGAAAGTCTGTTGTTTTGTAGCTATTTTGGGCCCCTGAGAGGTGTGAAGTAACCACGTCACTCGCCTTACTTGTGCAGTTGTGTACAGTCAGAGCAAGGACAAGTATGAAACCCAAAATGTGATTTGTTAAATGTTCCCCATTGCCAATCACTCTGCTGCTCTTTCCTACAACACCTAGCTACAGGAGAAAGCTTATCTGGACTGGTGCCTCTCTCAGTTTTTCCAATCTGCCATACATCTGGCCTGGTTTGTGTCAGCAGTGACTTGCACAAAGACCTCCCAGGCTTCTTGGCTTTTGCCGAAGCTTTCTGGAGGCTGGGAATGCTTGTGAGCCAGAGCCGACCAGGTCAGCGTGGCTTAGGCAAAGAGGCAAAATAACTGGAATGATATTTGCTGAACTTCAGAAGAAGTGTGTGTGACTCGGGGCGGGCTGAGCGATGTGTTGCACAAGATCTTTATCCAATTCCTGCATGAGCAATAGCTTCCCAGCACAGAAATGTGCCCAAAAATCATCATCGGGAAAACTTTCCTCCCCTCCTGTCTCCTGCTGTGAGCATGAGAGGCAACATCCCCCACAGGGGCCGACGATCAATGTGGATCCATAATGCAGGAAATGTGATGTTCTTGCACAGCAATGGACCCCTCCTCGCTGCCTTTTCATCACTCCTGGTCTCACTGAGGCCAGCCAAAGATGAGTACGATGCCACACATCTAATTGGTCTTCCCAGTTGGTCCCTTAGAAGGGAAAAGGAGTTTGGGATTTTACAGAGTGTAAGTCTCAGAGATGGTCATGTTGGATCACAGTTTGAATTGCCCCAGCCAGAGGTAATGCTCAGAACAAACTAAATGACATCTCTCTGAGACAGGTATTCAGGCAGAGCTGTTTTCCAAGAGTGATGCTGCTGGAGAGCCCTCAAAAAGATACTCTGCTTTGCACAATGAGCTCTGAGTGCGTGGGGGGCGCCAGGCTGCTGCTCCCTCCATACCCAGGCTCCTTGCCCAGCCTTAGCTTCATGGGTTTTAACATCCCTGCTCTGAGCTTGCTCATATTAATGGTTGGACTTGATGATCCTAAAGGTCTTTCCTAACCAAAGTGATTCTATGATTCTGTGTTCCTGGTGCTGCTGGATTTTGTGCACAGGCTGCCAAGCAGGTTGCAGCAAGAGAAGGGGCAGCAAAGAGTTAAATCACTTCTGGTTGTAAACATTAACTATTACATTCTTTTTATCACAAGCTAAACTGCAAAGTTAAGGTGACTCTCTTATTATCAGATTCTTTTTCCAGTTGCTTATAGTTTAGTCAAAAAAAAGAAAAAGTTTTTGCAAACAGTATCCAAGCCTTTTATCTTTTTTTAAAGAAAGATTAAGGATAAGAAATCTACAGGTGAGTTGGGGAGGCTGCAGCTGGCAAACAGAAATGGGCAGGAGGAGACAGACAGTGTTTTGAAAAGGTAAGCCAAATATTCTCAGATACAGCTGTTTCTAGAGGGAGCTCCTTTTGAGTATCTGGCTTGAATTTCTGAAGTCTGACCTTCATGGGTACTGGGAGTTCACAGCTTTGGCTGAAACCCTTGGGAGCTGGAGGAGACACATGGAGATGTGTGATGTGAACTGTGCTCAGAGTGGAGACTCAAAGTCAGCATCCCAAATGACCACAGTTTCTCAGACTCTTCTCTGGAGAACTTTGCAGGAGTGCTTGAAAATACATTTACTTGTGTTCAGGAGAGGATGCTGACCTGCTACCTAAGGATAACAGAAGAGAGCAGGAGAAATTAAATAATTCTGGTTTTAGATCTACGTATGAACAAGGCAGGGAGCTGCTCATTCAACAGTGGGGAAGAGCCTGGGGATCACTTGGGGACCGGGCAGCAGCCCCAGGTTGTTGGGCTTAGGAAGTGAGTCAGTGTTCCTGGGCACTGGGGCTCGCACAAACAGCTGAATGTTGGCCTTTTCTCACTTGGAAAATACCAGGGTTTAGCCAGCTGGTTTAATTCAGTTTGGGGCAGTAAGAGCCTTTGTGACCTCAGCTGATCTCAGGCAAACCTTTTTGCACTAATGTCTCTGTGTTGGTTGAACCACTGCTGTAGTGGTATGTTGTCAGACAGTGAGCAAGTTGCATGCCCTCAGAGTTTCTCTGTCTCCTCCATTGCAGCAAGTTCTCCAGAGCCTTGCTCTGGGCCTTGCAGGCTCACATGAAACTCTTCTGCAATCTTCTAAATCCATAATGGTCATCACTGTAAGAGCAAGAACACTTCGGGGAGCCTTTGCTCATTCCACCACTGTGCTTTCCCTGTAGGGCTGCATGATTCAAGTTGTTTATATCCTTTTTGTTTTGGCCAAAGAAACTGAGTCACTGGACGCAGTCCTTCAGCCAGGTTTGGGCTGCTGACCTGCTGTGGCACTGCTAGGAGAAGATGTGGTGCTCCTGGCACTTGTGAAAGCGAGCCTGGGCTGTGCTTTGTGGAGGTCACTGTAAGGACTCAGAGCTTGTTGCAATGAGTGAAGGGTTGTAGTGAGGGCCAGAGGGACAGGAGCACTGAGCCATCGGGCAGGGCTGGCTTGTTTCGCTGTGGCTCATCCGCAATCACAGCCTGATGCGGGGGGCCTTGCCTGTCTCACATCTGCAAGAGTGTGGGGCGGATTTATGGGTCAGATGGCCCAGGAGCTTTATAAGAAACTATTACAAGCTTCCTGTTGTGCAGACTCCTCAGCGCTGCAGTTCAGGGAGTCGTAGCAACCCTAACCAGGCTTCACTTTAGTTGGATTCAGTGAGAAAGGGTCTTCAGGAGACCACTTGCCTCTCTTCCAGGTCAGGTTTCTGCAGGGTGGAAATCGCATTGGACTGCAGTGTGGTAGCAAGGCTGCGTGGCTTGAATGGCAGCCTCAAATCTGACGATGATTTTTACGTGGTTTCCTTGCTTATGTTCCTCTGTTAACAATGGCATCGTGATTGCTCTGAAGGTTCCAGCTGTAGCATCCTGTGCAACAAGCTGGGGAGCTGCTTCACAGCCTTCTCCTTTCCTCCTCTGTCAAACTCAGGACTCCCAGATGCACAAGAAGACGCTGAAACGCACCCGCAAGTTTGTGGTGGATGGAGTAGAGGTGAGCGTCACTACGTCAAAGATCATCAGCGAGGATGAGAAGAAGGATGAAGAGATGAGATTTCTCAGGCAAGTTGGTTACTGGGATGGAGGGAGGGCAGGGTTTTCTTCTCTGCAAGCAAATCCAGGAGTGACCTAAAGTCCTCTTACTTTCTGTCTTGGTCCCATTTGGACAGGACAACTGTTCAGTGTGGATGCACACTTTTTAGACTTTTCTTGGCTGACAGAGGGCTTGCCTTACCCATGTAAGCTGAGCTCTGTTTGCGTGCAGGGGAACAAGGGATGCATCTTTGGGATCAGATGCAGAAGGCTGCGATGAGGGAAGCTTGCGCTGTGGCTGGCTCTGTACTCTGGGAATGACTGAATGTGTCCCCAGAGCTGCAGATATGCTGGCTGAACGCAAATAAGCACAAAAATCTTATCAACATGCTCCTCCTCTTTTTGTTCTTGTACCTCCTGAGAGTTCATTAACAGAAAGGCCAAGGAGTTGTAAACCCTTGAGCATCACTTCGTATTCATGGGTGGTTCCTCCCTGCTTAAGCCTTTACAACTCCTTTGCAGATCCTGTACCTTTCAAATCTCCATGACCTATGCTCAGGGAGAGAAACTGCTGTTTCTAGCTCCATTACTATCAGTAGCGGCATAGAAATGAAAAGACCCTTCAAAATAATTAAAGTACAAATTGTTTTGCTTGATGCCCTATTCTAGGCTCCCTTGTGCTGCTCTTGAGGCCCGCCCCCACCGCCCCGCCCTGAGAATATAATGTCCCAAGCACTGTGTGTCTCTGCAGCAGCCTTATTTCTAGACCTTAGTATCAGGTCTACACAGACGCTCATTGGCCACTCATTTTTGTGTGTGAAGGGCATATAACTCAAATAAAACCCAGGAGCATGTGTACTTGTGTACAGGGAATTTCCAGGAAAATCTGCTTTCTTCTGGCACGCTCTCAGCTCTGGTGACATCCCTGAGAAGAGGCTCCTTTTTATTTTTTAAAATAGTGCCAGCTTTATCTGCGAGGTCAGGGAAGAGACAGGGAGGCTTGGGTTGAAAGCATCGAGTCGCTGAACACCTCTTGGGAGAAGGAGTTATTCCTCTGGGGCTAGCTAGCAGATGTGATCGGCTCTCCTAGCATCTTCATTTGCACTTAAGGGGCTTGTTTCTGACACTGTGGAACATGCCAAGGTATTGATTTGAAGGTGCGATCAGAAGAGAGCACATCATATTGCACTAAGTTCATTTAATGGGGCTTGAGTTTATTTTGAAAAGAAATTGTTCCAAAGTGCTTTTCCCAGGAGGGCCCCTAGAGAGGGTTGTACTTGGTGCGTAAGACTAATGTGCAGCAGTGGAGGGCACGGGGGGGGGTCCTGCACAGGGAAACTGCTGCTGCTGGTCCTTTTGCACCGTACACCAGTGATTCCCAGTGCGATCAGGCACAAACATAGCAAACGGGCTCAAATGCAACCATCTGAGTTAGAGGCTCACTGGATGTGAAGCTGAATGAGGGGAACAATGCGGTGGTACATAGGTCAGAATTGGAAAAACTCCCCATTTTGCCACCCAGGCATGGGAAAGAACGGATGCAGAGCGCAGTGGCCAGGCCAGAGCAGCACCAGCTTGACCTGAAATGTGTTTTGAAGACCAGTGTGCGCTAACTCAGCTGGCAGGATGGGTGTTTCAAGTGCTGGCTGAGGGAACTTTGGCAGAGTTTGTTTGAGAATCTGTGAATGCTAACAGGCCTTACCTGTGAAAATGTTTTTTCAACAGTTAATGTTTTTTCAACAGTTACCATAACGAGCATCCTGCTTCCCCACAGCGCTCTGGTGTCAGGGCATAAGAGCCCATCAGTCAGTTGGTATTTACCTCCTGCCTGTACTCAAAGCAGGTGGCAGGGTGCTATGGGATGGCTCTGCAGCTTTCCTTCCCCAGTGAAGTGCTCTGGTTATTGATTCTATCATCTCTGCGCAGGCACGTGCCTCTGAATTTGTCTGACTGTGTATTTTTCACCCCCTGTGTCTATTTTAACCCTGTGCAGGCGCCAGGAGCTGCGGGAGCTGCGTCTCCTTCAGAAGGAGGAGCACCGAAACCAGGCCCAGCTCAACAGCAAACACCAGCTGCAGCTGGAGCAGATGCTCCGGCGCTTCGAGCAAGAAATGGCGGTACGTGGGTAGGGGAGAAGAAGCCTCCTGGGAATCAGCTGGTTTGAGTTCTCTTCTGCAGACACCCTGCAAACCCTTGTGCAGGGTGATGCTCTTGGGGTTGCAGCAGTCCCAAGGAATCACGTCCAGAGGGAACAGGAACGAGGAACCCCTGTGAGATTTTAGGCGTGGGATGTGTTTGTAGAAGAGAGAGGTTTTTGTGGGCCTTAAGCATGAGCAGCCTGCAGCTTGTGAAGCGCTGGCTGCCATTACCTGACAGGCTGTAGCATGGGGAATATTGTTCTGGAATTTCCCTCCTTAATGATCTTTTCTTGTGTGTCTGTTCACAGCTTCTGTGAGGAACAGTTTATAGTGCTGTTCTATTTCACAGAGTAAACCCTTTAAATAGGAAAGCAATGTAACCAGCCTGTGACAGCAGGAAACCTGGCAAGTCTTTGAGCGTAAATTGAATAAACTGGACTTACATACTTAGTCCCTCCATGGGCAGCTTCTGTTGAAGTAAAATAATTTTGTAGATAAGTCCCTTTAAAGCTTTCATGAGCTGTCTTTTAAGTACCCCTTTATTAATTCACCTGGCATTTGCGCCTGGTAACCCCATCCCCTGCCGGCAGGCTGGGAGGAGGGAGCCGTCACTCATTCATACGATCTGTTGTGTTTCTACAGTCTCGACGTGCCATGTCTGTGAATTCCCATCTTGGCAAGTCACTTCTCATTCGTGAGATTTATTCACCCTACAGTGCGATGTGAAAAAGCCCCAAATCTGCTTCCTTTACCCTTCCCTTGGGGCAATTTGCAGCCCGGTCTCATTGGCACCCAGGTGCTCCATCCTTGCTGCTCGCAGGGAGGGGGGGATCAGACCCAAGGGCGCTGTCAGAGCACAGTGCCCTCAAACCTGGAAATCAATGTCTGCAGAGAAAGAACTGTTATGCTCAAACTTTGCTGCCTGCTAGTATTTGCCCAGAGCAGTGGGTCCCAGTGGGATGCTGCAGAGCAGGACGTGTGCCGGAGAAAGGCTTTTTGAAGTGCAGCAGTGCAACAGGTTCAGAACTGCTTTGTACTCACAATAGCACTGGCTCTGCACTGTAAACTTTGTGAGGTGTTACTTGGAAATTTCTCCTGTCTTTGTTTAGTAGAGGCTCAATCCATGCAAGAACAAACCCCTACCACTTTTTTCTTGTTTGTTTTTTTTTTTCTTCTTGTTTGCATGTGTTTTCTTCTTGTGGTTTGTTTTTTTTTTCTTAAACTTTTGGAAGGAAACAAAGCAGAGAGAAGGCTGAAGTTGACCTCTGCTCTTGTCCCGTGCAGACAAAGAAGAAGTTCTACGACACTGAGCTGGAAAACCTTGAACGGCAGCAGAAGCAGCAGATTGAGAAGATGGAACAAGATCACGCGCTGCGTCGGCGGGAGGAGGCCAAGCGCATTCGTCTGGAGCAGGAGCGGGACCACGTCAAATTCCTGGAACAGCTGAAGCAGATGAAGAAGGAGGTAAGAATGGGGATAGGACATAGGAAAGCTGTTTTCCTGCATCTGTTTCTTCCAGGAAAGCTTCAGCATTTCACTGTAGCAGAAGTTGAGAGGAAAGCAGTTGGTATTTTAGCAGGAAGCTCTTGCTTTTCTTTGACATATTTGGGTGTTTCCTGAGGTCCAGCTGTTTAGAGACATTAGGTCGGTTTGTTCTTGGCCTAAAGTTACCTGCTGATAAATCTCACTTCCCTCCCCAAAGGTCAAGAATGAGGTTGAGAAGCTGCCACGGCAACAGCGCAAAGGGAACATGAAGATGAAGATGGATGACTTTGCCCAGAAAAAACAAACCATGGTAAGGCTGAGAGAAGATTGCCAACAACTCCAAGATCGGGAAGCATGTAGTAGGCAAGAACATCCTTCCTCCCTGAGGGACTGTCAGTTTCTAAAACACCACCAGGTGCTCTTCAAGTTGCAGCAGAAGGAGGGCTCATGGTGATACTGCTGTTTGCTTCCAGGAACAGGAGTTTTTGGCCAAGCAGAAGGAGGACCTGGAGCTAGCCATGAAGAATATAACCACCCAGAACAAAAAAGAGATCTGCGACAAGGAACGCGAGTGCCTGAACAAAAAGCAGCAGCTCATGAGAGGTGGGTGGCAAAGGCTGCAAAGGAGAAAAGCAAATGCTGTAACGATGGGTTTATCCAACGCTGGCTCTTCCCACGCAACAGATGCTATGACAGAGTTGCAAGCTGGCAGGATGGGATTTAGAAAAAACAGCCTTGCCAGATCCTGTCTAAATGTTTAACAATAATAATACTTAGCACTTTAATCTTCAAAGCGCTTTACAAATATGAACCAATTAGAGTTCATAATTGCAAGAAATGATTCTTCAGCATGGTTTGCAACCATTTTCTCTTGGAAAACAGGAGGTGAACGATCACTCTTAACACCTGCCGCACTGCTTCTATGTGTAGGGACTGCTTGTGCTTGGGACACTTTGTGTGACCAAGCTGGGGGGCTAGGGTGGGTTGTCTCCTGACCTTTCTCCCTTCCTCAGACCGGGAGGCATGTATTTGGGATCTCGAAGAGCATCAGCAACAGGAGAAACACCAGCTTGTCAAGCAGCAGCTAAAGGATCAATATTTCCTCCAGAGGCATGAGTTGCTCCGGAAGCATGAGAAGGTGAAGAATTAGCACCTTCCTACACCGCTGTTGGTCGGCAGGGTGCCTGGGTGTCCCCAGAAGGGATGTTTCCCTTCCAGGCTGTAAGTGGATATGGGTGGGGACTTGGTCATTATTAGTGAAAAAGGACCAGAATAACGCTCGGGTCATCCTGCTTGCATGAGACATGTATTCTGTGCTGCATGCATTTAATGTACAAGAAGCAGTTGTGAATTTTGGGGGCTTTCCAGAAACCCATGACTATCCAGTGTATGGAATGGTGGATTCCCAGAGCAGTGAGTAAAGACAGGCATGTCTCTCAATTGCTTCTGCTTTCTTCCAGCAGCCTTCTCCTCTGCTTTCACAGTATGTTCAGTAGCTTCCCTTACCTCTTGTTCCCTTGGAGCTGTCAGTCACCACCTCTGTGTAACTCCCAAATCTGCTCTCCAGCTCTCTTTGGTCTCTTCAATAATTTCTCGTTGTCCTCAGGTGTCCGTCCTCTGATATCTGTCCCTCTGCTGTTGCAGGAAAGGGAGCAAATGCAGCGATACAACCAGCGTATGTTAGAGCAGCTGAAAATTCGGCAGCAGCAGGAGAGAGCCCGGCTCCCCAAAATCCAGCGGAGCGAAGGGAAGACACGCATGGCCATGTACAAGAAGAGCCTTCACATCCACTCCAGTGGGAGTGCATCCGAGCAGCGGGAGAAGATAAAACAGGTCAGGTCTTGCAGAGGGCACCAGAGTTGAGGCTTGAATTGGGAATGAAGTACTTCAGTGGCCTAATGGCAGAAGGGAAGTTGGAAAAAGGCAACTGTTCCCAAACTTCTAACACACTGCAGGGAGTCAGGTGTCTTTGCTTTTGTGGCATCAAGTGTGGTTTTCAGCACTGCTTCCATTATGACTAGTGTTGGGGAGCATACTTGGGGCTTTTCTTTCTTCCTTTCTCTCTCTCTTTCTTTCCCATATAATAGGGCAAGCTGGCCAGTCTCTTAACCAGCGTCAGAGATCAGGGTAATGCTCCTTACACAGGCACTTGCTTTTCTCTCCTCCAGTTTGCTCAGCAGGAAGAGAAGAGGCAAAAAGCAGAGCGGCTGCACCAGCAGCAGAAGCATGAGACACAGATGAAGGACATGCAGGCCCAGTGCGAGAGCAACACGAATGAGCTCCAGCAACTGCAGGTACCTGTGCCTTGTGGTGTGGTCTCTGAGCTTCCTGGGTGCTGTTTCTGCTCCAGCACAGGGAGCATGTCGTAAGAAGTGATGGCAGAGGACCATCAGTGAACTAGACCTGATGTGCTCTTGCTCTGGCTTGAGAAGTTTTGGTGGCTGTGCCTAAACAAGTCCTGGAGCTCAAAGCAATGAACACCTCTGGCTGATGGCAAGTCTTGTTTGACCACTAGATTTACTGTCCCAGCTGCTCAATAGGTGTTCTGTTTTGTGATCTGTGTTTAGAATGAGAAGTGTCACCTCTTGATTGAACATGAAACTCAGAAGCTTAAGTCACTGGATGAGAACCACAACCAGCACATGAAGGAGTGGCGAGACAAGCTGAGGCCACGGAAGAAGGTAGTGCCTCCTCGGTGTGAGCAGGGTGTCCTGCTTGGCTGGTTGGAGGGAACAGTGTCTGTAGCTCCAACACAATCTCAAATATAGCTCTTGTATGTGTTCCCTTCTGCTTAAGGCCCTAGAGGACGAGCTGAACCAGAAGAAGCGTGAGCAGGAGATGTTCTTCAAGCTGAGTGAGGAAGCAGATGGACAGATGCCAGCATCCCCAACCAAACATGCCAAGTTTGTCCCGTTCAGCTCTGCAGAGAGCTTGTAACACACCGCAGCTGGCAGGCCACCAGCTGGTACTTTCTGTGTCATCCTGGGCTGCAAGTAGGCAACTTGGACTTGGAAGATCCTCTCAGCAGCCTCTTCTTACAACAGCACCCTCCTGTCCCCTCGCTCTGTCTGGGGTAAATGTGGCCGCTGTCCTGCGCTGGGAACACTGACTGGAAGTTTGGTGTCTTTTCCTGGAGCTGACCTGCTCAGCACAGCTCCAGGCTGGGAAGCTGGGCAGGACCCTTGCTGCCATCGTATTTGCACTGTTAGCTGGATGCCTTGCCTCTCACGTGAGCCTGGTGCTCACTGGGCTTGTCAGCTCAGACTGAAGCAATAACTGCTCTAAACAGGAGAAACAGCCAGTGGCTCCTGCCCTCTGTGCCGGGGTTATCAGCCTCTTTCCACTGTGGCTGCTCCTACTCCTGATCCTCTGTAAGGACTAGTCTGGAGCAGAGCAGCTCTGACATTGTCTTGGGCTAACCTTGACCTTGTGACCCCACCCAACACCTGCCTTAGATTTATTTCTATCTCTGTGGTTCTTTTTTGATCAAGGGAGAGACAGTGATTTGGATTTTTTTTTTTGCCTTTGAGGAGGAGAGGGTTGGTTTTTTATTTTCCTCTTCCTTCCTGAACAGACTATGCAGAAAAGGGACCAGCTGGACATCCTTCCAAAGATACTTTTGCTTCTTCATTTGCTAGCAGCACTGTCCCTCTGGCACTTGACTAACACTATCTCATCAGAGACTGGACTATGGCGTAATTAAACTCTTCAGCTGGATGCAGACTTTTGTCTCCTAAAGAAGTGTATGTGTAGAGGGGGAGGTTTGTAGCGGTGCTGAGTCCTGGGGTGACACAGTGAGATACCGGTCATAGTCGTGTGCCTTCTTATAGGGACAAGCGAGAGGCCAAAGGGTATAATTGACAGAGTTCTCTTGTTTTTTTAATTTTTTTCCCCCCAAATGCTATAGATGTGTAGGCCATGTCACTGTGGTCAGCCTGGCTACTCTGCCGTCAGGGTTATGGGCTGCAAAGCCTCGTTTGCATCTCCTTTTCCCTTCTGTCCTTTGTCTCAAGACTCCTTTATTGCTCTCAAAGACAGGTCATAGTGGCTTGTTACTCAGCATCACTTTCTGCACTGATGTCTCATCTCCTTGTGACGTGCCACAGTTTCTTGGATGATTCTGCTGGCTTTCAGCTTGGCATCATGCTGTGGAGCAGCAGAGCAGTAGCAGGTCCAGCCCTCTGTCGTTTTCTGCTCCATGGTGGTGTGTCTTGGTCAGGCTGCCTTCCTCTGCCTGCACAAGGCAGTGCTTCGCTGAGCTGCTGGGCAGGGGGGCAGAGGCCTCACTGGGCTGCAACTTCTTTACACAACCAAAAGGTGTAAGGTGTCACTTTGGTTTTTCTCTCTGTTGATCCCTGGACAGCATTGTTTGTTTTAGGCCTGCTTCTCTAGCAAGAAAAAAGTGTTTCTGCTTAAAAAAAAAATTAAAATTATTATTATAAAGTCTTGTATGTTGATTTAGAGACATACTGACATTTCAGGAAAAGGTGTATGTGATGTGCTACGCTCCTAGGTACCAGCTGAAGGAGTTAGGCCCCCAAGTGGCCTCTTTATCTGTGGAGTGCATTTAATACCCATTTAGAGTTTGTAACACGTATTTATAAGCTTCCTGCAAACTAGCAAGACTACATGTATTTGGGGCATTCAGAGTTTCTTCTGAATCCGCACCAGTAATGTCTCTATTAATATACATAGCCTAGGTGGACGCCTAATGGTGTCTTTGCAAGCAGACTGCATAGCAGCTTTTCAGTAACTAGCCTGTCCTCGTGGGAAGACTGCCTGTCCCACCTCCAAAAGCACTGACAGTGCCTTTCAGGTAGGATAACTCCAGCTTGGGACCTGATGTAAAATTAATGAACGCAGAGGGTTGTTCCTGAACCAGGACAATGTGCTGGTTTGGGCCTGTTAACTGCATTAGAAATGTGTTATAGCGGCCCCAGTGGTTTTTTTCCTGGTCCCACTTGGGGTCAGGCTGGAGCTGTTCTATGAAATGGTTGTCACAAAAATCAGTACCTGGTGCCTGTCCTTCATGTGTTTGTGTGACTTGCAGAAAGATGCCCTCAGCATACTGTTTATAATATATGTCCTCCAGCAGAAGGACTTTGCCACCTCTGACTGCCTTCTTCACCAGCCCAGGGAGTGTCAGCTCTCTCAGGATATTGTGCAGCCATGAGGAAGGAAACTGTTTCTGGAGGCCACTGAAGAGCTGATGTGATACCTCCATGGTAAATCGGTTGTCCCTTTCTCCAGTCCATCTTATTTGCAGCCTGGAGCTAGTGACATAGTATTGCTTTTGTTAACGGAGTGGGAATGGTTTTGTTTACTGCCCTTTCCCTATTCTCTTTTCCCTTTCCAGGTGTGCCAGGGCTCTAGTACCATCTCCCTCTCCAAGAAGAGGGCAGGGGAGCACATCTTCTGGTTGTCGTTTACAGGGTGGTTATATTCCACCACCACTCCTTTCAATAGAGGATGTTTTTGTTATTTCCTGTTCAGGAGTGAACCGTGAAGAAACTCAGTTTGGTTTTGAGAGGGGATGGGATGCCATTTTTAAAATGTGGCTTTGAATAAACAGGGGTTTTTAAAATATTTCGTAAAGTGTCTTCAGTAGGGCCACCACTATGATGTTGAAGACCCTTCTAATAAAGTAACAGTGAGCAACCTGGGTGTGTCTCGATTTCCTGCCTGATCAGCTGTGGCCTCAGACCAGCTTTGCTTCTAGTCTGGGCTTTGTTGACTTACAGAAACGTCCAGAGCCGGTTCTGACATGTGAACCTTGCCAGGCTGAACTTTCAGTTCTTTAAAATAGAGCTGGTTGCTTCAGAGACCTTTCTGCTGCACAGTGCAGCGCAGCGGCAGCAGCATCTTTGCTACGAAGCTGAAACTGTGGCAAGACTTCTAAGTGAAGCCGCAGTTCCCTTGCTCTCACTTCAGTGTGTGTTTAAAATAGTGCTCGGCTGACCCTGCTTGGAGAAGAGGAGTATTGCATCCTCTCGTCTGAAGAGTTCAAACCACTTCTGTGCACGGCTTTTCCTTCCCTTTTAATTAGCTTGCCTGGCTTTAACAGGAGATCGCAGACAAATGTCTCAGCTCCTTGCTTTGGTGGGAGAAGGAGGTCCTAGGGATGTCTCTCTGCCTCCTCCCATGTTGTCCTCAGCTGAGGAGCACTTGGATCGCGGGGATGTGTTTTGGGGCAAAGGTACAAATCACATCTTCCCTTGTCAGTGCAGAGGCTTGCTCCCATGGGTTGCTCAGAAAAGATCCCACTACCTCTGTAACTAACCATAGAGCCTGGGTGGTCTTTGCTTTCTGCTCAGAGATTTTTACCTTTCTGTTTAGTTACTATTTCTTTCATCCAGATGGCCTATGCCGAGCACGGACACATGGCAACTTTGAGATGAGCCGATGGAGCTGGTTGTGGTTTTCCTCTCATTTTTAGAAGGATGCTCCGTAGATTGCCAACTTGTACCCTGTGTTTCACGCTGGAAATGACCTTGCTACCACTGACCACGCTGATTTGGTAATATTGCAGGTGTTCAGACACGAGGTGCTGAAAGCGGGGGGGAGTTGGTACAGTACTGCTGATGGAGTTTTAAATGGGCAGTGCTGTGGTGAGAAGGGCAAGAGGAAAGCATCAAAGTGCCTGTCTCCTTGTTGCAGGGGATAGTAGGAAATGAAGTAGCTGGAGACATGTAATTAGCTTTCCCGTTTGTTTACATCTACCAGGACTGCACTGTCTCCTGGGACACACTGGTCAAAACGGGCCTCGCTCAATGTATCCCAGTGAAGCAGAGGATCTCGGGGGAATATTTAGCTTCATCTACATGTCCTTGGCAGTGCCTGAGGGGAGCTTCAACTGTGTATTCCAGAAATAACTGTTATCTACCATTCTGCCCTGGTGCAATGTTGAAAACAGTAAAAGTAAAAATCTTCCATAATTTTAAAAAATAGAGATGACAGTCCTGATAAGTTACTGGTGCTGCAGCAGCTGTAGCGTTCTCAGCCCTCCTCATTACCTCTCTGCACATTGGTCTCTGAGCTCCTCTGAGTAGCCCAAAGCTCTTTGCAGTGTTCCTGATGAAACTCTCTTGGGGACTAAAAAGCAGGACAGGCAGGGAGTCCATTGCTGTATCTGCTCCCCCTCCCTCGCTGCAGGAGGACAGCTGGAGGTGAGCACTGCTGTAGGCATGTCCTTCAAAAGTCATCTGCACCCTGTTAAGTCTAAATGCTGTTGTGTGTTGTCCTGCTGCACTAGCTGCTGGTCTAATCCTCCAAATGCCAAACTACACTGAGCCTGAGCAAGCCAAGCCTCTCCAGAGGCTGGTGGCTCTGCCTTGCTGTGGGAGCTGTTTGTTGTCCCTCCTGAGTGGAGTAGGGCTGGGTGGACGCGCTGGATGACAAGCACACATTGCTCTGCCACCCTACCTGCCCCCACAAGCACCCAGGGGGACTCCCCCGGGCCTGGTTGCAGGCAGTGCAGGGGTGGTGTTTGCTCTTCTCTCCTTCACTAGGTGGCACACACACTGAAGCAGAGCCGGAGCTGAGCTGTCCCCTTGCACTGAAAGGTTTGCTCACTCTTTTTCCCGCATCGGTCACTCGCTGTGGCACACCTTTCACCAGCTCGCTGCTTCTCAGCGGTGCTTCAGTACTTTGTCTCCTGCTCCAGCATTGCCCTCAGGAGTTTTCCAGGGTTCCCGTGCCCACGGGCACGTGTGTGCCACAACAGCCTCCTGCATTTGAGGGATGAGCATCCCCTCCATAGGCTCTGCTTCTCCCTGCTGCCGTACCTCTGTGCAGAATGGGCGCCGTCTGCTGCCAGGCTGACTGTAATGGGTGGCATCCAGACCACACAGGTAAAACCTGCAATACTGGGGTCAAAGTAGTGAAAAATCATTCCCAGTGGCAGCTAAGAATCAGTGCAATCTAGTGATATAGTGGGTAACCAGTGCCCTGCTGGGCTTCAGCTGCAAAGATTTGCCCTCTGTTGTCGCAGGAGCATCATTTTTTACTAGTCCTTGTAAGGGAGCTCAGAGAAGACAAATGCATTTGTTCCGTACTCAGGAGAGGACCGGGAACATTTAGCCACCCAGCACACACTCGTAATTCTTCAGTTAAAAAGCAAGCAGCAGTAATGGACTCTCCATGCCAGAATGACGGCAGACAGTGTTACTTCTGCAGTTTGGGGCTAATAGTGGGGCACTGATTTCTCATTCCATTCAATCTCTGACACCTGACAGATCTCAAGGATGGCCCAGCTGTTTCCAAACAGCTGGAGCCTGCTTACAGCCAAGTGGAAGCTCATTTGTATATCTGAGCTAATGGTTAGCTTTCCAAAAATCATTTGCCCTCTTGCTTTAAATTGCTCAGCTGATCCTGACAGAGAGAAGGGAGAGTGCCCATGGGTCAAGGAGATCTTGACCCTTGAGTATGATGATGAGCTCTCCTGTATATTTTTTTTTTTGGCTTAACAATACTTCAATTTTTGGTTAGGGCAGCAGTAGATGACATGTTTAGCTCAAAACTCCCCTCAGTCACACCTGTACCTTTGTACTACCCCCTAACCTCATCATAAGAGTGCTGCTGCCAGTTCTCTGCTGCTCCTGCAGCCACACCACCAGAGCTGTGAGCCAAGCCCAGGACTCCTGGGTCAATCACAAACCCCTGATTTAGGCTCCCTTAGCAAATGCTTGGCAATTTCCTCGATAAATTACTGAGGTGCAGTAGTGCCCAAGGCAGGTTATACTTCCCTACGGCCAGCTTCCCAGTGTGCCTCCCTCCGGAGACAATCGGGTCAGCCTGCGAAGCTGCCCTCTGCTTATCTCAACAGCTTTTGTCAGACTCGTTAATTAAACAGAGGAGCCATTTTGCAGCGTTAGCTGTAATTGTCTCCGGCCTCTACTTATTCCTGGGTGCTCATAAGCTGTCAGGCTGCAGCTGAGGTCCAGGAGAGACTGAGTCACTTCAGCAGGTTACAGTGCTGGGGAAGTGATGCCAACGCTTAAGTGCTTCCAGTTGATTTTGTGCAGTTGCTTGGCTCTCTGCTGGTGTTCTTAGGCCTGGAGTGGGTTTAAGCTGAAAGAGATAGATAAAATAGCCCCCTGTATGTAACAATCTGGTTGTCTGATACATGTGATTTATACCAGATAAAAAGGAATGGCCCAACAGCCAGGCTACACAAGGCAGTCACGGGGCTGCACCCAGGGCAGTACGCAGAAAGGAGCTGGAAGGGTGAAGGCAGGAGACCAGGATCTGGTTCCCAGAGCCGGTAGGTACAAGATGCTGTGAGAACTCATTCATATGTTCTCCTTTTGCTTTCCATATCACACACGTCCATGTGGAGCCATAGGGAAATTGATTTATCAGTGAAGGAATGCCCAAAGTTTTCATGCACCCCTGAGAAGGGGAGGTGGGCACAAATCTTCCACAAGCAAAGCAGTGTCTGTGTCTCTTTGGACTGCTTCAAGCTGAGGAGAGTCATGATGTGGTGTTCATTCTGTCTCTTGTGGGCTCCCTCCTGCAGCAGTGGAGCCAGGATTAAAGCAAAGGGAGAGGCCAGTATGAAGGTCACTGATGAATGTGCTCCTCAGTGGCTGGGGATGGCCTTGTGGAGGAGGAGTGCCAGGAAAAGGCATTGTGACTGTAAACATGGGCAGAACTCGTGTCCCCCCACTAAATTCACCATCTGCTTCCACGCTAAAGTCACAGTCTGGAGTAGGGATTTCTGTCCCTTCCAGTCTGTGACCGGTATAAGGTGACAGAAACATGAGTATGGATGAAGATCCTTTTGGAGCCATCTCATAGAGTTCCCTGCTTGTTCACACGTTTTGCTTCTGCTGCTGGCCCTTACCGAGCTGGACAGCTCTTTCACCCCACTGGTGCAGGGTCATGTGTGTGGAGGGTGTTGGCAGCTGATGGCATTGGAACTCCTGCTGTTCATTGGCTGCTTCTCCAGCACCTCCCGGTTCTCCAGCACCTCCCAGTGCTGTGGCTATCACTGCTTCTAAAGCTAGACCAAGCTAGAGTTTAGCCTCTTCATGGATGCTGCACTTATAGGTCAAAATGCTCTCTGAATTGCACGTTCTTGATTTGCTCTTCCCAGATGAGTATTTTAGTTCATTATTCTTTCCCTGTAGACTGCTCCAAGGGTTCATGGGTCTTCATGTTAATGTGCAGATGGACAGAGCACCAAGATGATCAATCTGGCTATGCTGCTTTCAGTGCATGAGGGATGTAGGGTCAGTCTGTGCACTCCTGTGAAAACAGATGAGCAGACTGCAACAGACCAGCTCTGCATACACACGACTAGTGTCCTGAGCACAGTCACCCTCTCCCCAGATGCCTGGTAGTCCTACGGTCACTGGGGACAACTGGAACACACTAGCACCCGAAGCAAGAGGGATGGCTGCAGCCACAGCATTTGTAACTCAGTTGCCTCATATTCCCTTCACCTTGCAATTTATCATCTATTCAGTTTTGTTTAGCATGTTCTATACCTCTTTTATTGCACATCCAATTACCTGCTTCTGTTATCCCTGTGATCCCCTTGCTTGGCCTTTCAATCCTCAGCTCTTCAGGTTACATCCTTCTCTGTGTTGCTCAGTTGCAGTGCTCTCAGCTGCTTTCACCCTTAATTTTTCCTTTCAGCATGTGAAGACCAGTAACTGTTTCATTCTTCTTTTTATCTTCTTTCTCCAATGTTCTGTCTCCTCAATGTACTTAGTTCTTTTACCAACATGATTCACAGCTGCTTTGGATGTTTCCCTCACCATCCTTTGGAGGACTTGTGCACCTTTCAGGGCTTTTAAAACAACCCCCCCCACACACACACACACAAAACAACCCAAAGCACACTATCTGCTCAGGTCTGGGCACTCCACACAACATCAAAAGCTGCAATTTGCTGCCTTTTGGTGCTTTCCTAGGCTTCTTGATTACTTCAAGGTCCAGCCCCAGCATCCCTCAGAACGTCAGGGA
This sequence comes from Baryphthengus martii, assembly GCA_013396935.1. Taxonomy (NCBI): domain Eukaryota; kingdom Metazoa; phylum Chordata; class Aves; order Coraciiformes; family Momotidae; genus Baryphthengus; species Baryphthengus martii. The sequence goes on from VWZK01012763.1 coordinate 246,609, forward strand.
TTTCCTGATGGGAGAAGCAAAAGGAGGGCACTTTGGGGTCTCTCCATGGCAGCCTGCCCACCTAAACTTCAACATGTGTCTTTCTGAGCGGTGAGAAAGGGGGCCAGGGCAGGGAAGGCAGTGATGTGCAGCCGGTCCACAAGTGAACTAGCTCTGCGGCAGCATGCCAGCAGGCATCAAGGAGGGCACCGGTGATGTGATGTCCCCTTCAGACAATCTAGCATCTTTCCTGCAGCCATCTCTGCAGGGGTACCATGGTCTTGGGCTTAGCTGAGTGAAAGGACGATGAAGATGAGCCCTTTGGAGGGGTGAGGGGGGCAATAAAGCTCTGGCAACCTGCCTGCACCTCCATTAATTCTCTGGGGTGAATGTAGCAAGGTTAGCATTATAAAAAGGAACCACATTTAAGGAGCTGCTAAGGAGTGAGAATTGTTGTTTATGATTAAATTAAATTCATATGAAAACTAATGACCTGCCAGTGAAAGCCTTGAGTAACTTTATAAGGTAACTAAAACCCCAACGGGGAGGAGAGCTGTGGTTATGCCATGGGCGAGGAGCTGCTGGAAGAAAGAGGCCGTGGGTGGTGCTGATGTAGAGAAGCACCTGGTCACTGCTTCGTCTCCTCTGCTGACCAAGGGCAGAGCTGGGCACAGGGGTGGGCTGCTGGGCAGGAGAGGTGGGGTGCGGTGGCTCAGCTCCCAACTTCCAGTGGTATGGGGGTTGTCCTGGGTGAGGCTGTTCTACTGGTCTGTCCATCCCAACGGCTGAGAAGGCTCATTTCCTGGGTCCTTTTGGGATGTGGCTGTTCGTAGCCCAGCCAGCACCGCCGTGGGGGCCGTTGTTATGGACAAGAGCAGGGTGAAGAATCAAAACCTGGTGACGGAGCCCACGCACATGCCCGTGACGCCGGGCAAGATGGGCGAGCCCGGCTTCCCCACTCCCCGTGAAGGGCAAAGGACCAGCTGCTCCCTCTAAAACCCCCTGCCCTTCGACGCAGCCGAGCCGGCTTCCTCTCTCCCCCCGCCCCCCCTCAGGTTTCGGG
>VWZK01012763.1:247685-310948 GCA_013396935.1 Baryphthengus martii
CCGTGAGTAGCTGCGGGTGGAATTGTGCTGGAGGGACTCGTAGGGCAGCGCGCACCCGGGACGCGGGGGCGGTTCTGGGGCACCACCGAAAAGTGCTTTTGCTTTGGTAAGGGAGCAACATTTGGCAGAGGGGCTCTGAAACCTGTACGCTGCAGAGTCCCGGGGCAAGGAACCACCTGGCTGCTTCCTTCTGCACCTGGGACGGTGCCACCGGTCCCTGTGAGGTGTTCCTCGTGTCCCTGCACTCCCTTCTGCGTGAGCTGCCCAGGGAGCGTGTTCCTGCACGCTTCAGGGCATCTTCCAAACTGTTGTGGGTTTGTCTGGTTTTGAAGGGGTTGGGTTCTTTCTTTCTTTCTTTCTTCTTTTTTTTTTTTCCTTTTCTTTTTATTTTATTATTATTTAAACGTTGGTGTGCTTCCAGGCGTCTGTGGAGACCTTATGAGTGAATCCTAGCAACAACCGTAAAATAAAGACCAAAATGTTTTCCCTACCCCATTCACCGTAGACTGGGGTGACCCAGTGACGCACTGCTCCTGGAGCATTTGGTTTGTGGTGTTTGCTACGGGTGGAGTGTGTTATGTTGGCAGAGCCAGGCTCGCTGATATCCAGGGAGATCAGGAGCTTCTCTGGGTCACCCTGGCTGGTTTGTGGCTGTGAGCAACAGTTGGAGGCAAGCAGAGGACAGGTCAGCTCTAGCCAGGATGGAGGCGGTGGAGGGGTAAAGGGGGTTGTTACCCTTTCATTGCATCCAAGGGTGTGATGTGGCTGCTGCTGTCCAACCCCTTATTACCCCTTTTTTCTCTCTTGCCCTATCTGTGGCTGTATCACCCCTGTCTGAGCCCAGTCGCAGCTCCAGACGTGTCCCCCTTCCTGCCATGTTCATCCCAGACTTACTCATCCTAGCTTGGTTATGCATCAGGAGGAGCACGTATGTGAGGAGGTTTGCTGAGCCACGTACGCTTCTGTTTGTCTTGGCGGATCTGTTGTACCGCTCTCAGGTCCCATAACGGAGTTTGGACAGGGTCACCTGTGGCTGCTCCTCCACTCTCCCTTTGGACCTTCTTGTTCCCTTGCTAGGGCTCCACGCAGCCCTCAGGACCTGTGTCCCCATGGCTGGGACATGCACCCTAAGTGCTGGACACTGTCTGTCTTGGGCAGTGTCCCTGCTCACCCCCACCCACTGGAGCACAGGAAGTGGAGTTAGAGCACAAATAATCCCCGTGAGGCTGGAAGACTGGGACAGAGGTATTTTCTATAAAGAGATATGTGTGGCAGAGCAGCTCGGTGTGGGCACCGGTGCAGAAGCGCCTGAGAGGGTGGGAGAAAGCAGCTGCACGCACGCAGCTCGTGACAGCCAGCTGTGCAGCCAGGCTGCTTGGCCGCCTGCTGCCTCCTCAACTGGCGGCTCCAGTCCTCTGCCTCTAACCTTTCCCTGTACTTGTCTTGGACCAAAACCTGGCAGTGAGAGCCAGCGCAGCTCGCAGCGGGGCTGAGCCCAGGGAGGGGCATTGCCGGAGTGAATGGGAGCGCTCGCCTTGTTTGAGGGAATCAATAGGAACTAGGCAGATTCACAAAGCCAGTTAATTACATGGAGTCAAAACCTTCTTTTCTTGTTTTTTTTTTTTTTCTTTTTTCTCTTGGTTCCCCCCCCCACTCCGTTCTTCCTCCTGCAAAGAGAGGGAGAGGAGGGGCAGCAAATCACGGCTGAGTCATCTTACTTTAGACTGTATCCGCTGACACGCTTGCATATCTGAAGCAACCACAAAGTGTACCTGTTAAACCTTTGTTCTATGCCTCTCATTGCTGAGCATAAGTGTGCTTCCTTCCATCCCTTGGGGCAGCTGCTTGCCATCCCCAGCGAGGCTGGAGGAGCACACCAGCTTTTCCTTCTGTTGCCTCTGTGCTGGCCTGACCGGTGAGTGACCCGCACTGCTCGGCCTCAGCCTTCTCTCTGCATCAGCGAGAGGCTTTTCTTTGCCGGACAAAGGTGCAGTTGTGTTGGCTGCAGTGAGGCCACAGCAGAAAGTCTTGAATTCCAGTTTCCCAGAAAAGTGAGATCAAACTAGTGTTTCAAAGTCCCTATTGATGCCCACGGAGAGGGGTGACTATAGGAAAGGCCAGCTCTATTCAGACTGGCGTGGTTTGCCCATCACCTTGGTCATCAATACAGAAAGAGTTGTGTTGTTCGAGACAAAAACTTGCGCTTCTTTGAATCTCTGTTTTGAAGCAGAAGACGCAATATTCCCACAAACTGTGGGGCTCAGCCTAGCTGAGGAACAAGGTGCCAGGAAGGAAAAGTTTGGTTAACTGACTGCCAGCTCAAATGCATGCTGGGCATAGGGATTTAACTGGGAACCCAAATGCAGCCCCGTGCCCTTGGGCGTGTATATGTCTGTGGGTGGCACTGGTTCCAGTCCTGGTGCAAGGGAGCATCAGCCTGACACGCTGCTCTCTCACTGATGCTCACAGCATGTCTGATGGCCATGGTCCCCTGGAAGGATACACCAGGACAACAGTGTGTTTGTCCCACCTCCTGTCTGTTCTCCTTACCCTAGTGATAGCTCAGTACCTGACCTGAGGGTGGTAGTTGCTGGGTGGATTCTTCAAAAGAAGCCCAGGCGCATTTAGAAGCATTTGGAGGACAGGAAAAATGAGCATGAATGGCCTCTTGATGGCTCTTCTCCTTGGTGAGGTGTTAAACCCTGTGGTGGGTACTGCAGTGAGCACCGCTAGCAGGGGTCAGGCTAACCGCAATCAGTGCGGGTGCTGTCCCCTTGCGTACTGCTCTCCTTGCAGTCAGCCTCATGCTTCAGGAAGGCTCTTGCTGCTCTGGTGTTGGCATGGTGCGAGGCCAACAGGTCTGTTCCAGTTTTGTCAAACCAACTCCACTCACACATGTGGAAGGGCCAACAGGGGAAGGATAACTGAGAGTCTTTCTCCAAGTGACAGGAGCCTTGAATTTGCTCTGCCGGCTGCAAAACTTAATCATATTGCAGTGGCACCTCTCCTGGGCTGCTGGCTCTGGTTGCTTCAGCTGCACTTGTGCCACCCCTGTCTTTAAGTACCTGGAAGGGGCAGTGAGAGGTCCTCCTACAGGTGTGTGTTGCAGGAGGCACTGCTCTGATCCTGTCAAGAAAGAACGGCCAAGCTCAGGATCTCAGCAGCCCACCGTTCAAGTGGAGAAGGGGACTCCCATCCTTCCGACAGTGACTGGAGGGTCACCCTGCACTATGACATTTCCCATACAGTCCCAGGTTAAGTGATTATAGCTCATGCTCCACAGGGATGCTGCTGGCGAGGGCTCCAGGGTCATACTGCAAATCTGAAAAGGCAAACTCAAAGAGAAAAGTTTAAAAATAATCATTCTGGGCGACAGAGTAGCAGACTGTCATTTCTATGGTCTGGCCAAGTCTCAAGTTCTGATAAATGAATGTTTATTCAGGAAAGACCCAAAACAAAGCCATAGTTGAAATGGACTGAATTTTCCTTTAAAGGACTTCGTGCAGGATCTTTTTATAGTTTTGTGTTTGTTATTCTCTAGTAGAAGCCCTAAAATAAAGCTTTTCCCTACTAAATCCAGATTTTGCTTGTTTTTTTTTCCCCGAGGCAAACTTCAGGACCTTCCAATACCTTTTAATGCAGCTGCAGTTTGTGCGCATTATTCTATGTGTTAATAACAATGCCATTGAGTGGTTCCTTCATTTCTACAGCACATCCACCAAGAACATCTATGTAGTTCATGTAGCTTTAAAGGGTTGCTCTGGAGCACAAACCAAAATTATATATATATATATGTCTGACAGGAAAGTGACCAGCATGCTGTTTGGTTGCCTTAGTGTTGGGAAACCTGCTGTTGCTGGACTTCCTTTCCCAGCCTCCCTGCACACATGTATAGCTTTGAAAAAGGGAAATGTAAACAAAATGTGCAGCATACACTTATTTTGCAAGCTCAGTTAATAAGCTGGCAAACTTTAGAGAAGGTGAATACCCATTCGTATTGAACCACCTCATTTGTGGCAGATGCTTTGCGAAAGTAATTAACAGTACGTGTTGGAATTTCGTGCCTAGCTGATAACACCTAAAGAGATTTTAAAACAAGTTTGAAAACCACATGCAAAAAGTCCAATGTGCTACATTTTTGCTGTGGAATATTGTGACGTGATTGTAGGTGTCTTCTCCGCTCCTTTTCCTTGTAGCGATGCCACAGTTCATGGATTCATTTGTTGTCCAACCTAACCCCATTGCTTATCTGGAATTGATTATGGAGCCCTCGGAGAAGAGTGCTTGAATGGCAAGAGGACGAGGGCTACTCATTTACAGATTCAGTGTTCTTCAGTGCCTTATATGTGTAGAGCAGATGGTGTCTTCTGAAGAACGTGTGTCCCGTGAATCTGTGTGTCATGATCCCCTGACCCTGACTTGCCTAGCTGGAGCAGAGCTCCGTGGGGACCTGGCGCAGTGTCACCTTGTACAGCTGCATTATTTCTGCCGTTGTGAATCATACCGGTTGCTTGGCTTAAAAAGGGCATGAGGGATGACTGCCCCTGTGCTACATTTCCTGGAGAAGGTGACCGTGCTCTTGGTATGGTGGGAATGTCCTGTGGGGAACCAAAGGAGCTGCGTGCATTGAGACTGAGGAAGCAGGAGGTTAAAATGAATAGTGTGAAATCTATGCAGGGGCCGTTAGCTAAACTGGCACTGAAAGAGAGCAAAAGCCAACTAGAATGTATGAGGGAAGGCGGAACCCCGGAAGCTGGAGTCTCTGCGGCAGTGAGGAATTTCTGAGTATTGGTGGCCTCGAGAGGTTTGAGGGCTTTCTCAGCATCCTTAGTGGTGCTGTATCCTGTGGTTCTGCTGTATCTCATCCTGTTTCCTGTCAGCTGGCTGATGCTCTCCTGCTTGAGGCAGGCCACAGGCAGGGTGTTAGGAGCCTGTAGCTGGTAGAAATTTGGACCCATCATTGTGCCTGGCCTGACACTGCTGCACAGCTTTACAGACCTGACCAATCCTTCCTTCCCCCTCACCTTTCAAGAGAGTCGGGGCTTAAGGGAGCAGTTACCTATGTGGATGAAAACCAACATTCAAACGCGCTCTCCCTTGTTCTTCTTCCCTCATCATGTTACTTAAGTTTTTCAAAAGCCTTGAGTGTCGAAGTTTAGTGGAGGGGTCAAATCCTGCCTGGCATACGGCCCCTGAGGTGGATGCAGCTCTGTGTGGAAAGCTGGTGCTTGTACACAGTTCCAGCAGTGAACCTCAGCACCAGGGCCATCCATTGCCTGTGCCTGCTTGGAGGCCTGGTAACCTTGATCCCTCGCAGCTTTGCTTTGGAGGGTATCTCTATCTTCCAGCCTTTTCACATAGCAGTGGGAAAGAGGAAACAAATGAATCCATATATTTGACCTTCATTGTGACTCACAGCAAACAAGCGGGCGTGCATGTTGTACAGCTGAGGGGTCTGTGCTGCGGCCGAGCCGGGCTGGGCTGGTTGTCCTTGGAATCCCCATGCTGGGTGTAACCCAACCTGCGTGCACTTCATCCCAGCAGCTTTGGCTGGATGCTCAGGCAGCGCCGTGCCCCGGTAAACTGTACAACAGCGGAGAGGGGAAGGGCTGTCACTCGCTGGGGTTTTAGGGAGGGTACAGTCAAGGAGATGAATGGGAGCAAGTGGAGGTGGCTGCTTTGTAGCTCTGGGTGCATGGCGAGATTGGCTTGGTTTATTTGCCATAGCAGTGAGGGTGCCTGTCCTCATGCTGCCTGCATCCCTGTTACCCAGCTCCTCCCTGAAGCTCTGACTTGTTACTTCTGCCTCTCTCCTCTTCTAGACCAGGGGAACCGTGGCAGCAGCCCCAGTGCCCTGTAGTTACTGCTGGGATCACTTCTCTGTGCCTTTACCCGTGCTATCTGAACCAGCATAACCTTTCTCCCAGCTCTTCCTGTCCACAGGACAGGAGCGATGGGATGACAAGGTGTTCATGGACTCAGCTGGGAGCTGTCTGACTTTCTCCCTCCCTCTGCAAGCTTTGGTGTCCCATGGCACAAGAGCCTGCCGTGCTCCCCTCCCCAGCCCCACATGCTTGCGGCAGCGAACGCTGATGGAGAAAGGCCAAGCACTGCAGCTCACCGCCAAGAACTTCCTTTGTTTTCAGCCACCTCCCTCCATTTTTTTTTCTTTTCCTCTTACAATTTCCCACTCCCTTTTCTATATTAAACCCTCTCTGGTTTGACTTGCTCCCTGAGCTACATCGGTTTCTCTGCCCCTTTGTATTTCTCAGCGCTCCTTTCCCGCGGCAGCAGCCAAAGCCAGGGTGCGAAGCAATCGCATCACTTCCCTGTGTTTCAGGGTGGAGGAGAGTGTGGGTGGAATAGGGCAGCTGATGCTTTTTCCCCTTTGCTGGCGAAAGATGCTTTAAATATGCAGAGTTCTCCACAGAGAGGTTTGTTGTACATAGTCTCCCTGGACCCGAGACCACACAGGCTCAAACCCATTGGAAACAGCTCTGCAGACAGCTCTGCCTCTGCTGGAGGCTGTTATGTCTGGCTTTGCCTGGGAGCTCTGCTGAGTGGCTGGGGACCTACGCTGGTGCTCTTCAGTGGTGACTGGGCAGAGCTGCGTGTCCCTGCAGCCCCACAGAGATGTCTTTTCAAGTGATCATGACAGTGCTTTCTGCCCGGCCATTGTTCATGTGCCTCTGGCGTGGTTGGTTTGGAAATGGGAGGAACTCACTGGGCACAGGGATGCTTTAGGGCCAAGGAAGCTCAGGGGTTGCTGCAGAACCACCCAGGGAGGGCTGCGCTGTGCCAGGAAGGGCTGCTGGCAGGTTGTTGGCTCACTGGGCTGTGTCAGTGTGGGTTTGCTGCTTCTGGGCTTGAGCTGACGTAACTGAGTGGTGCTGAGCATAGGGTGGACTTGCTCCCTCGTTCAGCCCTGTGCTGTGTGCCAGGCAGAGAGCTCACAGACCAGCCAGCAACTGCCCTCTCACCAAAGCCTCACTTCTGAGCCTTATGTGTGCACCCCGCCCCCAGCCAGGATGCCTTTCAAGTCTCCTTGGAGAACTTGGGAAAACTCCTCCTGTGGGAGGAGAGAAACCAAAACCATAGCTCTGTTTTTTTCTGCAACTTCACTCTGCCTTTTTCCTACTCAAATTTAAGCAGTGCAGTCTGTTCCCTGGGTTGTGTTTTGTTCATGTCCGTAGTGTATTTATTGCAAAGAGTCCAGAAGTGATTCTTCTAGGTCACAGGGACTCATGTTTCAAGAACAGGAAACCGTTACTGTCATTTTATTTTTTTTTTTTTAGTATCTGTTCTTAATTCCATTGCCTCAAGTTAGCTGCTTGAATCATCTCCTCTCTCTAGCCACATTGTTGTATGTGCAGCTTGGGGAAGGTGCAAGACTGAGGGCTTGTGAAGGACTCCAGAGTCCTTGGTCCCTTTGAGCGGTGGAAATCACCAGGAGCCATTACTATCTGCAGCACTGAAGTTCTTTATCAGTCCCTGGGAAAATACTTCTGGGATATAACAGCTCACAGGGCTTACGCTTGCCACTTCATTTCTTCAATAGGGGAAAAAAAATAAATACCTGGCTGCCCTTTCAGATAGAGATATTTTGCCCCATCTTCTCATCTCTGTTCTCACACTCCAGTCCCTGCTACTCCGACTGCTCTGGATGAGCCTCTGAGCTGTCTCCTTCAGCCTTTCTGCTCTTCTGGTGATGCCTGATGCTGGAGCTCCCTCCCCGCTTGAGATACCATCCTGCCCAGGAAGGATGTCCTGAATCTGCCTCCAGCACTCGCCCACTGCAAGTTGCCAGCGTGTTTCCCGTGGGGCGGCAGAGCCCGTGCTGCCATGCAAGCTGACTGGCAGCTCTCGTTGACAGCTCTGTTATGGTTGGCCAGGTGCCACTGGCATTTCATGTAGCAACCTGTCATTTTTTGACAGTTCCCTTACAAAGGTTTTCAGTCCTACTTTACATTGGCCTGTTCTTCCTCTGAGCTGCCTCTCCAGAGATGCTGGGGAGGGGAGAGTGGGAGCAGACATGGGGTCATGCTGCAGGGATGCCATAGGGACTGAGCTCATGATGCCCAGCTGGCTGGGATGCAAGATCCCCTGGGGCTTTTTTCCCATCTTTATCTTTCCAAGTGGAGCACTTGGTTGCTAACGTGACCAAGGAATCTTGGGCAGTGGTGGTCCTAATAGTAAACTTCTCACTTGGTAATTTTTAAGTAGTTTGTATGTGATCAATTACTTGTAACGTAGAGAGTTTGGGGAGCCCAGGGAGATTAGAAGACCAGTCCCTATGGTGTCTCATTGGAGTTCAGCCTTTTTCACCTGCAGTTTCCATTTTCTGTGAAGGATCTGATCTGCTTCTGCCCTTCAAGAAGTGGGAGCATGGAGAGCATTTGGCATTCACGTGAAGTGCTCCTCTCCCTCAGCTTTAAATGAGATCCACCTACACCCCCAAAACTGTCCCAGTGCCCTCTGTAACCCCTGGGAGTGGAGTACAGGTCTTGTTTCCTTGCTTTGGTCTTTGCTGAGGCTCTGACAAGGTTGTCTTAGCTGGGAACTTCTGCTCTGTAACATGGGCTTGCTGCAGCATGAAACTGGTTTCATGGCACAAGGACTGGGGAGCTGATGGATGGGAGATGAGTGATTGGGGGCTGAGAGTGAATTTTAATCCTGAAAGCAGGATTTTAGTATATTTAAGTGACCCTGAAAGCTCTGTACCTCTCCTTCTTACTTTGCTCTAGTAGAACAAATGCTGTGAGCTGTGTCTCTAGGATTTCAGAAGCACAGGTATGAATTTCAGCTACGCTCCCTTGACCCGTGGCTGAACTGAAGCTAAGGAGGGTTCAGCCCCAGTGATTTCTGCCCATTCCAAGGCCCGGCTTGGCCTGTTGCCTTCAGGCATCAGACCTTGCTGTAGAGTTTGATGTTACACGTGTGCAGCAGCATAGGCAGGAGCGGAGCAAAGGATGGAGGCTCTTGGGGGTGGGAGTGGGGCAGGGTAAGGCATCCTTACCAGAGGGAGGGAGGGGAGCTGCTGGTTTCCGGGTTTGACCGAGTCAGCTAGTTCCCCTCCATGGTGCAGAGCCCGCCACTGGCCCGGGAAGGGCTGTAAATATTTAGATAGCTCTGCCTGTTGGTTTTGGCCAGGGGCCCAGCCCACGTGATGGGGTTGCAGACCCCTCTTCCTGATCTGGCTGCCCGCCACCTTTCTGACATCTGCTCGGCTCTCCCCACCCCTTGAGGAAACGATGGAGTGGGATCCGAGCGGTGTCCCCCCTGCCCCATTTCCAGCGGTGCTCCCTGTGGGTGTATATCCCCAAGGCAGTGCCAGCTGCAGCCCTGGGAGATCCCCTCGCTCCTTCCATGGAAAAGGTCTGCTGGTGGTTTCTCTGTGTTAGTTCTTTGAAGGACCGTAGAAATTGGAGCTGGAGAAGACCCATGAAATAACTGTTTCCACATGCCCTCACTCACAGCTGGGCTGGGAAAAAGCCTGTCCTTGGAGCAGCCTCTTCAGGACTAGGGATTGTGGGAGTGGGTGATCGGGTGGCTCCTATGGGAACAAAACTGGGTTTGTTTCGGCTGCTGCTTCATGGTGGCTGCTTCTGGCAGGACATGGTGCAGTGCCAGGCCACGGGGGGAAACTTCAGACCAACTGCAATGGTTTCAGAACTTTTGATCATTGAAAGTGTCTTCCAAATGCACCTGAGAAGGGGATGGGTGAGTGTCTGTGAGAGCTTGGTGCCTCATCATCTCCAGTCCCTGTGAAAAGCATCTCTGGGTGGCTGACTGCACTGTTCATACCTTTCAAAGTCTGCACTTCTGTTGTTAGTTGAGGAGAGCACCTGAGTTATGTTTTCTGGTGTCTTTCTTTATCCCTGGGACAGCAGGGACTGGAATAAGTATTGGCAGAGACCAAGATCTGTTGAGGTTTTGGCCAACAGAATACCTCAGTGGGATGAGACTGTCAGAGTGAAGGACAAGGGATATTCACAAGGAGAGAGGAAGCCAGCTTTACTGAGACAGTGTTTTTATGGATAGTGAGGAGCTCCCATTCCTGTGGGTTTCCCCATCTGTTCTGCTTTCCACGAGTAGGTGAGGAGATGTCTCCAGAGACCTTTCTGCTCTTCAAATGGGATGTGCAGGAAACCGTTATCCAGAGTCCTGGGAGATCTGCATTTCAGCAAAATAGGAGTGAGCTCATCATTTGGGAGAAATGCTCCTTCCCTCAGTTGCAAAGGGTATAATAGAGCGTAGTGTGCCCTCAAATCTCACGGCTTTATTACCCTTAAGAGCTTTGAATTCGTTTTGGCTCGAGCAAATCCACATCCTGATTAAAATCCCAGTCTAATAAGATGTTGACTCCAAATAAAGGCAGGATAGGAATAAACAATGAAGAAAAGTTGGCTTTTTGTCCTGCCCCAATGGAAGGCTTTCTCCAGGCAGACAGCCAGCAGTGATATAACCCTGTAAAGTGCTGTAGACTGGTAAGAAAGTTGGGATATCAGCTGAGCTTCCAAGCAAAATGAGCTCATGGTGGCCTGCCGGCAAGACCTGAGGAAGAGAGTAAAGACAGCTTGGACGCTTACTTAGCATCAAGTTAACACTTAGTTTGCTGATGGTATGTATGGTGATGACTATATGGATGCTGTCAGATACCTCAGAGGCCACTCATGCAATTTTACCAGTTTTCATTGCAGACTGCTCAGCCAAGTTGTCCCTGACCTGCTGAGGTATAGAGGCAGGTTCTTGAACCTTTAGTCTGACTGACCCAATGCAGAGTACTTTGTCAAGCTGCCTTTGATAAGGAAGCGCAGTGTCTGGGCATCCCTTGTAGCAAATGATGATCCATCCAGGTGTCTACAGCTGCTGCAAATGCTGTCTTGTAGAGGCCCTCTGTCTTCCCCGTGTTAATATGCAGGAAGCACAGGTCTTTCAGCTCAAGAAAAGAATTCGTGAATGAAAGGAGATGATTGTGGTTAGCTGAATAAGGCCCATGAGGTTCCACTGAGAAATGTGGATTTTGTCTGAGAGCAAGTGGTGGTGCCTGTGACACCCAGCCAGCTCACTGCAGGTCAGCAAGGAGTCTCAGCTGTGTTTAGGCTGATCATTTGGTTTAAGAAAAGTGGCCATTGAACTACTGCGTTGGAAGTACCAAAGTTATTTTAGGTGTAAGAATTTGCTTCATCTCACTGCCTCTTTTTCTGTCTTAATTTGGAAGTGATTCAACTGCAAAGAATTTGTAGATCCTCAGGAGTCTCCTCACCTTGGTAGGTCACGTTGCATCAGCCTTCTGAGCAGCAAAGTGACTTTTTGATTAGATGTTTAGTACAGCATTTGGGTAGATTTGATGAGCTCAAGTAATTTAGCGTTGTGTTGTCCTTTTGAGTTTCCCGGTGTCTAAGTTTCAATATTGGGCTGGGATGTTGGTCACATGCCCGGATCTGGAAAAATTTTTGACTCTGTGGGAAACATTGTGAAACTCTTAAGGGATTCTTATTTAAATGCCAAAACATCATCGTCCTAAGAGCCTTCAGGCTTCAGTATGCTAACTGAAGTTCTAGCAAGTCCTGAGCTTCTGAATGTTTTGTTCCTGCTTCACTGAATCGATACTTGAATTTGTGATGGAAATAATCAGTGCATGAGAGAAGAAAAAGTGAACATGCCCTCATTCTGCTTAGTCAATCTGTTATCAATTAGTGAAGACTGAGGTTTGCATCACTTGAGTGTTAGGCTGGCATCTCGTCAAGGGTCATCTTTGTTTTTTGTGAGCAACAGGCAAGGACATTAGATAAGTAGTTGCCCAGTTCTGTTATTTGCTTGTTGTTTTTCATACAAGAATAAAAAACCTGGGTTGGTTTTGTTCTTCACATTCATCACCCGTAAAAGCCTGGTCATATGGTCTTGTGAGTAGCTTTCAATTACTAGGATTAATTGTGTAGCATTTTAAGGAACAGGAGGGCTATTTGCACATTTAAGTAAACAAAACTTCAGAGCTGTTTGTGAAAGGACAATTTTGAACCTTGTGGATTTGAGTCCTTGCAAGCCCCAGCCCCCGGACCCAGGATGACACTGTGGGCTGCAATTTTGGGATCTTGTCATCCAACTTGATGCTGCAGTCATAGGTGGGATGGCCAAAGCATAAGTATTAACTTGTAATGTGTCTGAGTTTGAAGAGTGTATGCGTGTTTTTACATAGAAGTGCCCTTTCAGATAGGATGTACGCCCCTATTTGGGGATAGGCAGCTGTCTTAGTTCACAACTAGCAATAAGCATTCAGTAGACAGTTAAGTTGTACTAGTGAGGCTTAATAATTAAAATTTGATCTAATAATTTAAACTTGCATATTTTCTGGTATTGTTGAAATGACTCGAAGCAGTCTGGTGAACCTCCCTGTTTGACTCCCGGCCATGGGGGCTGCATTGGCAGCTTTCACAGCATTTGGGTTGTGGTACAGGTGGTTGAGTCGCTCCTCTCTGATGTCTCCTTCCGTTCCCTGCAGGTGTACATTATCAAAGTCACCTGGTCCAATGGGTCCACTGAAGTCATATACAGACGGTACAGCAAGTTCTTTGACCTGCAGGTAAGCATTTTGCCAGTTCTTGGGGTTTTGAGGGTCAAAAGCTGTGGTCAGTCGAGAAGCATGATTTCTGCCTTACGCTAAGCACGCCTTTTGTAATCTACCAGCAGATGTGTTGATCTGAGGAAAGTTATTCTTGCTTTTTTCACAAATTTAAATTTAAGGTAACCTCAAAAGCTAGACGCTTCACTCCAGTGCCTCCTACGTCAGTAGGGACACCCTGGGTCTTCTGTATGTCCCAGTGTTAACGTTTCTGCTGTCACTCCCTGGACTAAATGCGCGCAGAGCTGCATAGGTGTGCTTCAATTCCTGTCACAGAATCCTGTGTGAGTGGTGGTGTTTCTGTTGGAGTTTTTGTTTGCTTTTTGGGGTGATTTTGTTAAGAGTTAGGCCCAGATTCTATTCCTGCAGAGGTAATACCATGCTTTCCCCAGCTGCTACCACAGCAAAACTGGACTGCTGCTGAAATGCGCTGATTCCCTGGGTCTGTGTCCCACTGGCTGGTGTTTCAGGGAGTGGGCACTGGGGAAATGCCCGCTGCCCAGTGTGGAGCAGTGCCAGTCCAGAGGGCAGCTGACAACAGCTGCTTTAGCAATTACCTCCTGGTGCAGGGGAGCCAGGAAGAAAATGGAGCTGAGACAAAGGAGGCTGGAAAGGCAATTGGGACAGGCCGGGTTGCAGAAAACTGAAGCTGGTGTTCTGGGCAAGCAGGCAAAGGGTGTTTTCCACCCCCTCGTTGGTGGAGATGAGCCAAGAGGTCTGGCTGAGCTTTATGAGCCCAAATACAAACTGAGCTGCTGGAACAGGCTTTGTGAGGAGGAGAAAGGAAAATGCATGAAGTGATCAATGGACCAGCAGCAGCTGCCAAAAAAGTCACTGGGATGTTCCTCCTGGCCGGTGTGCAGGACTGGAAGAGGAGCTGGACACCCTCTGCCTCCAGCAACCTGTTCACGTGAAGCTGATCCTTGGTATGTGCTTTATTTGAAAGGGTGCTGTGGTTGCCTGAGAAGGAGGATGACTTTCCTGAAATCACTGCATCCGGACACAAACACACTGGTAAAATCACAATACATCTGGGCCTGCACAGTGAAGCAAGCCCATGGGAATCCAGATGGCTTTCCTGGGTTCATCTGGTCAGCAGGCTTCAGGTCAGCCTATGAAGCCTGAGACTGTGCAAGATGGCTGCTCATGTCAATGGTGCCCTGTCCCCTGCCTGACGAGGCACCTTCTGCAGAGCCGTGGACACAACCCGTGAGGGTGACCATGTTGAGTAAAGCCTGTCAGGAGTCCAGCTTTGGCAAGACTTGAGGTGTCCTTACCCTGCCCCATGCTGCCATGCAGCGGCATCATGCTGGGCAAGGTAAGGAGGGGTGTTGGGGTGGCTACTGGTGCAGGCAGGGTTAAGCTGTGTGCAGCTGCTTCTGTAACCAAGGAAATATTAAAGTAAATAAACAGGGAACAGCTGTTGGGCAGCAGCCAGGGCTGGAAGGAAATGGAGCTTAGTGCTTCCTCCTCCTCCGCATCTCATCTTCATTGGTGCTCCAAGGTGGTGGCCAAGCTTATGCCATTGTTTGCTTCAAGAGGGGCACAGTCTTTTGGGGTTTATATGTGATAAACTGGTACTTCCAGCTGTGCTGTTTCCCTGAGCTGCTTTGCTCCTCATGGGGAAGGACATGTAGGGAAATAGTGGCTGTCCTTCCTCTCTTCCTCCTCTTTCATCTTGGCTGGAGCTGTGCATGCTCTCAGATGGAAACTGTTGTCACTGGAGGCTGTCTGGAGCTAGAGAGTCAAACTGGCTCTGCAAGACACACTGGAGCACATTTAGAGGCAGAGTTGTGCTTTCTATGTACATATATCTCTCTCTCTCAGGGTGCAGATGGAAAAGTTTAAAGCCAACATCCCTGCCCTCCCCTCCTCCCTGCAGCTTATTAAAAAAAAAACAAAAACAAAACCAAAAAAACGCCACTCCTTTTTGGCTCTGTTGTAAGGATGAATGAAATTGTGGTTTTCCCCTTCCTTCCACCTTATCACTCATGCTTCCTGGTGTCCTTATTTTAAACTTGTGGTGCAGTACAGTGGAAATTGGATCGAAAGGCAAGGAGTGAAACAGATACTCCTAGAAGAGTGGAAAAAAATGCTCTAGGTAAGCTTGGTAGTGCTGACTGTTGCTGTTGCTAGAGGCCTTTATTATATGACTGTTGGATGATTCTATGCCAATTTTAGTTCTTTAGGCAGAAATTTTCCATGCTAGAAATTATTCATGCCTCCGGTTATTAAAAAAAACAAACCCAAAAAACAACACAAAAAATCCCACAAAATAACTGATTGGCTAAAATGGTTCAACTGCTTCTGAAAACGTAGTAAGAAAGAAAAATATTTTTCCAGGGTTCAGTTCTGTTGATATTTTCGATACATTGGAGGAAGAATTGGAAATTTGAGTTGCAGGTGATCCCTATGTCAAGAATCTGTCTTTCACGTTATCCAGTGAAAATCCATCCAAATTTATTCATATTTACAGCCTTGAGCAATCACAGTACATGCATCTTTGGGTAGAGGTGTTTGTTAATTTGATACTTGCGTTCCCAGTGATTCTGGCTGCATTTTCCATGCTTCTGCCAGAAGCTGAGCAGCTTTTTTTCAGTAGCAGCTCTGGCCACATTCGGGTGAAGGTTGGTACACTCTTTTGCTGTCAGTGACCCTCCTGCTAAGCCCAGGCAGGAGGACAAGGAAGCCATTTGATCGAAATAGGAGAGAGGAGAACTTCTTGGGGCAGGAGCAAAGGCTGGTGGAGGCTGAGCCCCAGGCTAGTGTGGTGCTGTAGTTCAGAGCCGCTCAGGCACACAGGCACACAGGTCGTGTGAATGGTTGAGGATTTTCTCCTGATAGTCCCTGTGGAGCCACAGCTGAATCACTTGTCACCTTCCATTGTGACC
This sequence comes from Baryphthengus martii, assembly GCA_013396935.1. NCBI lineage: Eukaryota > Metazoa > Chordata > Aves > Coraciiformes > Momotidae > Baryphthengus > Baryphthengus martii. The sequence continues at coordinate 263,199 of VWZK01012763.1, forward strand.
AAACAATTATTTTAGGAGTAGGGCCAAGTGAAACATATGCACACTTCTATTGACAGCCTCGCTGGCTAGCCTGCTCCCTCTGCAACTGGAGGGCAAAGTGTTCTTCCCTCCCCATCCAGGCAGGAATGACACTTAAAACACAAGCCACCTGCTCAGCCCAAACAGAGGTGAAGCCTGGAGTTGTCCCGTTGCTGGCCTCTGCCTCCATCTGGATGTAGACATATCAGACCAGTCGTGTTCCCCATACTGCAATGGGGAATGTTGAAAGCTGCCTTGCTGACCACAGTACTGCTGCAGCCTGTGCTGTTATCAGCTGGGAGTGTTCAAGGTTTTGTCTGAGTACTGTGAACTTCCAGAGCTCTTCCCTTTGGCTGTTACTGTACCTGTGGCTGGCCGCCTTCTGGTTTATAGCTCATCGCTGTAGCAGCCTTTCCAAGTACCACCCTGCTTTTCTCTTTCAAGGGTGGCAATACCTCCTCTTTCTGCCTGATTAGCTGTTTTCGTTCTGCTGACCACACTATGGGTCATCAGCTCTCATGCAGAAGATTGTCTTCTCCCCTCTAAGGGTGGTGACCGACGCTTGCTTCGCAGCTCAGCTTGTGTGCCCCAGCAGGAGCCACAGCCTGCTTCCTTTGGGTCCCCAACTAGTGTTTTGAGCAGATGAAGTGGTGCCCTTATCCCTAGGGAAGGGCACAGGTTGTACCTTTTCCTGCTCTGGGAAGCGTTTTTGCTTCTCCTCCTTGCTTTCTCCATAAATGTTTTTCCTTCACACAGCAATTTACATAAGAGCAACTTTTTAGGCATTAAAAAAACAAACTCTAGATGAAATTGTAATTCTGAAGTTTGAAACCTTGGATAATTGAATGATTTGTAGTAAATTTGTAACTACAAATACTAAACTCAGTTCTGCATGAATCTCTTGACTGGAGGAATAATTTCCTTCGAATAGGATTGAGGCTCTTTTGTAAAACTCAATATGCCAGATGTGAGCTATTTGGAGCAGATGGATGCTGTTCCTAAGAAATAAAAGCAATAAGATTGATGCTTACAAGGATGCCAGTTGTATTCTGGACACTAATTGGGGCTGGCAGGTATGCTGGCTATGTTGGCTGACATGGAAGTTGATAATCAGATATGTGAGCAACTGTCTGTGGTGAACAGAGGTAGGGGATTGGGGTCTTGCGTGCCTGAGAGATGCTGCCAGCCTTGTCAGTGGGGGAAGAGCCATCGGATGCATCACTCGGGAGGAGGTTAACAAGTCTCTTGGAAGGATTTTCTTGAAACCATTGGCTCTAAGGAGTGACACTGTTGATTAGAGGACAGATACTGGCTTGTATTTTGTGTTTTTTTTATGGAAACCCTCAAAAAGAAACATTTTTTTCCCACTCTGTAATTATGAGCTCATCAGTCACGGTGGTAGTCGTTTCAAGTCTTCATGTGACCCAGAGCCACTGTTGTCTTGCTGTGCTCTTAAAATGTCCATACACTCAAACCCAACGATTTTACACCTTTCCTACTATTACCAGACTCCCCTGTGCTTTCCCCAGGCAGGAACTTCATTCCACGTTCTTGTCTTCCTCTGCCTTTTGACAGCAGCCACCCTCTCCTCAACTAGGAGTCTTTGCCTGACTCTTTTCAGTCCTGTGTTGTTTTGCATCCAGGGCAGCAAGGCTTGTGTCCCCCGCGGCTGGGTCACAAAATGAGCACCTTGCGAGCTATGATGGAGCTGGTTCTCAAACCTCCTCCTTGGAGCAGACTTTGTCGTTCATGCCGTGTCCTGCCTCCTCACCACCAAAATAGTAGCTTTCCCTCTGGCAGGCAGCTGCAGGCCCTTAAAAATCAAATTGCCATTCAGGGGTGCCCTCCTTGGGGACAGGTTACCCTGGGGCTTTTCCCCTTGCAGTTAGAAACCTTTCCTTCAGTCCTCCTCGCAGCTGAAGGCTGTAGGAAAGAGTGATGCCGTGCGGCTGCTCCTCTGCACAGAGGTTTCATTTTGAAGCCGGGGATGGCAACATGATGTAGGCCAAAATAAGTCTGCTTGCTGCACAATTCAGAGACACAAAAAATCGAGACTTTTAAGCAGCCTTAAAAATGTCTCTGGCTCTCTCCCCCACTCCTTTCTGCATGTGCATTGAGTGCATTTCCCAGTCCCCTCATTTGTCCATATGTTTAACAAATCCTTCGGGTTCTTAGCTGGAAACTTTTAGCTTTGACCCACCTGGAGCAGTGTCATCTTGGAGAGAGTCCTATGGCCCTTAGGCCAACAGCTTTGTTAGTAACACGAAGAAAAAAATAGTCTGTTGAAGTGGTGCCTACTTTTATGAGAGAATTGGCAAAAGGCAATGGTCTGTGCGTGTCATCTTGATGAAGAAGACAGATTAGCCCTTTTGGAGGGGGTTCTTTACCTATTGTTTATATGCAGCCACCAGACAAAGACAGGGAGGGGGAAAAGGTCAGTATCTTAGTAATTCAGACTGTTTTAAAATAAAACACTACATTAAAACATGCTCAGAAGACACTGGCTGGCACACAGAGAAGAATTATTCTAATCAGCCTGTTTCAGGCTGTTGGACTCTTGAAAAATTAAAATAAGCTCGTACTGTGAGCCCTGTGCTTGCCTTCCTCCGCCTGCATTCCTCTTCCTCTGCTCCTTAAGCTGGGTTCCTGGCAGGGCACACAGTTCACAAAGGTGAAGTGTTATCTTAATTCTCCAGATGTGGAAAGCATGGGGCATGCGTGCCAAGTAACGTGTCCCAAACAGCACAAGGCTCCTTCAGGTGGGAACATGAGCTGAGGCACTGCTTGGATTTCACCCCTCTTCTGGGTCCCGCCTGGTCCTGGCGGCCTCTTTGAAGAAATAGCCCTGAGGCAGCTTGGCCGGGCTGCGGCTGAGGGAGATGGATGGCTTTTTGAGTCTGGGGATTGTAAACAGGGCTCTTTCGATAGCTATTTCGTAACAGGAATCCTGTTTCAACACTTTGGAGTTTTCTTTTTTCTCCAGAGTTTATGGAGTTCAGCAAAATTCTGCACAGTTGCGTGTACGACGTACTTTGTGGTTTCACCCCGCCACAAAAATAAATCACCAGGATCTCGCTCTTAGACAGCTGGATCATGAAAGACAGGCCCTTGCGTGACCAAGAACTAGAAAAAACCCACAGCTTCCTACGGTGAGGTTCCCGCTATAAAGCACCAGCGACTATTTTTACCTCTGTGCCCAGAGCCATGAGCTTAAGTATCATATGCAGAAATATGGAAATAGTGAATTGCCATAATGGAACTCAAGAGAAGAAACACTTTCCATTAAATGAGGGCTACCTCTGCCGATAGAACAAACAGCCGGTACTTTTCCAGCAGCGCACCAAAGATTTCAAAGATTTTCATCATTCTCCTCCTCTCTCCCTCCACAAAGAACACGTGCAGTTCAATGCACTTCAGCCTAGTTAAAAGCTGGCTCCTTAATTTTTTTTCTCTCCAAATGTCTCCCATTTATAGCTTTCCAGCATTTGGCAGCCGGGAGCCAGCGCATTCCCGTGCGTGCTCATGCCAAGGCAGGTCAGTGGAGTTCTACTTGGCTCCGACTGGCAAACTGACTGGCTGCTGCGTTCTGCGCCTGGCAGCCGAGCGGGGCTGCGAGCTGCTGAAAGCACTGCCCGCCCCTGGGAAATGGCAGCCTGTCCTCCCTCTGTCGCTGTGGGGTGGATGTCTCCCAGGCCAACATACACCTAGGACAATCTTGGCGGCACCGGGCAGCGTGTGTCTGCAGCGGAAATAATTCCCAGTTCTTGTAGATAAAGCCTCTCTCTCGCAGCACTTGAGTTTTGGTTTATTCCGCTCTGATGGCCAGCGTGTGCCCTTTCCCTTTGCTCCGAGTGTGCGTGCTGTGTCTGCACCCATGCCAGCTTTCTGCAATCCCTCCTCTTGCCTCTGGAGTAATTTTACTACTTACTGGTTTGCTGTGAGCCTGAGGGCTCCTGCTCACCTCCTGGCTCTCATCTCTGCCTGCTCCCATCAGATGGGCCCTTGTTCCCAGGCTCACCGCTTGGCGCTGCCGTGGTGGCCCCGTGGCGAAGAAGAGCTGGCTCCTGAGTCTGAGCTCTGTTCATTCATCCCTGTTGGCACACCCTGGTCTCCTTCCCATTGGAAACTTGGCAGAACAACCAGAGGAGACAGCATTCGCAGCCTATGCTTCCTAGCCCTGGGGAGAGTACGTCCCATCCAAAGTGTCTCTTGGTGGGTGAGATCTAGAGGGGACCCTGTGCTGAGTGTAACCTGTGGACGGGGGAGGCAGAAAGATGGGGAGGTTTAAAGTTTTGCATTCTCAGGAACGGAGCCGAGATCTCTCACATGCAGTCCAGTGTGGTTTTATTTGGTGAGGCTTTCGGTAATGTGGTGTTTAAAAGTTGTCCTGTAACACGAGGCAAGGAGTTACACCCCTCTGCCTGTCTCAGATTGAGTTAATGCCCTTCCACGCTCCACCTACTTAATGAAAAAGCCCTGGAAATTCAACTGCCCTGTTCCTGGGAGAGCTGAGTGTGATCCCCACGAGGGCAGGAGCTCACCGGTGGCCCCCTCTCCTGCCTGCTGCTCATGGGATGGGTTCCTGGGGATGTGCCCAGGAACCCGCTGCAGGTGCCTTCCTGGAGCCAATTGTGGCCAGGGATTTTGATGAGGTTTGCATGGGTCTGGGCTAACATGAACTCCAGCGTCTCCACCGTGCTCTTAGTCAATCTAACACAGCTCAGTTTTCTGGTGGAAAGACCTGCAATTTATATCATGTGGCAGCAGCCCAGGATCCGAAACGAACCAGTTTCAAGCTGACTGGAGCTGCCTGGGGAGGAGCTGAGAATGGATAGCAGTAATTCAGTGCAAAGGAGTCTGTATCTCAGAGTGCAGAATTTTTAGTAAAATGGCCAGAACCCATTTATATTGCTAAATTTGTGCAATATAGTATGGACCGTAGCATGCACCACACATGTATCGTGGGCATCTAAGAAGTGTAAGCATCTGTGCGGTTTTGTAGTGAGTGGGAGATGGAAAAGAGAGCTGGGAGAGACAGAGGGAGATGGCGGTTCTGGGCTTGTCCTGTCCTTGCAGAAGGAGGTGGTAAAGCTGAAGGGACATGTTTTTCTGCAGTCTTGATTTCTCACTTCTTTTCTGTGCCTTTCATTCGAGTATGTCAGGCTGTTGCAGGTCTGCCATGGTGCTGTAAATCGCTGCTCCTGTGCTGGCTGTTGAAAGCGCTTTCGATGAAGGACAACTTGCAGTCTTGGAGTCCCTTTGGAAAGTGAGGTGTGGACCTCTGCAGTCATCTTCCTGGGGTCCTGGTGGGCCTGGGGACAAGGAAAGAATTTAACCACCTTCTTTCCCTTTGCAGCACTCTACTCCTTCTGAGAAGCAATGCTCTTTTCCTCTTACTTTCCTTGCACGTTTTTTTCCACTTCTTCTATATGCTTTCTGCCCTGAGGCCTTGCCTGGCTGCTCGTTTCCATAGCTGGGATCCAGCATAGACTTTTCCTGGCTATGTGGCAGGCATCCCGCAGGAGGGACAAGGAAGGCAGGTCTGTGCCAGCTGCAGTGAGGCTGCTCTGTCAGCTGGACTAGGGAAGATCTCATGGGGAGAGAAGGATGGGTGTGTAGGATCTGCCCTTCCTCTGTGATTCACGCTTTCCAGCAGCCAGCCGGCAGTGGGGACGGGGACCTTGTTAACCAGAAACTGGAGAGGGGAAAATGTGACATGGTGCCAGTGGATGGCTGCTGTAGGGCTCTGGCTGCCGGCCTGGTCCCTCTGTGTTGCCCTGGTGACTTTGTGGTTTTCTTGCCAGTGGTCAAGGCTTTGCTTCTCCACCACCAAAGGGGTGCTGCAGTGCTGCTGGATGTGTGGCAGCCCTTCTGCTCATCATTCTATCACCTCGTGGCTTCCACACGTCACTGGGCTGCAAGATGCTGCTCTAAGTGGTAACTTTTATATTCTGGTGTTACCTAGAATTGCAATATAAGCAATAACCTGCATGAAAAATGGTCTCCCCTGTGATCTGGTGGCATGAAGAGAACCAGTGTTTTCCATGTCTTAATTCTACCTCCCTGAGCCTTTCTGCCTTACTGATACAATATCTTGAGGCCTTTGCAGTAGAAGTGAGTCACTGAGTAGTGAATTATAAATGATGTTTATAGCTGTCTTTACCTGGCAGCATGGAAATTAGATCTTGGAGATTAGGTTTGGGAGGTGTAATGAAGGTTGGTGAATTTATTATTTTAATACACTGCCTGTGATAGGATATTTAGGGTTTGTGCAAGAAAAAGGCTTTCATTTGAAATGTCATTTTTTTCAGTTCTGTTACCATATTAAATTAGCCAAACCAGGTAATTTTTTAATATACAAGGTGCTATTGAGCACCTAACGGAGGATTCCTTGTGCTCCCATCTTCCTCTGCAAGCTCAGCTTGCTGATCATTTGCCATCAAACATGGTCTGGTACTTGACTTTCTGAGAGAGGAAGAAGATATTTTGTTGTAGCAGACGCTAAGAAACACCTCCCTTGGTAAGCGGTTTGGTTGCAAAGAGATTTCAGACCCCTCTGGGTGCTGATCCCTTCTCTCCAAGTTGGTAGCAAACCAGCCCCCCCATTCCTGTGAGCTTGGAGTGGCTCCGGGAAGGCCAGGAATGAGGAGGAGGATGCAGGTGAGACCTCTCCCTGTCTTGTGGTGCAGGTGAATGTTCATTTGGTTCAACTGTAATGAACTGAACGATGGCACTCAGCCATCCCAACGGTCGTCGGAAAAATGGAGGTAACTCACTTTTCAGAAAGTTTAAGTTGTGGATCTTCCTCCCTATTTGTAGAGCCTCTGCTGGCAGTGGGCATTGCCCCTCTCTGGCCCCAGGGAGCACTGGAGTGTCGAAATTGGTAGGGACCCAAAATCCTGGATTTCTCACCAGTCTCAGTCAACAGCAAGTTGCAATCCCATATTTTTTAACTGCATGCATATATACTGAAAATAACTGACGAAATGGCCACTGAAGAAGGCTTTGTGTTCGGCCATGCAGGGTGCCAAGGCAGCTGGGAAGCTGTGCAGCTCTTCAAAATGGTGAGATTTCCTTGTCCTAAGTCCAGGGGAAAGTTAGTGTTGAAGTGTTAGCAAAGGAAGCAACACAGTTCAGTATATGTAAAGCATTCTTGTGGTTTTTCACTATTAATTAAAAAAAACCCCAACGTTCCCCTTGATGAGTCACTTAAAACATAACTGTTAAAATTAAAAGGATTTTTTTTTTAAGATTCACCATTCATAATTGAAACATTAATTGAAATGAATACTTGTCTGCTGATCTTTCTTCTTGGCAAATCAGCATTTTCCAGTTCCCCTCCTCTCCCCGTCCCACCCGTCCACCCACCTCCAGGAAATAAAAAAGTCCCGTTGGAAAGTTCCCAGGGAGCTCCGAAGTTTCCATTTAAGGGGTGGCTGCTTTCCACCTGCCTACAGGTGGCTGCTTTAAACCCCAAAACCCTGGTGTTTTTTTCTTATCAATCAGTGAATTTGGTCAGAGGCTTTTCGCGTTTCCTCTCATTATATCTCTGTGGTGAGATGACACAGAGAGGAGAGCTCTGAGATCAAGGTGTTGTCAAGGTTTGTGCTCTGTAGAGGTTTAGTTGTGCTGGAAAACCTTGGCATTGCTCCATTTCTCTCTGCCCTTTTTGGGTCCTAAAGAAGCAGGTGCAGTTCAAAGTATGTGATTTGGGCCTAGTTTTGTGTGAAATCTGCATTCTGGTGTTTGAATACACAGAAAGCAGGAGAGCTGCTGCTCCTTGCCCGCTACTGAGGCTCCTCTGGTGCCTCTGTTTGCTGGCTCTGGGCCCTGGCAAGGGACGATTATCCCGGATTAGGACAGTGTTCCCTCTGGAGTTTTGTTGCATCTTGCTTTATGCAGTCTCACAGGCTCCTCGCGAGACTCCCCGTACCCCAGCCCCGCTGCTCGGTGCTGGCTCAGCCCTTCCCTGTGCAGTGCATTACCTCCATCATCAGCTGTCAGGGCCCATCTCCATCGGCCGTCACTTCATGGCAACATTCTGGTTCTGCAGTAAGCGCAGTTTCTTGGTGAAGTCCAGCCCTCTGGCAAGGACTATCTGAACTCAGAAATGCTCTGTGTCCTCTCCTGCCGTTGTGCGGGCGGTGGCAGTGCCAGGCTCCCGCGCTCACCCCAGCTCTTCCCCGCAGCAGCTCTGGGTATGTGCTGTCCACAGGGGCTTCTTGCCCAGGCGGGGATTTTGGGAACTCTTGAACTTGGCATCTTTCAATCCAACCCTTTCTATAAATGGAGGAATACAAGGGCGATGTGCTCCATGAGGGAGACCTGCTACTGGAGCAGCAGGAGGTGGGGTGAGGTTACTAGCGGGGATGCTGGTGAATTCACTCGAGCTGGGTGGTTCATGCTGTCCACGGGTCTGTCCACCAGGGTTCCATCAGCTTCTGTCTCTGCTAAACAGTGAGTTTTATTGTCAGGTGGGAGAGGGTGGAAAGGAGCATGGTCATACTATGGACTAAGATGTATCTATTTCATGTGGAAAGCCTGGTTTTGGAAATTAAATCTCAGGGATTTGCAGTAGCTCATTTTCCACCTGTGTAATTGCATGGGCTGATGTGGAGCTGCTCTTGATGGTTACCACTGTGAACCCATGGAGAATGAAATCCTCCCACACATGGAGACATAAGTCTCTCATATTGGCCTTTCTGCTAACTGTGCTCGCTTGGAAGATGGGATTTGTGTTTGGGGAAGCAGGGAAAACAGACAGTTGGCAAGAAATCTGATGCAAGAGGAGGGTCATAAGGCTGGTGTGTCTGACCGACAGTGCTCTCCCAAGTGGTAGGACTGCAGGTTTTGCAGCCTTGCCTGTAGCTCAAATGTCTCCTCCTTTGTCCCATCGTGTTTGGGCCTGCTACAGATTTAAAATTTTGCATTAATTTCAGGGAAGGAATGTACACCAGTCTGCTTCTCATCTGGAGTGGGGAAGGTTTTGAGGAAGGGAGGAGTCATAGAGAAACCAAATCATGAGCTATATGGGGCAGAAGCTGGGAAGAAGTCATCCTGAGGTTTTGGCAAGTGTGCAGCTCGGGGTAGGGTGGCATGCATGTAAAGTCTGTCTATGACTTGCCACTGAAACGCTTGATTGAAGGTTGCCTCTTGGTGTGAAGCACCGTGTTAGATGTGAAACTAGATCTGATTGGAGTATTTGAGTGCAGCCCTGCCCCTTGCTGCACCTCCGCTGCTCAGCACATGAAACAGGGCAAATATGTTGGTATTTCTCCACCATTGTTTCCATTTCCACAACAGAAACTAAATCTCCTGCCTTCCCCATCTTCTGAGCAGGTCTACTTCAGTATGCTAGAGAGGAGGATATGGCTGAAGATGAACTGTCTTTGCAGCCTTCCTATGACTGCTGCTGCTGTGACAGCTCCAGCCATGGTTGTGGTGGACTCTGTGGTCTTTGGCACCAGGCTGGGGCAGGTGACACAGCTCTTCTCTGCTTCTGTGCTAAAGCTCTGTCCAGGGGACTTGCCTGTGTGACACAACCCCAGCTGTGCTGGAGGGACTTTGCTGCGGACGGGGTGGGGAAGAGGAAGCGATGCAGACCAGCGTCACCCCCGGGTATTGCTGCTCTGTTCCCAAGCATGTCTGCTGGTGGGAGTCATTTCCCACAGCTGGGTCGCTGTGGTGAGTTATGGGTGTCGTACTTGTTTGATGGCACTAATGCTCTGCTCCTGGTGCCTGTATGGAGGGCTGCAGCTTCCAGTGCTCATCTGTTCCGTCTGGGACCTGCCTACCCGGCCTAATGCCATTTAGAGGCTGCAGTTATCAAAAATTAAGTGGAAAATGGATTAGTAAAGTACTGTAAAGAGAATTATGACTTCCAGAATTCAGCACCAATGAATCAAATGTAAAAAGCAATATATTTGAATCCCCCAAAAAGCAGACAGAAGGATCAGCAGCCCTGTGAGGAAGCTGTGTAAATAGAGATTGTGTGGTACTCTTCTCCAAATTTGAGGTTTTCTTCTTCTCTTTGTTTCAACACCAAAATCTCTCCGTAGTCTCTTCCACGTGTATCCTTGACAAGCTTACAAAAGTAGGGGAAGCAAGCAGTACTTTCAAGGAATTCTTTGGGGCCAGGGTGTCTCATCTGGAGCTGGGTTTTAGGAAGATGCAGCTTTGTCTGCCCGCTTGTTCCTTTCTGGGTCCCTCAGAGTGGGTACCTGGAGCTACTTGTTGCGTTTGAAAACATACAGACTTTGAATGTCTGAAAACATGATGTTTTTTAATGCTCTTGGAAATGCACTCTGTAGATGAGCACAGAACAGACACAGAAATCGCTGCGGGAGTAGGACCTGGCTTCACCAGAGGGAGACCTATAAGAGATGAGGGTATTTCTCCTTCCATGACTCTGTCTTTCACCCATCTGCTGCAATTAGCACATGGTGTTGGTTGCGATGATGATACTGGCAACTAGAAACTCCCACTCTCTCATTGTTAATAAACAAACATGATAATCTTTTTCTGATTTCTGGGGGTTTAAGTTTCAAGTCTGGATGACAAAACAGGAGGATCCTTATACTGAGGTTACTAGAGGGTTTTAGGGTTTAGTTGCCTGGGGCTGCGTGCCTCCTCCTCTGGGAATCCCAGCAGCCCCAGGGAGTGTGCAGTGGCTGGCGTGGTCTGGATTGCTTAAGCTGGAGCTGAGCACCTGTGAGGTTTCTGCTCAGAGAATCAGTAGGTGGTCATTCTGGAAATGTTTCCCATCCTGGTCAGTGGAAGCTTTTTGTTTGGTTGCTTTTGGAGGACCATTTCACTCGGACCAAATCTAGGGATGCAAAGATGCTGTGTCCCCCAAGGTCCCGCGTGCTGGCAGATCTTGCCAGCTCCCCAGATTTGGTCCATGTGGTTTATGAGCAAGCACCCAGGTTAGCACAGACCTGGCAGTGCCTCCTGGGGCTGGATGTGGCAGTGCAGGCAGAGGGATGCATCCTGGCCCGGTGCCTGCTGCTCTCTCCATGCCACTAAGCTATTCACAGGCACTGATGTCTGCCTCTGTCTAATGCTTCCTGTCATTTCATAGGAAATTTCTCTTGCAGTGGCAGCTGCTGCCAATTTGTGTAGCCGTTTTTTCTCTGACCTCACTTAATTCTATATTGTCTATTGCTGAGCAGTGCTTAAAGTTTTCCACCAGGTTTTCACAATCCAGCCTCTATGATGCCATTTCCTAGTGCTGAGGAGGTCAGGATGCCTCTGCCTGAACTCAGCCCTTGCACCAGAAAAGACGGTACTGGGGACAAACTGGTCATGAAGGAACTGCTTAGTTGTGCTGCCCTTCAGCTCAACTGAAGGACATTACTGTCCACCACGACTGTCTTTGAACACTCAGGTCACCTTGGCTGTTGAATGGGCATTACATGGAGCCACACCAGTGGAGTCCTCCCCCAGGCTTGACTTCCTGAGCTCAGCATCACCACTTGGGATCTGAGCTTGTTCTCCCTTGGTCCTTCTGTCTTCTGGTCTGTTGTGTTTTCACCCCTTGTTTCTTCACAGACAGTCCAGGGGGATGCAGGAAAGGTGCCTCTCATAGGATTGTAAAGAGACTAAACAGCAGTAGCCTGTGAGCCGCTGCCAGATGTCATTCTCTTTGCCAGACTATCTGCTTGGCAGATGTTCCCCAAACCAGCTGGCTCCAGGGCGCAAAGGTGCTTTGATCTGTAGAAGGATGTTTGCAGAGTCTCTGATTCTCAGTGCACAGCTGTCTCTCTCATCATGTCCCTGCGGGGCTGGGGTGCTGCTGTGACAGCAGGCGATGGCTGGACCTGTGTCCCTTTCCTACTGCATTTGGGGATCAGTGGGATGCTGTCCCTTGGCAGATCAGATTTGGAGAACTCTTCCCTTAAGAGGCAGACCTGATTAATGCCCTGCTGAGCACAGGGAGGTTGGGGTGAGCGACATGTGTGAATGTCCCCATCCAGAGTTCGCTACCACGGGGACAGAGGAGCATACAGCGTGCCTGGCTGCCTGTGGCATTCTCCCTCTCACAAGAGATGGGGCCAACGAGGAGTTTGGGAGTGTGGGATGAGAGCAGGCTTGGCTCGGACCCATCTTTCCCCAATGGCAAGCTTCTGCCTTCTCTCAGCAGGGAGGCTGTTGCTCTCACAAAGAGTCTCCTGTGATTTTGCTGCCATGCACTCAATTGGACTCTGAAGCCTTTTGTTTAACTCTTTTTTTTTTTTTTTTTCCCCGCTTCGGGTGGTGTCAAAAGCTGACTGCTGTGGATAACGGACATGTCTGGTGGAGGCACGGATTAGGTCAGCTCTCGCTTGCTAGACCAAGAAGCAGGAATGTGGTTTTATGCCGAACCTCTGTCACGCAGGAAAAGTAAATCCTCTCGATAAGAGAAGGGGGAACTTCCCTCGCCCTGTGCCTGTGGTCACAGCTCATGACCTGGCTCCAACATCGGCTCCTGGTGTTGTGCAAGGGTGGAAGAGTTTGCTTTCCTTGTCTGGGTATTTCATAACCCCCAGCCTGTGCTGCTATGTCTTGCTGTTCGGTGACATGAACCACCATCCCCTTTGCAAGCTGGCAAAGACTTGCTTTCTCTTCTGCATCTCTAGTACATGCCACACAAGCCCTGACACTCGGTAATGGAGACCCTGGGCTATAGAGCAGCTTTAAAAAAGCAAATCCCACAGTCCCCTGGCTGCAGAGATATTGCTGTGAGAGTAATCCTTGTGCCCTTCTGGTTCATCATTACCGGAAGAATGCAGGACCTCGGTGTTTACCATTTCACTCGGACATTTTTCTTTCCACCAGATCAGATATGAATGAAAAATAATTGATTTTTTTTTCCTCATCTTTACATTTTAGAGGCCAAAGCTATTCCACTTTATTGTAGAAGCAACAAAGTGGTGAGACACCTTATCACCCTCTGGAACTTGTCTTGAGGGTTTGGGGTAGTTTTTCAGAGTCTTCTCAGCGTTTGATTCCGGCTGGGACACAGCCCTCTCGCAGGCTGTTATCCTTGGGCCCCTGCTCCTCCAGCAGACCTGTCCCTCTGGGGTTGCTCCGTCTGCGTGGTGTATCCCTCTGGCATTACACCAGCAGCTCTTATTTGGGCAAAGCCCTTCCAGAGTGCTCTGCTTCTCGGGAATACTGCTGAGCACACAGATTTTTCCTCTCCCTGGGATCCCCTGCAACCTGCAGCACTCTTAATTGATTCAATTAGGATATTATCTTACGAGTTTCCTGTTAATGAAGAAGCTGTCTGCCAATGTGTTAGCTCTTGATACAGAACTGCTTTTGAAGGCTCCCTATCCCTGGGTGGCCCCGCCGGTGTTATCGCCTGCCTGGTTAATGGCCAGCCGGGCGATGGGGACAGTGTGCTCCCACGGGGTGCACAGACCTTCAGCCGTGCCGCACTCCAGAGTCACTGCCCAGATGTTTCTGGATTAATAAGAAAACCAGCCAATTGATAAGATAAATTGGTGGTGGAGATAAATGTGGGTAAACGTGCCCTATCCTGACGCGTGAGGGGTCTGGCAGGGGGCTGGATAACGCCGCTGGCACGTCTGGGCCCCAGTCCTGCCTTAGGAAGCCAGGGCCTGACAGCTGTGTGATCACCCTCCCTGCTGTAAAGGAATCCATGAAAAGTGTGATATAGCAGCTTCTCGCTTAATAAAAGCACACCAAAGTGCTCTACATGGCATCCGCTCCTGTTTTTATTTATTTATTTTTTAAGATTCTGTCACAAATATTTAAAAATAATTTGTAAGGAGAGAAACAATAGAGTTATTGTTTCTTTTTTCCTTCATTTTTCTTCCTGACCTGGCTGAGTGCATTGCTGAGAGTGAGACTTGGCCTCTCTGCGCTCTCCTGTCCTCAGCAGGGAAAGCTGCACTCCAAAGGGTTGTGTGTCTGTCTGCCTCTTGCCTGCAACGTCTCCCCCTCTCCCGGGGAGCTTGGATGGCCTGGCAAGTTTTCCCTTCTGGGAGTGTGATGTGAGCAGTCTTGTTTGGAGCTTGGATGGAAACCCTCGCCACTGAGATGATTTGTGTGAGTTTCCCTGTGCCAACTGCCTCCCTTCCACAATTCCTTGCCTGCTGGGGAGTGTGTTTCCCTGCCATGGCCGGGGAGAAGGATGCTCTCCCAGGAAACCTGCCCTGCCCTGCCTTGTCACTGGCATGCCTTGGTTTCTGCAGACCTTCTGATGCCTGTTTGTGCTTCCCTTCCACAGGGCTTGTGGGGTTGCAGCACTTTTACGCTTTTTCCATCCCTTTCCCAGAGCTGTGCCTGCTCTCCTTGGCTTTCCCGGGCAAAGGTAGTGTAACAACCTCTGCTATACTGCCCGTCCCACAAAATCATCAGGAGCAAGATGGACCAGAAAGGGTACAGGGGGTCTCAAAACCTAGAGGCCTGCCAGCTGGCTTTCTCCAGATCTCTGGTGGTGTCTTTCAGGTTTGGAGCTGACCTTTTCTCAAAAGCTGTTTTGAACTTCTTTGTGTGTGCGTAGTGCTATGGAAGAACCATCAGCCCATGACCCAGAGACTGGATTTCTGCAGATGTGGGCTCTTGTATCTGACTAATGCAAACTGCCTGCTGTGGTTACAGCTGGCGCTGGGCTTGTTTTCTTTGGAGTGGGTCTTTTAGCTGTTCTTCAACCACAGGCTTATGCCTAGTAAAACTGATGGACTAGTGTTTGCTGCTGCCTTCTCCGGAGCTGCATGATGTGGCAGCCAGGCTGGGTGGGATCTATGGGACTGAACCCTCTGCCTCGCTTCTTGCTCACCTTCTCCTCTTTCTTCGTGTGCCAGAGGGTGCTCCAGGCACTTTGTAACCTCTTTTTCCCCCTCCAGCAAGAGAAGAGCTAGCAGCTTGTGAGTGCACAGTCATAACGGTACCAACATATGTCAGGCAGTGCAGGGTCTGGGCTGGCTGGAGTGGTGCTGGTGGCTCCAGGCTGGGCTGGAGCAGAGCAGGGTGGCTACAATGAGAGGGTCCCCAGGCTGCCTCCTGTTTGCTGAGAAGCCTCAGCAAGAAGCACTTTCGGTCAAACAAAATGAAATGGAGAACTTCTGGGCTGAAGTTCTGGCTGGGTTTGGTGGGATCACATGATTGGGAGCAGATCTGGCCAGAGGCGCAGCCCAGGCACGTGCACATGGGAGAAAACACAGCTTGCACCATTTGTGCCTGGGAGGCTCATAGTGCTCCCGAGAGCGAGAGATCCTCAGCTTGTATTCAAAACTGAGAGGAGGGGAAAGCTTCCAGTGACTCAAGCATTGCACTGCTTAACAGCAATCAGATGTGCGGCGTTTGCGACTTACTTTGCTCCCCCTTCGCCAGTCACAAGGTTTCCCAAGCTCTTCCCTACAGGAAGAGCAGGGCCAGACCTCTCTGCCATAGCACAACACGAGTGTTTTGCCGGGTAGCAAGGATGTGGTGTCATGCTTTATTTTCGTGGACTTGGGGAAGAGCAGGAGGCTGTTGCGTGCCCAGGGAGACTGAGGAAATGATGCTGCCTTGGGAGCCTGCAGTGCCTCTGGGAGGCGAGTCCTCCCTGGGCTGTGCTCAGGCTCCCTTTGTGGCCACTGGTAACGTCACCGCAGTCCCTGGTTATTGCTGAGTCTGGAGTCATTTTCTTTGTTGCAAACTCTCAAATTCATTTTGCAGAGAAGCTGTAAATACTGTCTGTTTGTGCTTAGTGTCATCCTGGTTTTGAGTTGTCTTGTTTTCATTTTGAGGAGAATATTTGAGAGCTTCTTTTGGTTTTCCTGTTCTTGTGGGGAGTGTTGGGAGAGTGTTTTCTTTCTCCTCTAAATGTAGGAAAAATACTTCCTTCCTTCTGCCCCCTCTCCTCCAGACCTCAAGAATTTTATCCCCATTTATTTGAGATCCAAGTAAAAAAAAGGTGCAAGTATTACAGTGCAGAGATGTGGAGGGCTGTATTGACAGAAAGGGCTTAGCTTTAGCATTACAGCACTTTAAACAAACTCGTGCTGAGTAGAGGAGTCCCCAGCCCTTAACTGGAGCAGACACCTCCTGCAAAAGGCATGTGACAAAATAGGTGCCGAAGAACAAGAGCCATGAAAACCATGGAGCCAGGTGGGACATGTCCCCAGAGGGTGTCAGGACCTCAGAGTTTGGCCCTGCACAGACTCTCCGTGGTGAAGGGGCTCCCGATGTTACGTGATGGAGCAGCAGACAGGAGGGAGCACAACTGGTGTGCCTGGCTGCTCGGTGGAGCCTATCTTCCTGGCAGGCTGGGCGGGGGCTGCCTGCAGATGCCTCTCATGGGATGAATGGCTCGGGCTTTTCAGTTGCATAGTTTCATCTTTGCAAGAAATACTTTAAATATTAATTGGACCAGAGGAAAATGGCTGTTTAGACTATGTTGGTGCTCAGGATGCTTCCTGGGCAGGTTGTCTCCAGTGCTTCCATAAACGCTCATTTATTTATGCAGAGTGCAAGAGCTCCGATAGGAGAGGGCAAGACCCATTACAAATACCCTGGGGACCACTGAGCTTTTCAAGTGATGGGAGACAGAGCTCAGATCCATGCCCCAGAGAAAACACAGGAGAGTTTGCATCTCTCTCCCCCTCCTTCTAAAGAAGGGAGTATCTGAGTGCTTGGATGGATGGATGGATGGGTGTGATCTTTCTCCTCTTTTGCTCTGTGTAAAGTACAAAGCCCAACCCAAATGGTGTTTTCCAGGAAGACCAAGTAAAGCAAATGTTGAGGATGTGGATCCTTCCAGGGCATCAGTATTAAGCACCGTAACAGCTGCAAGGAAGTTGTGTGCCTGTGCTGAAGCACCAGTGCAGATTCCCAACGAGAGCAGGAGCTGGTTATCACCTCTCTGCTGACTAAACATACCAAGTGCAGTTGCATCAGGCAGGAAATTATTTGTTTAATGCTGAAGATGTCATAAAATATTCATCCCTCAAAGCCTGTGTAGCACAAAGCGTTCCCCAAACTTGACATATAACTTTATGGCCTTTTGAAGGCAAACACGAGTTAGTGCTATGAGTCCAAGTCAGCCGTAGTCCAGGAACTGTGTCAGTGCTGTGCTATGCTTGAGCTAATAACCTTAAAATATGCCTTTTTTGAGGAGCTTCTGAGATCTAGTGACTGAAGTCCATCAGGCTGAAACTTCACAGTTGCAGAAATGCAGATTACATGTCACCCATGCTGAGCAGAATGATAGCAATGAGCAGCATTGGTAGGAAGTGTCTTGAAAATAGTGAAGATGACACTAAGGTCTTGTGCTTCTGGCACTGCTTTGGCTGTGCTTCCCTCGGTGCTGCAGATCGCTGTACTCTGGCTGACGGTGATGTGTACGATGTCCCAGGACACTGCTGGTGAGGAGAATGGGCTTCACCTCCTCCTGGGGAGAGTGGCTTTGTGTCGTGCAAGTGGATCACTGACTTTAATTACCTCTCTTGCATTTCATTTCCTAGATGCAAATGCTGGACAAGTTTCCGATGGAAGGAGGGCAGAAGGACCCCAAGCAAAGGATCATCCCCTTTCTGCCAGGTAGGTGAGTGGGCTCCCGCAAAAAACATGCTGGTTTTGGCATGGCGGGAGATTTTTCCCAGTCTGTGTGCGAGCATATGTGTGCTTTAGCTCTTATCTACTAAACTGTCCGAGCAATAGCAGGTTCTTGGCCTGCACCGTGTCCGTTAAAACATCTGTATTTGTTAGCAATGTGCACAACAAGTGTTAAACCTCTCAGTCATTCTCTCTCCCTCCAGAAGTCATTAGTGGAGGATTTGAGCTAAGTAATCCCGCTTGCACAGCTTCTGCCAGGAGCAACTCCCGCAGCAACCTGCTTGTTTTCAGAAGGGGCCTGGCCAGCACGGCACAGGGCTGAGGATGGCGTTAGGCTCCCCAGGAACTGCTCATATGCTGTTTTTCCTGTCCTGTGCAACTCAAATGGCCATCCAGAGAGCAGGAAATAACAATTGAAGTCCACACTTGAAATCAAGCAGATTGACAGCCTTGGCTTCCTCCCATGGTGTTTGGGACCGGTTGCTCAAAGATAGAATTTCTGTGGCATGACGTGTGCCCTGCCAGCCCAACGTGCAGCTGAGTGTTTGTGTGCCCGAGGAGCAGA
Organism: Baryphthengus martii; assembly: GCA_013396935.1. NCBI lineage: Eukaryota > Metazoa > Chordata > Aves > Coraciiformes > Momotidae > Baryphthengus > Baryphthengus martii. Next base: position 281,329 of record VWZK01012763.1, read on the forward strand.
TACAAGGGTCGGTTGCAGACTTCGCGGTGTGAGAGATGGCTTGTGGCTGCCCTTTGGTGTTGCTGCTAAAGAGAGAAAAAGAGCCCTAATATGCCTTGCAAAATAACCAGCCGGGGGGGGCCCTGGGTGTCTTTCATGCACCCATAGCTAATGTCTTTGACCACAGAGTTGTCTTTAGCCCCACCCCCAAGTAGCTAATGGGCATATTTAGAAATGTCACGGTACCATAATCACTTCCAGTGACTGTCAGGTTCATTTAGTGCAGCCCTTTGTGCTGTGCTCTGCCTCCTGGCTTTTCTGGAAGCACAAAGGCATTTAGTGGGCTTTGCTTTTTTCTGACTGGCATGAAGAAAATAATTTACGCCTGGTTCTGCGCAAGAGAATCTTGTGTGGGTTTCCTATAGAGGGATTGCTGATGCTGGCTTGTCCTTGCATTGGAACATCCGCAAAAGCAGAGCACACCTGACAGTAACACAGCAGAAAACCCCTTGCTGTACAAGTACTCCTGTCAGCAAGGAGTGGGGAGGAAAAATGGAAGCCAAACTGGCAATAGACATAGCCTGGAAAAATTGGATGTACAGTTTGGCCATGCTAAACTTGCAGAAAATTCCCACCAAAACACTGCTTTTTTTGGAAGGCAGTGATAGGGCTCGGGAAGCCTGGTCAGAGCACTGCTCCTCACAGCACACTCATCAGTATTTGTTTCTTCTTGATGTTGAAATAGTTTCCCTTCACTAAGAGGCATGTCACTGGGATTTCCGTTGGAGGAAAAAGGGGGTTGAAGTTGCTGGAAAATAAAGCCTGGCTCTTGTGTAAGAAAGCAGTTTTGAGGAGTTAAGATGACCATCCTCTAGAGAAGCTTGTGCATTTGTATGTGTCCTCTGCAGAGATGTTTGTGTCTTTTTGCAACAAGACTAAGTAATACCATTTTCAGAGGTAGTCACGCATTAGTTTGGAAAAACACTAGTCCATGCTTCTCCCAGAAATTTTCCTTGACATGTCATTTTTGCAGTGGCTTGTGATAGCTAAGAAGAGAGGACCTACTGATGCCTAACATTTGGCACCTGCATCTTTACCACTCTCTGCCTAGGGAGTGCCATCCAGGTGAGCTCAGTGCAAACAGCCTGGGTCTCCTCCTCTGCAAAGCGTAGCTCTAGTGTGCTTAGCTTGCTAGGCTTTTGATTATGTTCAGCTTCTGTGAGTACTGGAGTTTTCTCCCAGTTCCACTTTGAGTGGCATTTTTAGCATCTGAATTTCATTACTAGTGGAGCGTTGACTCCAGTGGCTTACTGAAAATACGCTGCTTTCTGGGAAGCCTGTTGTAGAGTAACATTAGATATTGTGGCCACTGCAGTTCTCAAAAATGTCTCCTGTGACCCTGTGCCTCCTACAGCTCTGTCTTTCTTAGCAAACTCCTATGTCCTAAACTCCGGGTCACTGCCATGACCTGAGAAGATGCCATCTGGGTTTGTCTGTCAGGCTGGTTTCCTGGAATGGGAAGAGAGTTCCATGATTACTCCATAGTTACAACATCCAGCCCACAGGAACTCTGTTTGCTTTGTGTTGCTTTGATTGTTAATGTTCGCTCTGAGGATTTGACTTCTTGGAAATTTCTAGAGACTTTGAGTCTTTTGAAGTACATCTCTGATGGTGTCAGAAGAGGCTCTTGTAAGTGCAAGTCCTTCAGCCCACTCAGTGTTTCTGAAGGGGAGTCACAAAGCTGGGTCCTCTGAAGTGGAGCTGAGCAATTACGCTTGAGGTTTGGGGCCAGGGATTGTCCCTTTCCAGGTGTTGGCACCATGCTCGTCTTGTAACACAGCATGGTGGGGTCAGGTTTTGCCTGGCAGTGCTCCTGCATTGTGCCTCAAAAGCTTCTGCCACCATATAGGGGAATTTGAAGTGAACTCTTGGCTACTTTTGCTGGCTTTGAGCCACCGGCACAGCCTGCTCAGCTTCATGTGGTGCTGAGGGTGGCCCCTCCAAACAGCTCTGGCAGCACCCAGCCCATGCATGGCATCGGCTGCAGTCCCTGGAACAGAGTCAGGAGCAGCTGGCGAGAGAGAAGAGACCTGTCACTGCCCATCCCGGGGGACATCGTGCTGGGCAGCTCTGTACTTGCCTGCAGGAGTCCACACTAAGGGTTACACCCGTCTTGGCTGGGAGATGATGGGATGGAGACCCCAGGAAAGTATGAACTAAGAAAACAAATGAGCTCAGTTGGTCCCGCTGTGTAAGGGCTGTGCCAGATCTTTCAGGAAACAGCTTTTATAAGGAGAGTGGAGCCTTCCAAACCTCGTACAGCCCAAGTGGCCTGGAGCAGATCCTGGCCAGTCTGCTTCGCTGGAAACGTGAGCCTCAGCAAGGAGGGGTTGCCTGAGGCTGAGCTAACTTTGGCTGTAAAACTGCTTTTTAGGAAGCTTTAGCTACAGACAATAGTGAACTCCCAAGAAGGGTGGAGGAGAAAGGGGGTTCAGTGAGATCATTTTAAAAAGTAGAATTATGCCTCCTTTCTACTCCTTTCCCAGCCTTCCAACCTGCTTGGCACGGACATCAGTGGTACCCACAAACTTTGTGGGTTTTCTCCCAGAACAACTGTGGGGATGCTAACAGCTTCCCACAAAGGCCCTGTGAAGGAGGTCGAAGACAAGTCATCCATTTTCCAGCTGCAGTACCTGACTTTCTCCAGTCCCATTGCATCCTCATCAGAGCTGGAGATGGGGCAAAGGTCCTAATTACAATTTTGTGCTCTAGCTAGATGGGCATTTCTGCTGTAGCACTGTTGAGTGGATGGTCCCAGGCTAGCTTGCAGCCCATCATCAGCATGATTAGCTTTTCTGCAGGGTTTCAGCTAACCCTGCTAATGTATTACCCCAGATGGAGTGCTGCGCTGAAACAGTTGCTCAGCTTCTGATGGTTGAACTGTCTCTGAACAACCTACCTTACGTTTTTCTCCATCACATGGCACTGTAGGCCGTAGAAGCAATTGATCCAGCAGGATCCCAAACCATGAGAATGTAAAGGGCTGTCTTGATAAGGGCACTGTTTAATTCAGCTTCATTCCACAGCAGTCTGGGACTCCATGCTTATGCTATTCCCAGGACAGCCCCCAAGGCATTTTGCTGGTTCCCCTGTTTTTGTCAGGATATGCGCACAGCCCAGGACGTATCCAAACAGACACTAAGTGCAAGGCTCTTGGAATCACTGTCTCCCATGCCTGCTTCCCCATCCTAGGAGTAGCCCATGTAGCTGGCTGCTCCATGGGCTGGGATTAATTATGTGTACATTTGGGGCTGCCTTTTTTTGAAGTGAGTTTAGAACCCTTGCCAGGGAAAATCTGGATGTGATTTGAAAGGTGCAGAGAAGCGAATTCTTTCCGAGGCAGTGGGGCCAGGGGAGAGTGAGGGGAGTCCTTCAAAGTAAAGCAAGACTCACAGCTGGTTTTCCACTCTTGAAATACCTGGCTTGGTTCATGGCTGTGATCTGCAGGGTGATGGGTTTCGGGTTCTCTGCCCCTCCAGCTTGCTGGAGATCCTCTTGAGCCTTTGGCTCCTTATTTTTTTCCGCTCTTTGCTCCCCAATATAACTTGGCTCTGCCTGGAGAATTCCCACAGGTGGGAATAATTTGCAGAGCCTTGTTTCCCTACCTGTTTCTCTGGAGAGATTAACCCTGCTTGTGGCCTGCCAATTCTATCTCACACTGGTGGAGACCTGAATTCCTTATCAGCTCTTTCCCCAAGCTCCCCTCTGATGTTTTCCAGTCCTTGATGGATGGCTGAGGCAATGGGAGCCATGCAATGTCGCTTTGCAGCCCCTGCTCTGGAGCTGCTGCAGCAGCCTTTGCTCTTGGTTGATCAGGTGAAGCAAAGCAGCCTTGATTAGCTGCAAAGGGGGTTCTTCCAGCCCTGGGAGAGCAGAACCATTCTGGCACCAGAGGAGTTTTTGCAGGCAGACAGAGCATCTTCAGTGGAGCTTCTCTGGCTGGTGCTGGCTCTGCAGGTGGGACATACCAGGCAGCTTGTCCTTGAGTTGCAGAGGGAGATGTGCCAGGGCAGGCATTCTGTAGTAGTGCCTTATCTCTGACTTCTTTTTCCAAAATCAGCTTACTTGACACATTCTCATTTGATAAATGATCAGTCTACTGATAGCTTTGTTTGTGTGTATAAAGGACAGAGTATTTTATTGCACTTCCTTCTGAAGTGACTTTCTTGGGCTAGCAGGGAGGGAGACTTATTGTTCTGATTGCTCATGCATAACATTATTTATGTAAATAAGAAAATCTAATCATTTCTGAGTGCTTGAATTGTGGTGAGAAGCTGGTGAAGTGGAGCCTGTAGCAACACCGACCACACCAGCCAATGGAAAACCCCACTGGTCAGAGATGTGTAAAATTGCCTTCCTTCGTGTCTTCATCTTGGTATTAGGCTGTTAGGGGTAAAGTGAGTCTCACCTGAGGACGCTCTTAAAGAAAAAGTAGAGCTGGTGGTTGTTTTTCTAATATTGGAGGAAATTTTGTTGAGTTTGCAGGCATCCAGGAGTCAAGGATCCAAATTGCATCAAGACTGTCATTGTTCTTGCTAGATGCCCCAAAGGCAGCTGAAATTGCTCCCCCTTCACTGTTGCTTCACATCTCTGATGCTGCAGATTTGCTGATTGAACAGTTCAGCCAACTGGGAAACTTCACCATGGAAAATCAAACCTCAGAGATCTTCCCCTCTTTTTTGATGGCATCTTTCTGTGCAGATGTTTCTCCTCACTGTTCTACTTGGCTTGCTTTTTCCTGGAGCTAGGTTACAAGGTGCCACAGCTGGGCCAGTGACCAGGCCCTTCTCTACACAGTACCTGTGTGTCCAGCTGCTTGTTAGAAGAGGCCAGGACATGAATTATCCAACACTGTCATCACATTAACTTAACTTCCCTCTTGCCTTGGCCATTTACCCATTTTTTTGCCATGTGTTTCCTTTAGGATCTGGAGGAGCTAATCCTGACCCTTCTCCTCCCCTTCAGCATGAAGGAGTATCTGCTGTGGGCAGAAGGCAGAGAGTCCACCTGGACAATTAGCAGGACATTAACCCAATACCAGGCTGAGAGTCTTTACAAGCAAAAAAGGTGTAAAGCAGAGAGCGCTTAGAATGATGTTCGGGTGATGGACACCATTGCCTCACTGTGTCCCTTGGACGTACAGCAGTGGGGGGGGTGCAGATATGAGATGGAGAATTATATCATGTGTTTCTCTCTCATACGGCCTTTGGCCATGTGAAAAGCCCTAGTGGAAAGCAGTGTCTGATCATCTGCATTTTGCAGATATGATCTAAGGAAAATGTACCCAGGAAAATGTTGCATGTCGCTGACCCAGCAAGTTGCCCATCTTTCCCTGCTAGGAGGGAAGCGGTTTCCTGCGCTCGTTTGCCTTTCAAGTCAAGGATTTATGTAGCTGTATTTGGCAGCACTGAAGGGTCTGCAATTATGTTAATTAGACATTTTGATTAAAACCCAGCTTTATGTTAGAAAAGAAACTTTGTTTTTGAAAAATACTGGATCTAGAGCAAATCAAGAGATTTTTCTGCTTGTTCATATGCTCTGTGCCTGGGCTAATTTCAGATCACTTCAGTTGCTGTGGTGTATTTATTCCCCTAAACTGTATTCTTTTTATTATTATTCACTAGCATCTGTTTGTTAAACATTTAAATGTTCCCACACCCAGAGCTTATTATTCCAGGCATTTGTAATGTACCCACCCATCAGTGATTTCATTTTGGCAGTAATAAAACCAAAACAGCTATTCCTTACAATTGCCAGCAAAACTATTGTGATCCATTCATCTTTTTTTTTTTTTTTTCAAAAATCATAATTTAAATAGAAACCTATGCAGCAATACACCACGATTGCTGATGAGAAGGGAAAACCATTGATCATTTGCTTGTCTGATGGAAAATAATTGCCATAGGCAATAGGAGCTTCAACCTGGTTGTCATTCCCAGTCTTTCCAGATGAATTCTGTGTTCCCAAGCTATTCACCCTCAAAATCTAAAAGACAGATTGAATAGAGGAGTATTTTTTTTCACTATATCATGAAGACTGCCAGACTTGGCTCTGGCAGGCTGTGAGAAGGAATGCATTTCAGAGCAGAGCATTTCCCACCATGAATGTCTCAGCCTCTCGCTGTCAGCAGGACATAAATGAGAAGCAGTGCTGCTGGTATGAGCTGGTCTGACCCTATGCATTTCACTGGAGGGCAAGTATAAAGCTAGTACTGAGCGTGATTGCTTCGTGCTCCCTCAGACGGTCCAGTTTTGAAGGCATTCTGTGTTAACTGGGCCCAGCAGGCGATTTGGCTCCTTCATAAAGTTCTGATTCATGCTCCTTGCAAGCTAAAGTTGGGTTGGCTTGGTTCACCTCTGCTTGAAAATGTGCAGCCTGCCAATGCAAGTCATGCATGTGCCAGATCCTGGACAAGTCAGGGAGAAGCAGTTGAGGGTGTGACCCAGCCATGGTTTCAAAATTGTGGTGTGTGGCCATTATACTGCGTCCTGTTCTTGGGTAGCTTGGTAGCATCCAGTCTCTGGTTCCAGCAATACCATGGCTCCTGCAAAGGCTGGCTGAAGGGGCTGAAGCTGGCCATGGTGATGTAATGAAGGGCTGGGTGGCTCTCCTGAGTGTTTTTCACTGTTCTTGCATTGCTTGTAAGGAGGGTGTGTTGGTGTTTGGTTGTGATGGGGAGTTTGGCTTCTAGGTTGCCCCACGGTGATCTCTTTGGTAAGGGAAGGGATTGCATGGACAGATATATCAGTTGCTCGCTCTGGGTTTGGTGGTGGGATTGGAAACCCGAGAAAGGACAAAAAGAGACGAGACTTTCCTGTGCTATGGAAATGTTAGGAAGAACTTGAGAGAACTTCGTTATCACCACCACCATCCAAAGCACAATTTTCCGGGTGATTTTATTGCAACACAGTGCCAGATCCCGGTGCTTTTGGAAGTGCTGGTCTGAAATCCTACCACGTACCAGTCATTTTGATCAGCAAGTCTCTACGTGTGTGTTTCACTGTCTGCTAATGGCTTTTGTCTCGTTAAATGCCAGAAAAGCTGTTCTGGGTGGAAGCAGCTTGAAGCATTTAGGACTCATTAGACTTCAAAGGAAAGAGGCCTGTACCACAAGCCAGAGGGGAGGAAACAGAGTGGCAAGAGGATCCCGTTAATGGAGAACAAAAATAAACCCCAGACAGGAAGGAAAATCCTATAGGTCTGACTCAGAGATGCAGTCCTGATGCTGTGGCTTTGAGAACCAGTTCAATATGGGAGCTGTACAAAGAGAAACCCTCTGGCTTGGCTTCTGCCTGCACTAGACCCGGATGCCTTGAGCAAGCCTGGAGCCTACAGGAAGGATCTCACCTGCGCTGGCAGTCACAGGGATGTCCGCGTCTCTGGCGAGCGCTGGTGTTTGCCAGCGGGCTTGTACAGCCAGGACTTGCACTCCAGCAGACTGGAAGGTATCAGACATGTGCTTTGGTAGGGTCTACTCCTCCATCATTACTACACTGGAGGGTGAAGATGGGAATACAGTTTGCTGGTAATTGCTTCCTCTTCTCTCTCCATGAACATGCTTGCCACTCTAAATGTATTTATTCTAATAATCCATGAGAGGGAACATGCTTCTTTATAGGTACAGTGCTTTTGGTGACAACAGGATGCACAGGAAATAGGTCCTGACAGAGTGATTCAAGAAAGAGTATTCTTGGGCATTGTGCTGACCTCTCTTCTCCTCCATCTCTTCTATTTCAGGAAAGATCCTCTTCCGCCGGAGTCACATCCGCGACGTTGCAGTCAAGCGCCTGATACCTATTGATGAATACTGCAAGGTAAGGAGAAGTTTCTAGTATCGACCAAAGACAAAGCCAGCTTGATCAGGCTCAGTCCTGTTTGATAGTATACAATGGTGCGCCAGTGCTGGGGTGACAGGGAGTGTGCACTATCTGCCACTACCAAACTCTTTCTGTGATGATACCTACCCACTGGTTTTCTTTTCACTCCACGTGATAACTATGGAGAGCTTTGGAGGCCTGGGCTTGCAGAGTGGCCCAGCTTGCAACCTGCTGCTGCACTTTCCCTTTCTCTTCTCCTTTCTCAAGCTGCAAACCAGAACCAGTTTTCCAGATGGGCTGGAAAGGACCTGGCTGCTTGACTGTGTCTTGTCCGGTAGGCGGTTTGAAGTGAAATGGTTTATGTAGAAGACAGCACTTTCTTGGTGGGATGATCCCAAACTGGGACACTAACTTCTGTTACTGGTTATGCAAAACAGTTACTTGTGCCAGGGTAAGATGCCTTGTACCTGCAGAAAATTATTGCAAACCAAGAGAGATCATCTCATCACAGAGCCAAAGTACAGTGGATTGTCTGTGTCCTTTCCTTGATAAGTCTGAGACAATTTGCCCCATACTCTTGAAGAATGTAACGCTGTTTAAATAGAAGGCAAATCATGGTGTTAGGGCATTTTTTTTCTGGGAAAAACAAAATACTACAGTCCACAAAAAGTTATTTTCACGAAAAAATGTATACCACATCTCACCGTGTCAAAGAAGTGCACTAGTACTTGCAACAGCCATAAAATATTCTGCGGATAGATCCAGTACTTCCGAAATTTAGTCTGAATGCTGTTGAAAACATATCCAAACACCACAAAACCCAAGGGAGAAGATGGTAAAATGGTGAAATGTCCATCACGTTCCTTAGATGTGGGAGGCATAGCAGTGACTGGCTTAGGACTTTGCACGGTGGGGGAGACTGTGGGTTTTAGGACTCAGCCAGTCCTATGTGAGGGCTGCCATGGCTGGAATGATAAGCGCAAGGGTAGAGGTGAATTAGTAAATATGTCTTGATAGCTCTGCAGTAGGACTGCAGGTGAAAAACACTGCAGGCCAGGATAGCAGATGCGACCAGTGTGATGGAGATGCAGTGTAAGGTGTACCTGGACCTATGTGCTCCGAAGAGTGTGGGGGAAGCTGATGGTGCAAGTAACTGCTTGGCTCCAGCCAGGCATAATCAGCCCCTTGTCTTCTGAGTCACTAAAATATGCCAGCTACGTACAGACACACAGAGCCGTAAATTTAATTTTTGGGAAGAAGTGCCTGAGTGATAAGACACTGCAGCTGTCTTTTTCGGAGTGATGCCATTAAAGGCATAAAATATAATGAATCCATTTGACTTAACAACTGGAACATAGTGGCTGATGTTATATGACCCACTTAGAGAGCAGCTCTCTCCTCCTCTCGTTAATGCATTACCAAGTAATAACATGCACACTGTGCCTGGCCTGCCAATTGCTGCTACTTAACTGTAAAGCTGCTGAGCTGAAGGTGGGTGTGGGACCAAAGGCTGCAGAGATGTGGAATGAACAAGGAGTCAGTGGGAACAGAGACATGTCCCTCCTGGGCGCGTCGTGCTGCAGATCACAGCTGCAGGGTCCCAGCACGCCCTTACTGACGTGTTTATCATTGGAGGTGGACGTGGCTAGTGCTTGGAGGGTGGTCTTGCAGAACAGAAACGCAAAGTATCTCCTCCATCTTGGCCCTGCTAAGTGAGAATTGAGGATGAGGTGAATATGTTGTGAACAAATTCCCACAGAAAACTGTAAGAAATTTTTTGCTTTCTTGCCGTCTCCTGTGAGAGAAGTGGAGCGCCTTCATTTTCTGGGAGAGGCCAAGAAAGTGGGTTGGTGAGATTTAGGGTGGAAGTAGGTGAGAGGAGCAAGGGAAGGATCCACTGTTTTCACAAGGCAGTGCTCTTGTTGAAGATCTCTGTTCCATGTTCCACCATACTGAAAAATGTGGTGATTTAAGGTAAGGTGCAAGAAAAGCAGCAGAGGAGTTAGAGCAACTTGTAAGAGCAACCAGTTGCCAATTGAGACTTCAAATGACCTTAGGAATGGCAAGAAGGGAGAGTGGAGGCCTGAAATGTCATCCCATTTGTCCAGTTTATTCCCCTTATGTTCTACATCTGTTAGTCTTTTCCCTGGTGTGGGAGCTGCCTTCCTCCTATCTAAGGGATTTTAAGAAAGTGTTAGAGGGTTGATGTAAGGGAGTTGTGTTGCTGTGATGCTCTACCTCAATGAGACTAGGTGGACCTCTAGCAGCAACATTTTTAGAGAATAATCCTTTCTCAGTCCCTGGAAAATTAATATAAGTGCAGTAAGACTTATCTGTCATTGGTAAATGACCTTTCTCCTCAGACCTGCAGGCAGCGGGGCAGGCGATGTGAATTGCTGTGGCTCCAACACCACGGGCTGATGCCATGTGCTGATGGTGCTCCCCAGCGCACTCCTTTGGGTGGCAGAGCCCGAGGTGGGACAGACGTCACATTACTTCTGACACTATTTTTATTTAGTCGTCATAGTTGCTGTAGACCATGGCCAGCTAGACTTCAGGGTGGCCTGCATGACTTGGGGACATCAGCTGAGTCAGCTCCAGGTGGGCTTCCTTCAAGACATCCTGAGAAATGAGCTGTGGCTCTTGCCTTTTGTTCTTCTGGCACAGGGTGTTTTCTGTTACCATCCCTTGCTATTGGAGGACACGGGGTCTTGTCCAGGCCACAAAATCAGAGTGGTATTGGCACAAGGAAAATGGTGTAGATCATGGGATGCTTGGAGGTGGGGAGTGGTACCCACATGGGAATGGCATCCATGCAAAACCTGGTCTTTGAATAGCCCTTCCCTGGACGCAAAAGCCATGGAGTGAGTAGTTTTCTCTCTCCAGTCTCTCACATGATCTTGATTGCATCTGGTCCATCATTAGTGGTCTGACTGTCTGCTGCGCTGGCAGTGAATAACTGTATGCTGAATGGCTGGAAGGGCTTCTGGGGGACAGCAATTAGGTCAGTGTGGAGCCACATCTGATCTGTGTGGTAACCCTGGGGCTTTGCAGATGTGGCTTTGTCTCTGATACAGAAGTGAATGGAGGTTGAGTTTGCCCAGAGTGCTGTCATGAGACTGCTGTGACAGCAAATGGAGGGGAGAGGGGATTATATAGAAAAATGGTCAAGCATCTGCTCCAGGCTGGGCTGCAGCACTGCTCCCTGGTTTCAAAGCATCCTTCTTCAATTCTGTGTCTTTTTTACTTTTTGCAGTTGCCATCACCCGTGGCCCTGTTCCCTCCCATGAGCAGAGAGCAGGGCAGGGCTCTCTGCCAGGCAGCTGGCCATCCTGCCTTCCCTGCCCAGCCCTCACTGCAGCCTGCGTTGGAAAGCATCTACAAGAGCTCTGGCCCAAGGCGAATATTGCTGGCCCAGACTGCCCCCAGCTCCCACAGACATGCACACTCTCACCCTGCAAGTCCCACCGTTGAAGCCTGTCTTTGCAAAAGGCTTCTGCCAAGGGAGAGGAGAAAAGCAGAAGCAGGTTATAGCTCCTGCTGTCTGACAGTGCATGTAGCAGCCTCCTAGCCCTTGCCTTGACAAGCTGGTGTCCACACTTTTGCCTCCTGTTGCTTCCTCTCTCTGCCTCTTCCTGAGCTGCCACTGCCCAGAGGAGCATTTCTGGGATGTGGTGGTTGGGTCTGGCAGCACCAAGAGTCTGTCACATGTAAATGTCCAGCCTTTCCCAAGGACGATGGCTCCATGTCCTCAGCATGGTTGGGAAACTGAGCTCTGCCATGGCCGAGATGGTGGTTGCTGGGATGGAAATTCCCGTGACTCTTACCCTACAAGGGCACATCTATCCGGAAGGCTGGAGCTGGGCTAAGTGGGGCCTGGGAGGTCTCTGCTTATTTTCCTGTAGCCTTCAGTTGCAGCTGTGGTGGTGCAGTGCGTGTAACTGGGGGCTATCTGGGTCTCGCCCCATCCTTGCGTGTGTTTGCTGTAGAGCTCTCCTGCCTGGCTCTGCACTCCTGTGTGGACTGTGTGGATACCAGGCTTGGTGCCATGACTCAGTCCCCTGTGCTCTGAGAGACTGTCCTCACTCAACTCTTTGCATGGTCTTGATGCTTCCCATCACCGGTGTCTGTTTCATCCGCAGGCTTTGATCCAGCTGCCTCCCTACATCTCCCAGTGTGAGGAGGTTCTCCAGTTCTTTGAGACACGACCTGATGACTTGACACCCCCCAAAGAGTAAGTTGATTGGGCAGCTGCCGCTGCTGGGGTGGAGATGAAACACAAACTGCTTTGAGCTTGCTGGTAGCCATAAGAGTCTGATGTTCATTCAGAGGTTCCCCCCACAAGTCGCAGAGATGGGATTTGGAGGCTTTCCTGGAGAGGGAATGGGGTCTGTGCAGCTCAAGAGGGATACCTCTGCCTAGCCTGCTAACTCCTGGTATAGCCTTTTCCAGCAGGGAAGTGGAAGCCCTTCTCTGGGAACTCCATGAAGTGTTGGTCTCCTCTTGAGCCACTTTCTACTTGCAAATGCTGTTTTCAGAAACATGGTCAGTCTGAAAAGCCTTATTTCACATGGCTACTAACAACCTCTGCCTCATTCAAAAGGCTCTCTCTCCTTTAGCCATGTCCATGAGACCTATCCATAACAAAGCTCCAGAGTCTTCCCATACAAAATAAGGAACACTTGCAAGGAATCTCGCATGCCTTACGCAACTCTGTGTGGTTATAAGTCTTGTGACTATGAGCTACTTTGGCCAGGAGCCATCCATCTCTTACTACTAACAAGGAGCATAAATCTAAGCAGCCGCCTCCATCTCCTGCTAGGCTGCTCTCTCTTTTTATGCTGCATGTGACATGATGTGCGGTTCTTGCAAAGGTTGAGCAATGGAGGAGGCTTGATTAATTGTGAGAGGAAAGGCAGTAGATTGATTTGACATCATTCTGTATTGGAAGGGTGTGGAGGTAGATAAAGGGATTTTGTTTTTCTGCTCTGAGCAGCAACACTGAGCCTTTCAGATCTCCAGCTAAGTATTATGCTTGTGTGGACTACATTATCTCCCTGGCTTTTTATTTTTTTGATTCCCTCTCTTAATTCCCCCTTCCCCCCATCCCTGCTTTCGTTCTTTGGCTCCTGTTTCTATTCACTTGGCCTGTCACCATTAGTCCCAGCTGAAAGTCACTTGATGAGATTGATCTGAGGGTCCCTGGAGCCCATTAACTAATTGCTTGCTGTCGGATGGTGCTGTCATCCATCCTGCCTAGCTACTGCTCACCACTTAACCTGCCACCCCTCAGTCATGTCTCAGCAAAGGCAGCAGCTCAGGGGCAAGCGAGAGACACAAGGAAAAGATGAGTCTGCAGGGACATTGGATGGAGGTTTATCACAGGGGTTAACAGCCCCTGGGGCTCCTTGGGGATGTGGAGGGCTGCCTGTGCATGAGTTCTTTGAGCATTCCCTGGGAGGGTGGTGAGCTGCTTGGCAGAAGGAGTTGGCTATTGGACCTGCCTGTAGCTGAGGTACTTTCGTACATGGTGAATTGAAGGAGAGCTTTGGTCTTGCACCCACTTTCCTCACCTTGATTTTGTCTTGTAGACTGAGGCAGCAATCGGGCGCGGGACTGTGGGGGAGGGCGCTGTGGCCAGAACAAGGAGTACATTCTGATGTGGTACTGAGTGTCCGTGCCAGAGCTTGAGTGTTTGGCCATTGCAGTGCCAGATGGGCAAGCGGGTGATGTACCATGGAATCCAGTGGTGGTCGTGCTCCCTCCTGCTGCTGCTCCTCCTCTGTGGGGAGGTGAGGCGAGCTTGCAGCATGCAGAAGGACTTAGTGAATGACTCTTGTCCATTTGCCTCCAATAGCAAAATGCTACAGCATCCCAAGGACATCTCTGTTGTGTTTCCTATCCCAGCCTGAATGCCAGAGGGGTATTTATTAGCTACAATTCAAAATGCTAATTAATAAAAGTCCTTGACTCTCTCCTCTGGAGAGATTGGTGGGAGCCCTTCGTGAGCCCCAAGTGCTGGCATGCTGCCAGCTTACCAATAAGTAGATGAGAGCTGTGATAGACGGCTGGGCTGGATCAGACGTGATGGCGTGTCTGGGGTTTGGCCGGATGTCATCATTCATCTAGCAGATAAATACTTTTCTCTGGGAATTTGAAAGGGAGCCAGGCCATGAACAGAGAGGGGATAAAAAAGGCAGTTTTTTATGCTGGGTAGCTGAAAGGTGGGAATGAGGGAGGGAAAAAGGACTGGTCAGCATGATCAGTGCCAAGCCAAGCAGCCACTCTGGCTGGGGCCCTCCTGCCTCAGCTTCCCCAGCTGACATCTCGGGTGGCAACAAGCCCACAGAATGGCAGTGAAGGGGATGTGCCTTTGCTGTTGGATGCACCTTCTGCTTGCTTTTGTTTCGGGTGCAGATCCACCTAACTTGCATTACCCCGTGATATCAAACCACTTTCAGAGACAGCAATTGACTGCAGTCTGTGGAGCTTTGGTTTAACTACAAAGGGTGAATTTAATCCTCAGATCTGGCAGTGTTTGGAAATGGAAAGAGGAGGTTGGACAGCCTGTGCATCTATCTCCAGGGCCCTGTGGTGTCTGCTTTCCATAGCGCTGGAGCTCTTTCTGGGCTGAGCCAGGGCTCTTTTTCTGCTTTCCTGCAGTGCAGCCACTGCCCCTTTCCTTTAGTGTCCCTTTGCTGGTGTTGGGAACACCAACAAAAACAGGTCACTACTGGCTACTGGCCCTACAAGCTGATATCCTCAGCCCTTCTCAGTCTCTCACCTGCTCTGCAAGCCCTGGCCCTGCTGCTGGCCTGTGTAAAGGGAGATCGAGTAGACAGGGACTGAGTGGAGAGGAAAGAGTCAAATTCTGACTTGGTGCATCCCTCTTCCCCCATCGCTTCCAGCTGGGTGGTACATCACAGCTGAAAGCAGAGCTGAGACAGGAGTTTCCAGCAGTTGGTGGATGGAAGAAGGAGGTGAAGCACTTCCTCCCTCCCCTCTGCTTACACCCACAAACTTTCCAGCCTTCTCCTGCCCGGAAGGACCATTTCAAACAGGAGAGCAGATTGAGATTCTTGTGTTTTCACCGGCAGTGACGATCGGTGGCTTTTGTAATCTGGATCCCCGTCCAGCAAACTCTGGACTGGGATAACTCAACTGCTTCCACCTCAGAGGGCTGCCCAGTGGTGGGTCAGAGTAAGGCTGTAATCCAGAGGGACTGGTTAAATTTGGGAAGAGGTGACGCCACAGAGCAGTGCTGGGGGGTGGAAGGAGAAGAGAAACAGTTATGAAAAGAGAAATCCTCCGGAAAGTTAGCAGTCTGTGGGAATGTGGGATTTTTCTCCCCAGTGTTGGATGGAAGCCCTATGAAAACCGCAGTTTCAAAGAAGATAAATCATCAAATTCCTGCTCCCCATGTATCTCAGCAGGTCTGCCCAGCAGCAGGATGCTTGGCTGTTGAGGTGGGAAGTTGCTGCGTGTACCCCTGTTACCTCTCATCCACCCTTTTTTCGATTTAAAGCTGTTTTTAGCCACAGCAGAGAGTTTCTGGAATAAGGCTGGGGAAGTCAGAGCGGCCGGGCACAAAGCCACTGCTGAGTCAAGGCATTCAGCTGCTAACTCTCCTTTCCAGCTGAATTTCAGCTCTGCGACATGTGGGAGCCCAGGTTAACTCCGTAGTGAAGCAAGATCCTTAGTTATTTAATAATTGCCCACAGCATACAAGCAGGGAATGCTGGGGACAGAGCCATCACCGTGCTGCTTCCCAGAGGCTGCAGAGCTGCTGTCCTCTGAACAGGGTGTGCCCCTGGCCCCATGGGGACAGCCTCCTTCATTAAAAGCCTCTTCCATTGTTTTCTTTCTGGTAACTGAGCATCCCAGCATATAGAAGACACTTAAATTTGTTGGTTTTTTTCCCAGTGGGGACACAGACATCTGTAAATCAAATGTACTATCTCTTAACAGGCTTAAAAGATGTCTTTGAGCACTCTTTGTCGCTCCCTCTGGGGGCTGTGGATTCACAGGGCGAAAGCTACCACATTCAGGAGTTCCTCATACCTTTAAAAGTCATTGTTTTCTCTTCTCTCAAATATCTTCATCCTTGTGTTCTGGGTCTGAGTCCAGCAGGTCTCCTGCAAAGGAAGGGCAGGGCTGAAAAGCTGTCATGGGACATCATGCTGAGGCTTAGTGCAGGTTTGGGGTGTGCAGCAGTCCTGGCACCAGGGCTCTCAGAAGGCTTGTTAAGGACTTATGACCTCTGCAAAAGCAGGTGGTAGTGGAAATGGAGCCAATATCTCAGCAGAGGCTGCTGTGTGTGGGATTACATCTGTGCCCGTCCTGTCTTTGGAGACCCCAGCTGGAGATTTGGCCAGTGAACTTCAGCTGCTGCTCCTCCCTGCTCGCTGAGGTTGCTTGGCTTTCCCAGCTGCTACTGCCCAAATAGGTGTACTGGGAGCAGTACTTTCCTCCTGCTGGGTGGGCCATGGGGTGGTGGGAACCAGAGAAACCCCACATCTGACTCGCCTAGTCTGCAGAGGGATGAGAAACCTCCCTCTGCCACCACTAAGCAAACATCCTCCAGGAAAGGCAGTGTGCATATTGCTGGGGCTGCTGCTTCCCAGTTTAGCTGGTCTTCAAAGCCCTTTGTGTGAAGCAAGAGTGGGTGGCTTTCCCTGATGCCGTCTCAGCCAGCAGCCTTGCTGCAGGACTTTGCTCTGCTTTGTAAGGTGGCCTCTGGGGCTTGGTCCTCTCCTGGCAGGAAGGTAGCCCAGGAGGGTGGGAGGTGGTGCTCTGGCCTTGGTCTGCTAATGCAGATCCCACTCACAGCAGTGGGTTGCTGCCTCAGCTCCCCAGCACAGGTCTTGGTGGCTGCGGCTTCTGCTGCCACAGTTTATGATTATACACCCCAAAGACACTGAAAGTGAAGAGAGGGAGCACTGAGCAGCACATTTTCATGCCAGTGATGTCTTCTAGCTCCAGGACTGAGCTGTAAGCAGACACAAAGCCTCCCTGAGGATTTTGATCCAGGGTGATGAGCTGGGCTTTGTTTCTGCCTGCCAGGAAGTTTGAGCAGTGCTCAGGGCCAGGGTCCCTCTGTGGTGGCCTGGAGCCCACCTGACATTTGCCATCACACAGCAGTAGCTGGAGAGATTTGTTCGCACTCTCAGCAAAAGCTTCGCTACCGTTTCTCTACTCCCAGCACAGAGGCTGCCTCCTCTCTCCTTCTCTCACTGGGGCTCCTTTTCTCTTTGCTCCACAAACCTGGCCTGCTAGAGCTCTCCATTCCCTTGAGGCACCAGCAGAATGTCCCTGTCACTTTGCCTGCCGTCTGCAACAGCAGCATTGCAGCTCCTCTGGGCCAACACATCCAGGGCGAACCTCACTTGCAGCAGGGCTGCTAAATGGCAGCCAAAGCCCAGAACAGCTTTTAAAAATTATTTTCTTCCTTCCTTTGTACATGTGTGGGCACCCTCTGCACTCCCATCCCCAGCTTGCCTTCTTGCTATTTCTCCCAAACAGCTCTTGGCTAAAGGGAGAGGATTTTGGGGTGTTCCAAGGGCAGTTCAGCTCTGCTGCTATGGATGTTTTCTTTGCTGGGGTGGAGGACCGAGTGCAGAGGGAGTAACCCCGCTCCTCCCTGCCGCGCACCAGGAGAAGCATCGCTGGAGGGAGGGTGGGATGAACCCGGGTCGCAGGCTGAATCCTCCTGCTGCTGGGTCAGCAAAGGGCTGTTATTGACGGGGCTGCCTGTGCCGGCCGGGCTGGAAGGTGCGTGATAATGAGCTGGGACCTGACCAGATGAGGAAAGCGTTTGCTGCTAACAATGTTACGCCTGCAGCGACTTCAGCGGCCCGTCGTTATTCTATTAATAGCGAAGTGCTGTCGATGTGCGGTTGGGTGGGGGTGGCACTGGCAGTCGTGGTAATGGATTGCTTCCTGCACGCAGACTGACAGGGGCTCTGGGCAGGCACCAGCCCCAATAAATCAAAGAAGGGAGAACTGGGCTAAAATGGGACTCAGGCCTGATGTGACCTGACTGTGCCAGCTTGTCTCCTGTAGGGCTGAATGAAAGGTCCTGCTTAGGGCCACGGTACTGGCAGACATTGGCGGGTAAAAGATTTATGTTTGGTCCAAAGCAGCAGAAGAGGATGCTGGACAGAAGCATGTTTCTATCATTGAAACAGGGAGCAAATCTGTTCTTTTCCCTTGTTTCCATAAATCGAAAGTGCAAACTTGTAACCAGTGTCTTCCAGAAGCAAATCCCTTCTCTTTCTGTTTCCCTGGACCTTTTCATGTGCTTACCTTTCCTCATAGTTCAGCTGTGTCAGGAGCAAAA
This sequence comes from Baryphthengus martii, assembly GCA_013396935.1. Classification (NCBI taxonomy): domain Eukaryota; kingdom Metazoa; phylum Chordata; class Aves; order Coraciiformes; family Momotidae; genus Baryphthengus; species Baryphthengus martii. Next base: position 299,524 of record VWZK01012763.1, read on the forward strand.
GATTTTCTTCTCACCCTTGTGTAGGTGTTTGGGAGACAATAGGGGCACAAACTGCTGGACTAGGGAATTTAACAGAAAAAGGGGAGGCTCAGATCCTTGCTCCAAGAAGGAGTGGCTGCCCCATCTAGGAAGCCATTCCAGGAGTTGTTGCTGGTAAACTAGAGATCCCTGAGTTGATGGATGTTGGTTCGGATAAGGATGCTTGCTGGCTTGTGGCTTTTGAGCTGTGTCCCACTGTCCAGACAAATTATAGCTTATATAATGAATTGTTTGTTTTGCAGTTCTCCTGAAGCCTACGTGCAGATTCACCAGGAGCTCAGGCTAGGTCTCAGCTCCAAAACAGTGGTCTCCTTCACTCTCTGCTGAGAACTGTCTTTCCTAGATGACAGCAGACAGAAATATCAGAGGGGTTGAATCCACTCTGCAAAAACACACTTTGTGCCAATGCAAGCCGCATGCATGGACAGGGTACTTGATTTTCTGTGCTAACAGGGCAGCTTTCTGAGCCCGAAGGTTCAGCTTGGCCAGTTTTCCAGTGGTTAAACACAGGGGTGCCACTGGCACTGAAGCGTGAGGAACAGGGGCTCCGTTCAGTGGAACATTTGCTTTTGCTCTCCCAAACAAGAGCCCCATTTCTCAGTCTCTTTCACCTGCATAAACTTTGCTAACATCTCCAAGCTCGCTGAATACTTACAAGATCAGCTACCTCTTGATAGCTATATTATAGACAGATAATTTTTACAAGAGCTGAGCCCACTGCACCCTGAGACTGTCTTGTTGGCTCAGTGCTTTAAGTGAGACTCTGGTCACACAGCAACCCTTGCCTTCAGTGTTCCCAACAAGGAGCTGGGCAAGTCCTGAGAAGCAGCTGGAGAATCAGTCCTGGGTTTTACCACCTGGGAAGCTTTGTGGGGTTGGTTAGCGGCACACAGTCATAGCTGCATATTGGTGCCTTGTGATTGTGCTGTGACTGCCTGGTTCTTCTGCACAGCCTGGCTGTTGTGGGCGTGAGAGCTAAATGAGTTTCACAGTGGAAGGCAGAGTGGCCTTGCCTTCTCCTCTTCCAGAGCCACCAGTTTCCAGAAAGCCATCTATGCAAGCTCTGCTGCGTGCCTTTCTCCAGTCCATGGAGAGTGGAGGAGGAGGAGATGCTGCCAGGAGTTTATTGCTGTTTCCTGTCTTGTCTGAGCTCTTGTCCCCTCTGAAGTGGTGGGCTGGGGCTGCTAGTCTTCAGACCTCCAGTTCTTTGTATCTGTGCCAGGAACAACCCAGCAGCAAAGTGAAATTGCAGCTCCTTCCTTACCCCCTCACTCAGACAGAGCAGCCAGTCAAAGGAAAGGGGAATGAGTTACAGTAATAGGTTTAGCAGATGACAAGGGAAAAACAACAGTTCTTTCCATCAGCACCCTCCTGTCAGCATGATGGTACCGTGCCTACCTGCTGATCTCCAGCATGCTCATCTGGCCTTGCTTCGCCTTCCTTCCCTGCTGTACCGCTGAGCTAGGGCAAATTTAATGGGACTTGTTGATAAACTCTGATTTATCTCTGCAAGGTGGTCTCTGTTTAGAAATGTCATTGAGACACTCTGGCCAGCAGATTCCTCCACTAGTCTCTCCACCTGGGACATGATATTCAGGTCTTTCCACAGTCTGTCTTCTCTGAACTTAACAGATAGTCTCCAGTTTCTAGATAACAATGCCCCATTTGTTTCTAGTCCACCTTTGCTGCATTTCATTTAATTTTATTGATAGCTCCTTGGATGAGTACCAGAAGTTTAAAGTCAAAGGGGAGGGGAAACTGGGAGGATAAGGCATTGTGAGCAGGATGGGTGGGCAGTCTTTGAAATCAGCCGAGTCCCTGCATCGCCCCATCACTGTAGAGGAATAAAATGTCTGCAGTAATTATGGTCTGAAAATGCAGATAAGCCTCAGAGAGAACAACACATAGCCCAGCTCTGGCTGACTTTCTTGCTGAGTGTGGAGGGATTTCTCTCCTTGGCCTGAAAACAAGTTGGAGGGAAGGGAAAGGTTGTTTCGCCAGTGGACTTGATAAGCAGATGACATGGCTCCTGGGGTCCATGTGGGCTGGTCCAGCCACCTTTCCAAGCAGTGGTCAGGCAGCTTGAAGCCTCAAGGAGGGTCCCCTTACCACCAGGTAAATGTTTCTTCCTTGGAAGCTCCAGTGCCTGTTCTGTGCTTGTTACTCTTCCTGGAAGTAACAAGGATCGATGCATGTCTCCTGGTACCAGAATATTTCATCTTGGCCAGATGGTTTTGATCTGTCACGCATGTGAGTCTGAGGAGCAGGGAAAGCAGTCTCCTCTGGGAGCGAACAGGGAGCAGGTTACCATCACCCCACAATACAGCAGCATTTCAGTGCCACAGTGGTGAATTATGTGCAAGTGTTGAGAGCCCTTTTGTAGCAGCATGGACTGCTGTGGTTGGACTGGGGACAGAGCTGGTGCATTTGTTTGGGTTTTAGGCTGATTGGGTGTCTTGGTTTGTTACCCATGATTTTTTGAGGCTTTTCTGGGCCCACATGTTCTTTGATTTGTTGTTTGTTTTTTTCATTATGAAATGCCCCAGATTTCCTTGTGCCTGAAGAGAGTTGTGCTTGTGCCCTGGGTTTGAGGCTATTCAGCAACCATGTTTCTTGGCAGCATTCAAATAAGAGAAGGGACCTAGGACCAGTGGTTTCTAACCCATCTTATCAGCACTGTGGCCAGTGATGAAGATAGCAAAAAGACTTGAGCTGAAGCTACCTCGTTGTCTTCTCGTAACCACCAATAGCTCTTGCTTGCTGTGTCCTGGAGGCACTTCTGCTGCTGCACAGTCCTGATATTCATCCTTTCTACAACACTTTAATGACTTGGCCTGGTTTGCAGTATGAACGTTTGCCCCTTCTCCAGCCGCGCTCCATCCTTGTCCCTGAGGACAAGGACATGGAGGAACTTCAGTATTTCCTTCTTTGTCTGTGTTCAAATTGGTGCCCCCTTCTGTGGAATCTGTGGTCAGTGATGGGAGCATTTTGGGGGTTTGGGCTTCCCCAGCTCCTAACTCTGCTGCCAGATCATCCCAATCCACCCAACTTCACCAAGTGGTGTGGTGGGAATTGAGTCAGTCAAACCAAGCCACCAAGGAGACCAGGTCAGCAACTGAGCCTTACCCTGGGGAAGATGGAAGCATTAAACTACTGAATGAAGAGAGGGGAGAGATGGGCTGTTTGCAAGGTGGATAATGCCTCGTGTCACCCATGGAGATGGTAGCTGGTTGAGGGACGTCAGCAGCCTTGCTGGGGTTAGCACTGCTGTGCTTTTCTGGGTGAGTTTGTCGCTTGGCCAACAACCCAACTGCCTCATTCATCTGCTAACGTTCTTCCTTCTTTTTTTTCAGGGAGCCCATTGGAAAGAAGAGGTCTGGTAAGGACTCCTTTCCTCTCTGCTGGTTCCACCAGCTCCTCCTTTCACCCACAATGGTGTCCTGGAGCAAGGCGAGGGCCTGGCCCCATGGCGAGCCAAACCCCTGCTATGCTCCCTCGTGGGGCTCTCCGACACGGCATGCCCCCTCCATCCACCCGGGATTTCACTGCAGCCTCCAAGTCCCAGTCCATGTCCCCTGTACCTCCCGTGGTGCTCCCAAAGGTGGGACAGATGCCCGCAGCTCTCCACGCTGCGCTGGCCTCCCCATTCACTCATTAATTGAGTTGTTGCCACCATTGCTGCCACCCCCGAGTTCATTTCCCTCCCCACCTCATGCCTCGTCTCCCATCATTTTGTTCCTCCATCAGGGTTTATCCAGAGAACGGCCTCTTTCCTGCAGAGAGGTAGTAACAGCCGCTCGCTACCTGGCCCTTGCTCTTGCTTTGCCTTTCGCCGGGGGGACACCTGCTCAAGCTGGGTGGGCAAGCCCCTTGCAAGAAGCTGTCACATCCCCTGTAGCTTTCTGTGGTGGCTGGTGGACACAGAGCAGTAGTGGAGAGCCAGTATGGTGGGCTGGGACTGGCGCTTGGCTGCCGGCGCAGCTCCGCTTGCAGGGGCTGTGTCACAAGTCTTGGGTGAAGGGCAGGGCTTGGTCTGCAGCCAGGAGGATGGGGATGGAAAATCTCCCAAGTGCAGAGGACAGTCTGAGCTGCATGGTGGTCAGTGTGAGGTTGAAAGTGTCCCAATGCAACAGGACCTTCAGCTTCGTGATTGCACCAGCTGGCTCCCTTTGGGTGCATCGTTGGTTCTGGGGTGCTCTACCCTTGCTCTTCAAGAAAGGGGAATGTCTGTGAAAGACCTTCTAGTTGGTGTGTTTTAGCAGTTATCTGAGCTTGTAGAAAGAGGAAAAGGAGAGAGAAGGGGAAGAGCCTTCAATCCATGGATTAGGGTGGGTATCATTCAGATACTGGAGCCACAGAAAGTATAAAAATGGTGTGAGGGTCTTTGAGAAGGAAAGTCTGAGTCTTGACTGCATGGGGGTTCTGCTGAAGCAGGTTGTAGAAAGGTTTTTGGCCAGACAATTAGCACTGCCATAAGCTATGTAAGGAAATTCACTTGTAGATGAGTGGGTTCCTTTTGGAGAATGGAGAAAAAGTACAGAGGAGACTTGATTCCACTTTCTTTTTCACTGGAGCTGCAGGTCATCCCTCCCTCAAGAACTGATGGTGTCCCAGCATCTTAACTGAGACTAGTTATAGGATGTATATGAAATGCTCAGATGTTGTCTGCTTGAGCAGGGGCTCATGGTTTTGGCCTGTTCTCATGGGGAGTCGTAACTGGGTGCTCTTTTGATTGACTATCAGGGGTTTACAGGTATGGTTAAAACCTTCGGACAGTATTTTGTCCTCAAACTCTAACTGCTGCAAGGTGTGTCTGTCAAATCTGGACTTTGGGATGGTCTTTTTATAGCTCTCATGAGCCATTTGAAAGCACAGACTGCAGGTTTTGGCTGAAGTGGCAGTTCTTCAACTAGTTTTGGCGGTAGAGAGAAGCATCTGCCTGTGGGTGGGGACAAAAACAGGCTGCAATTTTTTTTCTTCTCCTCTCTTTTGATAAAACAGGGATAAAATAAAGATGCAGACTCTCTCATCTTGAAAACTTCTCTGTGTGCTGGCTGAGCAGGAACATTTGGTGCGTAAGGAAAGGGTGTTCCATCTCCCTATAAGATGAGTGTGTGTTTAGCTCCCTTTGAACCCTGTCCACTTATATGAGGCAAGAGAAAAGAAGGCCTCTCTAGGCTTGAGAGGAAGAAGAAAATACCTGCTGCATAACTCATTTCTTTGAGGGCAGAATTCAATTTAAGGATGCTGACTGTTAGAGAAGCAGGAGCGTATCTCCCGCTTGTATACGCATCTTCGTCCTGCTTTCCCACTGCAGATTTATGGGCAGCTTCATTCTGCCACCCTGTTGACTTGGTGGGCTTGTAAGTGTTGCTGCTGAGGCCAAAGAGAACACGCTCTTTGGGATCCTGTTTGTTTGGCACCATTGAGGGGGAGGGAACAGGGAGAGTTTGGGTAATGTCCAAGCTGGAGCCTGCTTTGGCAAGGCAGGATACGATGCCAGGTCCATGGCACCTGGTGTTATGTGCAGTTGCCATCAGGGAAAGATGTCTGCCTGCAGTGATGTTACAAAGGGCTGATACCTCATGCCAGACAGTTTCAGAGATGCCTCTCACTGTCTTGCATTTTCTGGCAGCAGAAACAGAGTTTGGTTCTGCTGCTGTCACCCCGACTCCTCTTACACTTTGAGAAGGTCCCTGATGGTTCATTCATTCCTCAAGCCAGGCCTGCTTTGAGGTAGCAAATCTGCAGCAAGGCACAAAAAAAGGCTTGTTTAATACAAGATCTCCCTGAGGAGGGTGCATCCAATAGCTGCTAACAAACATCATGAGAGTTTTCCAATTTCCCATTTGCTTATTTTTCCCAGCATTGCCAGAGAGAGGGGTGGACTGCTCTTCAGGAGAGAGTTGGAAAGATCTTCCAAGCTCCTGGCGGCAGCAAGCCCTGTTTTGAAAAGAGATTTAAACACACACTGGGATGCAAAGTGGGTTAGAGTGCTGCCTGCCCCCAACCTCCTGTCATGACCAAGAGACTCAAGTAACATTTTCTATTGCAAGGAGGGCCTGGTGTAAGTGAGCATTGCAAATAAAATCTGCTTCTTCCACTTAGTTTTTTTACCAGTATTTGTAATTCCACATGTCTGTGAGCTGTAGGCATGGGCCCAGGCGCTGTACAGCCTGCAGCTTGCAAGGAGGTGGATTATTCCCCAGACTCTGGGACTCTGGACTGTCTTGGCCACTGATTTAGGTACATCTAAAAGTAGTCATCATATCAGTCCGGAAGACTGCTTTGAGCGTTTCTATTCTCTCCTCCTCTCACAGTTCAACAGAAAGTGCAGATGGGGAGTCATGGATTGGCTGCAGCACTAACTGTGTGCAGGGGAACCTGAAACTGTCTCCAGAGTTTATATTTGGGTGGAGATGCCCAAGGAAGCTGGCAGAAAGCTCCAGTATCCCCTTGACAGTTTTATTTTTGATGCTTTCTTTTGTGGCCATGTCCCTTTTGCTGTGATATGTAATGTGCCTGCATTGCAGAGACCCCAAACCACAGTATAGAGTCGAATGAGAGACGGTGAAAACGCAGCTCTTGTATCCCACAGCAGCCATAGGGAGACCTTTCTAAAACTCTGCTGGTGAATGGTATTTCTGTGTGATTATTTTCCGGTTCTGGAAATATCCCTGGAGAGATGAGATGACTTGCAAAGAGTACAGTGCAACATCTAGTGCCTATTTCATGGGAGAGCAGGAATAAAGTCACTTTTGCAGTACTGAGCCTTGCAGACTGACCAGGTCTGGGAGAAGAGAGGCTGTCTGGTGACTCACTGGGTCTGGTGAGCACAGGCCAGAGGATTAGGAGAAAGAAACTTTATCCAAAGCATGACATTTTTTGAAGATGCATTAGGCAAGGGCTAGAGTGTACAGCAAGGGCAGGCTTCAAAACCAAATACCTGTGTCCCTTTATTTCAGTTCTGAGCTCTTTGTTTCCCTCTGAAGGCACCATTGTCTAAGCCCAGCAAGAAAGTCCTCAGTTCTGACACTGATACTGCAAAGCCAGAAATTAGAAAGGCTGGAAATGTCTCAAGCAACTCTGTATCTATAAGATTTCCTACTGGTTTTGTACATCTCAACATTTCAGGTGAACGGCCAAGTTCCTGGTCAAACAAAATCTACAAAGATTTACGGGCTGACCTGTATGTGACATGTCTTGAGAACAAGGTCACTGTGCTGAGCAGTTCTTGGGCTGGTAGCTGGGATGTGCACTGCTTGGAGGCAGCTGCTGCCTGGCCCTGCCTGCACAGCTGTGTGTGTCTCCTCAGTGTTCTCCTGCATCCACAGCAAGCATCAGCCCAAGGACCTCAGTGGTCTCTTGACTCAATTCACCTTCCTTCTCTGGGCCACGTTTGTGTCAGTCTCACAAGTGAGGAGTGTTCAGGATACACAGTCTGTGCTCCTGCCTACAGCTGTCTGCAAAACTCCCTGTCTCGTGGGCTCTGGACTGGGCATCCTCCCATCTCCAGCTGCAGAGCTTTAGTACTGTCTCTCATCTTAGATGGTAAGGTTTACACCATTGCTATTTTTAAGAGACCCAAGTCTGCCCGTATATGGGTTGTTTTGTTGTTAACTTGTGTATTTTTGTGGTTGAAGATGATTATGTCAGGTGAAGACACTCCTGAAATGAACTCCTTCCTTCCTTCCTTCAAGCTCAGTTTACCACTTCTGTTGCTGGTTTAATAAGCACATTGGAGGATCCAGAATTGCCTGCTGAAACTGCAAATAGCCTCAGAGCAATGGGTGTAATTACAGTGAGGGAGGAAGAAAGGAGAGTACTTCTCTCTTCCTATAGCTCTTACTCTTCTCGCAAGGGCTGGGCAGATTCTCTGATCACTTTGTGCACAAACCTTTAATTGAGCTAGTAGAACAGATAGTCTCAGTATCCACCATTCACTTTAGAGGGCTATTTTTAATTCTGTTTGGTGCCCCACCTCTGGGTTTTGGTGTGGAGGAAGCTTTCATTAACAGTAACAGATCCTCTGCACTTGGTCAGCTCACCTGGAGCTCTGCAGAGTGCTGCTGTTTATAGCAGAGTAACATGGACAGTTTGCCTCCTCTTCCTTTAAATAAGACTATCCTGAAGATAATTATTGATTTAAATCTTTGTTGTGGTCTTTCTTTCTCAGAACCAGTTTGAGAGGTTGTGACCTCGTGCACTGGAGAGCTCTGTGAGGTGGCAGAGCACCCTAGGACTGCTAAAGACCTGCTACATCTCGTCCATGTCTACTCCTAGGCTTTTGGGATGAATATGCCAACCTAAGCTTCCTATAGGGGAACCTATGTCCTTCAATATGCACCCCTGGAGGGAAGATCTTTTGTCAGGCTGAGACCTCTAATGTAGATGAGGAGCCGCTGGGGCCTCTTGTGGTGTAGGTGCTCATGCCCATAAAACTTGTTCCTAATAACGTAGTCAGAATTCCTTTGCTGCATTTCACCTAACTGTCCCAAGCGACCCTCTTCAGAGACAGAGAGGTAGTTGTCCCATGTATCTGCTGTGTGGTATCAGCTAGAGGGCTGGGCCAGGTGTGATTTCTGCCCTGACTCAAAACTTGAGGCTTCCTGCTCAGAGTACATGCACAGCACCCATGCTCAGATACGTGTTTCTTTTGTATCACTCGTGTTATAATAATTAACACTGTCCTATTTCCAAATCACTTAACAAGTATTAATTAATTCTTACCGCAGCTGGGGAGGATGGTACAATATAATAGTGTCCTCATCTGACAGGTTGCGAAGCTGCAAGGCAGAGTGTGGTTTTGAAAGCCCGGAGACAGCACTCGAGGTGGAGAGAAGTCAAGGGCAAGAGTTTATGATGCCTTTCTGCTTCTTGGAAGCTTATGGAGGCAGATGGGGCAAGTGCTGGTGGTGCTCTGGGTAACGGAGCGGCTGGTTTAGGTGGAGGCTGAGCCAGATGTGGTAGGACTGAATGGGCTGACCTCGGCACTGAGCACGCACAGTGACCCTGCAAAGCCCTGGGTCACTTCGTGGCCTTTCTGCACACAGGCAGCCTCTGTGCACATGCGGGAAAAGGGTGGCTTTGCTCGGCCTGTGGGGACAAACTTGGGGCCGTGCTTCTAAAGCAGCGATGGATGGGCGCGGGAATCTCTGTCTCAGCGGTGCCAGTGCGGGCAGCTCCGAGCCAAAGGCTACAGCCAGAGCGCTCTGCTAAATGAGAACGGGCTTGCGAAACACCAGCCGACCTGGCCCTGCTGCGCCTGGCTGCCGCTCCCTGCCAGAGCGGCTGGCGGGGCTCCCGGGTGTCCCTGGGCTGGGCCCGCAGTGCCACCTGCAGCCCGCCCGGGCTCCGTGCAGCCAGCGCCGGCTGGCAGAGCACGGGAGAGCTTTGCTCGCCGTGGATCCTGCCCGTTTGCTCCTCCTTGGGGTGTTTGGGTGTTTTTTTTATTATTTTTTTCTGACATGAAATGGGGATCTCCAGCAGGAGGAGCAAATAGCAGAGTGATCGAACCGTGCTGACCATTTGAGAGAAGGTGACCGAGGTACAAAGGGCAGTGGTGGCCCCGGGGCTGCTGCTCTGTCCTGCGAACACCCCCCTGCCTGGATGTCCAGGGTCTTTAGCCAGGACCAGCAAAACTCGCTGCAAGATGTGTATATTAAGTTTGGGTCTGAGCTGGTCTGTGAATTGGGGCAGCTGATGCCATTGCACAGGTGAGTGCCCCGAGCTCCCTTGGTCTCTGACAGCAGGGACTGTGGGCTTCTCTGGCGGTGGCTGGGTTGCTTGGACGGCTCTACCTGTGTGCAGGAAGGTGGGTATCAAGTGAAAGGCCTCACCTGGCTGTACCGATCTCACCTGGCTGCTGGTTTGGTCTCTTTTCTCCTCACTCTGCCCATGTCTATGGCTCACGTCTCTCATGCTGGGGTCCCTAGGGTATCCTGGAGCTGCTCACAGGTCAGCAGGTGCTCGGGAGCGGTGGCCCGCACTCTTGGGAGCTGGTGCTGACCCTGGCACACGGGTCAGTTCTTGTCCCCCCTGTGCAGGAGCTGACTCTGCATCGGTCGACCCCTTGGTGCTGGAGCAGTATGTCGTGGTGGCGAACTACCAGAAGCAGGAGAGCTCCGAGATCAGCTTGTGCGTGGGCCAGTTGGTGGATATCATTGAGAAGAACGAATCAGGTACAGAGAGTTTGTCTTGCCAAAGGGCTTTGGGTCTAGTCTGAGTCAAAGAGCAAGGGCAGGAACAGCAATCCTGTGTTGTCAGTGTTTTCCTAACAGGACCTTAAGTAAAACAGCCTCCAGGCACCTCACAGGAATGTCCTTGGATAGTCAGCTGAGGTGGGATGTGGAGGAAGCAGCTTTGGTCTGCAGGCTGTCTGTATGAGCGTGGACTTCAGGGCTGTCTCTAAAGGAGGGGTCTGACTACCTGTGTGCTGAGCGCCAGGCGCCGTCCATCTTTTACAGTCTCTATTTTATGCTGCTTTGTGCTGAGAAACTTGGCTGATGGATCCTAAGGACAAAAGCTATTCCCAGAGCTGGCAGGCTTGTTGTGTTGCCAGAGGGGGGACACCGTCATGGTGCCTGTGAAAGCCCCCATTGTGCATTCGCAGTTTCTGCCTCCAAACACAAAAAGCACCCAGCGGTGGAGCGGGGCAGGCAGCCCAGCTATTTGCTTACTTCAAAACTTAAACTTGCTCTTAACCTCTGCAAAGGGATCGAGTCATGTTGTGGGCCCAGCTTGTGGAATTGGTTGAAAAGGGGAGTATATTCCTTTCAGTGAACAGGAGTTGCTTAGCGGAGTTTAAAGATAAATTGTGAAAATAGATCTTAAAATTCCAGAGATCCTGTTCCCAGAGGACTAGTGTCACCAGCAGCTATGTTTGAGAATGAGGACAATAAAAGCAACCCTGAAGCATAACCAATTCAAAAGCTATGGCGAATAGTTTATTTATCAAATGTCAGCCCTGGTTTTCCTTTCCATGCAGGTAGCTGCTGATTCCCTCCCCGACAATCTAGTTGTCTTTCTAAATGACTCACTGGTGAGATTCTGAGGATAATGCTCAGTCTTTATTTTCTTCCCCCTAAAGACACAAATAGCTTGTGCTTTTAATAACTGAGGAGCACGCGTTTATTTTGATTGGGCACCCAGGGTGGCCCAGAATTGCTTGTGGCCTCTATGGAGCTGGCTAGGTTTCCACTGGGAGAGCTCATGTTTTAATCCTGCATTTGCTCTTAGCTTTTAAAATTTGCTGTTTCCACAAATGTAAAGAAGGCAAGAGCTCAGCGGGAGTCAGCTATCGATTTGCAGACAGTGTATTCGTCTCTGCTAATTAGCCTGGGCTTGCTGACCCAGACTGAGGGAAAATGAACCATGAAGGGATAAA
>VWZK01012763.1:311047-323733 GCA_013396935.1 Baryphthengus martii
AAAAAAAAAAAAAAAAGGAGAGCAAATGCGGTGGCTGGAGCCGTTCAGTTCTCAGACCCTCTCCTGTTTTCGTGGGGAGGGAACTGTACTTCTAAATGTCGTTAGGCCGCGATTCTCCCGTGCTGCTGTCTGTGCTCCTTTTTGGATAGCGCTTGGCTCTGTTGCTTTGGGCTCACCCCGGCTGCCCATGTAGGCATCAAGGAGGGGGCAAAGCCCCCCAGGCTTGTTATTGGGAGGAAGGGAGGGAGGGAGGGAGGTTGTGACTGGTGGGAGCCCTTGGCTGAGCTACCTGCTGTTTTTTTCTCAGGGTGGTGGTTTGTGAGCACATTGGAAGAGCAAGGCTGGGTGCCAGCGACCTGCCTGGAGGCCCAGGATGGCGTCCAGGATGAGTTCTCAATGCAGCCTGATGTAGGTAAGAAGCTGCTGGAGGCACGTGCTCCGGTTTCTTCCTGCTGAACTGCACTGATCTGCTCACAGGACTGCATAGCCCTCAGTGACGTAGGCAGGGCATGAGCTTGGGGGAGGACAGACCTACACATGCTGTTTATGTCTGCCCATAATGGTGCAGCTTGCCCAGTGCTCTGCTCCCATGCTGCAGCAGGAGTGGGGCATGCTGGCAGTGTAACTGCTGGCCTTCCTGCTCCCCTACAGAGGGGCTGAAGCTGTCATCTCCAGGGATCTCTCAGTTCTGCCATCTCAATGCCTCCTTTAGGCCCCAGGGAGCTGTTTTACCTGCACTGGAGGAGAAGCAAAGCTCAGGTCCTAGGACAATTGACGTGTCTCCTAAACCTATGCAGAACAAACGGCATGCTTGAGCTCATGTTATGAGCATAAGAAGGTTGCAGTCTTTGCTTAGAGTAGATCTGAAAGGCCCCTGGAGTACAGATCTCCCACTCACCACTGTGTGCTCAAAGCAGTGCTGTAGCTGGCTCAGCCCCTGGTCTCAGGTGTTGGAGGTAGGAGGGGGTCTCCAGGTGAGTACAGCCTCTATGCCACTCTCTGATGTCAACCCTGTCTCCTCTTGGACCTGAAGTGCTGTCTCCTTATGTCCTCTCTTGTCCTTCTCCTGCTTCCCCAACATGCTCTTTCCAGTCCCATGGAGATACTGGTCTCTGCCCAGGCACGTTGGCCGCCGTCGGACTCTTGGGGATTTGTACACCAGTGGATGGGGTCAAGGTGGACTTCATAGAGACTTGTTCGGCTGCCCATGTTTTGTGCTTAAAGCCTTGTCTGCATGTTTGTTTGCTTTGCATGTAATGAACCCTGCTTGTCTCAGTCCTCAATGTGTGCCATACATGCTCCTCAGCCTTCCATTAGGCCCACTCATGTCCAGCTCTCTTTCCTCTATCAGCTCTTCCTTCTCTCTTTTTGAGGCTTGTTTTGAGTACAGAGGCTGGAGTTTCTGCTTTCCCCCAACATTTGTATACAGACTTCTTGCAACTGCTGTCTTAGTTCCTGTAAGAGTAACTCCTCTGAGCCATCACCCTGGGGTTGGTGGCTGAGATGGGGTCAGGAGGAGAAGAGCCAGCTTGGTCTTCCAACATTGTTGGATGTGACAAGATGTTTTCTGTTTTGACTCATTTGCATGAAGAGGGTAGGAAATCAGGCCCTTTGAGGGCTGTGCTCTTCAAAAAAAAAGCAGGAAACCTATGTGGTAGTGAATTGTGAATGTCTAGAGGTGTGGGTTTTGGAGGTGTACTTTCCCCAAAATGGCCTTCACCCTGTTGTGGCACTGCTTAAGCACAGACAGTTATTTTCCTGGGCTTCTTCCAGAGAGGACAGGATGAGATGAGTGAGAAGTGTGGATGGATGGACCTGTTTGTCTGACATGTTGTCCACATGGCAGTTAGGATGTTTCCCCTTCCTCTTCAACAGAGGAGCATCCATGACCCTGCTTACTATCCTTTTGTCTAGTGGGCAGGACATCAGACTCTTCTCCAGGCTCGCCACACACCTTTGACCAATATCTTGGGGGACCCAGCTGTTGAATGGGGAAGTTTATGTAGACCTGCTGTTGCAGAGTGGTTTGAGAATTGTGCGTGAAAGCACCTCTGTATGTCTGGGGTTACTCTCTGATCCCTGTGGGATTTCTTTCCCAGTGTAGAGGACAGTTCTTTAAAGACCCTGAGAAAGAAATTTGAACTGAAATGGATGCATGGAAAGGCTTCTGTGAAGAGCAGGTGAAAGGAGAGCTGTTTATAAAAGATAGTCTTTAGTCCTAAGGAAGAGGAGGAGCTGTTTTAGACAACTTCTTTTTGGGCCAGACTAGCTCACTAAAGCTTACATTTCAAAATGCAGCTGGGTTTGTGTTGAAATACATTTCACTGGCATTTCTTTTATGAGTGATTGTGTATCTCTGTGTGTTTGCACCTGTATTACAACAGGAATTGTCATTATATGAAGTACTTAACCTGGTGTCTGAGTCCAGGTTTCCGTAAAACATTATCTCTGTGAAACTGCACTTTCTTTCCCACAGAGGAGAAGTACACCGTTATTTACCCATATACCGCAAGAGATCAGGATGAAATGAACCTGGACAAAGGGGCTGTGGTGGAGGTGATCCAGAAGAACTTGGAGGGCTGGTGGAAAATCAGGTACTGTCCCTACCTCTTCCTTTTCCCTGGAACTGCAGCTGGAGCTGTGGAAAGCAGAGACCCGATGTGTGTGGGATGTGTCCAAAGGCAAGTCTGGGACATGGGAAGGGCAGAGGACCAGGACTCATTTCTCTCCTTCCCTACAAACGAAGGCTAGCTGACGTTCAGAGCTCCAGCCAAGCATAGCTGTGGTTAAACATCTTTAAAATCTCCCAATTTCCTGTCCTGGGAGGTGGACTGTGTCACAGCATCACATGCCCCAGCAGTGCAAAGGAAAATGGTGTGAGGGTATTGGTGCTACATCATGTGCTGCTGATAGGAAAACCGGTGAGTCTGTTGGAGGCAGGCCAGATCCTCTGGCTGTGTTAGGAAGCTCCTGTGGAGAAGGGCTGTTGTCCGGGCCAGGTCTGCTGTGTGAAGGGTGTGCTGAGGCCAAAGACTCCAGATCATCCCGAGCTGATGTTTGTTTTCTCCTGGAAGCTCATTTTCTCTTCTGTGATCTAGCAAACGGCCAGACTTGAGCAGGATGGGAGCACATGCTGCAATTTTCTTAACCTTACATTGAACCTCTAGTCTTGGCCGCAGCAAAATTCCAGAAAAATGTCCATTGACTTTTTAAGCAGAGCAGAGCTGCCACAAGAGCTCTAAAGGCAATTACAAGCTCAGTAGCTGGTGCCATCTGAGCACAGTGGCTGCAGCCCAGCCAGTGGAGAGAGTCTCTGATGCTGGCGTGGGACCCTCCGGCATGGCAGGGAGGATGTGGTTTCATGGTCAGATCATGGGGCTGGTTTCTCTCCTAAACAGTGCAGATTTAGAGCAGGGAAGGGATCCAGGCTGCCGGCATACAGGCAGAGGGCTTGTGCTTTCTCCAAAAACCAGGTACATCAATCCTAGCAGTAGTGCTTTGGTTTTCGCCTCTGCGTCCCCTGCCAGTTAGCTTCATTCCTGAACCGCGGCCCTTGCTGAGGTGAAAGGGAAATTGGGCTTTGTGCTGTTCCCAGCCCTCGGCCCGCTGGCTACAGCCGGCCCGCACCAAAGCGTTAGTCCTAACTAGAGCTCTCCAGTTGTCCATGTGCCACAGAGCATGACACCTGGCAAGCTCCTTTTGCCCAGAACATGCAGTACCATCACTTAGCGTGTGTCCTGAGCTCTGTCTCCAGGGATGTCCGATGGCTCAACACCATTCAAATGCAGTGGGTACCTCCTCTGGGAAGGAGTTGTGGCCCCGGTGCAGTGCGGGGCCTCTGCACAGTGACGCTGCCATTGTTGCCACCACAGGTACCAGGGCCAAGAAGGCTGGGCCCCCGCCTCCTACCTCAAAAAGGGGAATGGAGAGATGTTCTCGCAGAAGCTGGGGTCGGGTTCCTCCACTCATTCGTGTGCCTTGGATCTGGATGGCATCTCCCGACAGCAGGTCGTGGCAAGCAGAGAGAAGGATGGACCTGCTGGACAAAGGGATGGGAGATTCGACAGCCGTCCCCTGCCCAATGCTGACATCCGACGCAGTAAGTGTCCGGTTGGGAGCAGGCTGGTGGTAGCTGGGGTGTCAGCACAGCCTTTCCCGTAGGCTTTTGGGCAATGTAACGGGCTGTGAGGGAGGCAGAGGGCTTGCAGGCACTGTGAGCTCTGCAGCAAGGGCTGGAGGTGACATTGCACAGGCAGATGGGGCATGAGCACAGTGCTGCCCAGGCAACTGAGGGCGGACTAATGTGATGGGGATAAAAGCCTCCCCTTCCAGACTGGAAATGCTCTCCTCTCAGAAGGTGGGGCATTTTAACCCCTCTGCAGGTTAGGTCTTCTAGGTCAGCCTGCAATGAAAAATCAGTTTCGTGTGGTGACCTCAGCTGCATTTCCCAGCAGCACCTGATGGTGCAAAGCTGGTTCTTTTTCCAGTAGGATGCCCTCAAAACTTGGGTGACTCCTGCCACTAAGGGCACCAGGCAAACAGGTTCCTTCTTCGGCTTCCTTGCTCATGGGGCAGACTTGGTCCTTCCCTTCATGTTTTCTCTTGCACTTGTGTTTCGTGAACATGTGTGATCAAAAGCCAGAAACAAAACAAACAGCACCTGAAATTCTTCCTCCACAGAGTCACCAAAGATGAGGCAGAGACCCCCTCCTCGCCGAGATCTCACCATAGTAAGTGCCAGCTGATGTAGGAGAACGGCAATGGCAAAGGGAGTTGGAGAGGAGCACTGAAAGCGCTGGACCTGGGCTCTGCTCTTGGTCAAGGCTGGAGCACACGTACCACCTTCCCACTGCCTTAAGACTCCTCTCTTTGCCTGTGGTCCTTGAGTGAACTTTTGGCCAGTCTGCCTCGCAAGGCTGGGTTGCCAGTGGGAGGATGTGGACTGGCTCCCTCCCTCTGGAGAGGGTGACTCTGCTGTCAGTAAGAGCTCTGGTGCTGAGCAGTTTTCTTCTCAGCCTGGGAATGGTTTGCTGGAGTGTGCTGGTGAGGGTGCTGCATGGGTACAGCTGTGCTGACATGTCTCTCTGCAGGCCGGTGGGCTGGGTGGGTGTTATGTCACACCTTCTCTAGAAACACTTTTTTCTTGTCACAGCCACGTGGTTTGAACCTGCCTAAGCCTCCTGTCCCTCCTCAAGTGGAAGAGGAATACTACACCATTGCTGATTTTCAGACCACTATCCCTGATGGCATCAGCTTCCAGGCTGGAATGAAAGTAGAGGTGAGATGGTCATCTTCCCTTCTCACATCTTTTTGTCGGTGCAGTGGTCCTGACTCCCATTGCCCTGGGACCTGTTTCAGGCAGGAGCTCCCTTTCCAGGCAGAGAAGACCTGCTCACCATGGTGTTCTGGGTGGAAACTAGGCATGGTTGTGCGTGTGATTTCCTCAGTGGACTGTTAACATCCTAGGGCTCTGCTGGAGTGGGAGAGAAACCTGTATGAGCTCATGAGTCCCTGGTGCTCTTGCTGGCCTTCTGTCCCCCAAGTGTGTTAGTGCTATGGTGCCTGAGCTAGTGGAAATTAAAACCACATCACAAAGATGCGTGGGGATGGTGTTTTTTTTCTTAACTGGACCAGGTGTGAAGTTAAAAGCCCTTCCAGAACTGCTTTCCTGGCACACCCACTTTTGCTGGCAGAATCCCTCTAGCAGATGTGATTTTGCTCTTCAAACTGTAAGCTGTGCCTGTCTAAGGGTATTTTTCCTTTGTGGCTGCCCCAGTCAACTCCCCCGAGGTCCCAGCCCCATTTGTGGAGCTGGCCAATGGCTGGTCGGTGCAGTGTTGGTGCCGGATGATCGCTCCCACAGTGCCGCGCAGTGGCCGCCGCCAGTACCCAGCATCCTGGTCCTGTCTCCCAGGCGGATCAGGACAGCTCAGCCACCGCTCCTTGACGTGGCTGCATCGTTCCTCAGTCCCATGGCATGCAAATCCCCCTCCCTGGCAGAGGTCATCAGCAGGTTCCCCTCCTGTTAGGACAGCGGTCCTGTGATTACAGGGCCTTTGGTTACCAGGACAGGGAGGCACATGTGCCACCCTGACCTCATTTCAGGGACACCCAGCATCCCCTGTTGTGCAGAGAAG
The DNA here is from genome assembly GCA_013396935.1 of Baryphthengus martii. Classification (NCBI taxonomy): domain Eukaryota; kingdom Metazoa; phylum Chordata; class Aves; order Coraciiformes; family Momotidae; genus Baryphthengus; species Baryphthengus martii. The sequence continues at coordinate 317,185 of VWZK01012763.1, forward strand.
GCTCCTCCACAGATATCTGAGGTTTCCTCTCCTCCTGACAGGTTATTGAGAAGAACCTGAGTGGCTGGTGGTACATTCAGATTGAGGAGAAAGAAGGCTGGGCCCCGGCCACGTTCATCGATAAGTACAAGAAAACCAGCAATGCATCCAGGCCGAACTTTCTGGCTCCACTACCTAATGAGATGGCTCAGCTCCGGCTCGGCGATGCCACAGCTGACAGCAGCACCAGTGAGGAAGCGACAGGACCGTGCCGTCCTCTGCCAGAGGCTCCTCCTAATGGTACAGACTGTGGTGGGAAGTGGGCCAAAGACTGGAAGGGGAAGGAGGCTCCTGAGAGTGGGGACCTAGCCTTTGCTGGTGGGTACGAGGAGATCTCGGACCGTGACACGGAGGAAAAGCCCAGCCTGCCACCCAGGAAGGAATCCATCATTAAATCAGAAGGTGAGTTACTGGAGAGGCAGAGGCCTCCCCCCAAGCCCCCGGGTATGATTTTGCCCATGATCCCACCCAAGCAGTCAGCAGCCCCAAAGGACAGCAAGAAACCTGAGCTGAAAACAGAGAAGGGTAAACTCTTCCAGCTGAAAAATGAAATGGGACTGGAATGTGGACACAAGGTGTCAGCCAAGGAAGTGAAGAAGCCAAACCTCCGGCCCATTGTCAAGCCAACCAAGCCAAAAGCTGAGCCTGTGGAGGACAAGCCTGAGCCTATTGCTCAGAATCCATTCTTGAAGTCAAGACCTCAGATCAGGCCAAAACCTGCTGCAACTGCCCGGACTGATCCTCCTCCAGCTGATGATAAACTAGACATTTGCAGCCTGCGGAGCAAGCTGAGACCAGCAAAGTGCCCAGAAAAACCCTCTGAGCAGGACATTGCTGTTGGAGAAAGCTCCTTCAGTAATGCCATAGTCTCTTCAGAAGTTCCTGGAAGGTTTCAGGAGCGACTGAGCATGGAGAGCAAACCTCTGCCCAAGCTGGACAGAGAAGCACTGCCCAAATCTCCCCTGGGCCCAGCAAACACCCCGGCGGCCAGGGAGCCCCCACCGCAGCGCCCTATTGTGCCACCCCGCAGACCTCCCCCACCCAAGAAAACAGGGGGTCCTGCCACTGGCCCCGCGGCGGAGCCCAGGGCCCCAGCACGGGAAGCACCTGAAATCAGGTTGTCCCCAGTGCCAGGGAGGCCCATGCTGGTTCCTCCAAAAGCCAAGCCGTTCCTCTCTGCTTCCATCCAAGATGAAGCCAAACTGAAAAGCAGTGTAAGCCCAAAGGTCATATCCAAGCCAGTGGAGAGGGGGGAAGCCAAGGAGAGGACCTCAGGACCTGTCTCCAGTCCAGATATCACCAGAGAAGCTCTGTATGTGGCAGTGGCGGATTTTGAAGGTGACGAGGAGACCAACAGCTTTAAAGAAGGGACTTTGTTTGAAGTTCGTGAGAAGAACAGCAGCGGCTGGTGGTTTTGCAAGGTCCTGACTGGGGGGCCGTGCTGGGAGGGCTGGATCCCTTCCAATTACCTGAGGAAGAAGCCATAGTTGCTCCTCTGCTTTCACAGCTGGAGATTCCCTGGTCTCTCACCTGAGTATTTAATTAGCAGATTAATTTATAGTTTTCTGTGAGGCTGGCTTTAAAAAAAAAAAAATAATAATTGAGATCCCACGCATCCCAGCTGGTGCCTGTTGGCGGCAGCATGAAGGAAGCTGCTCAGCCTCCCCTCCCCACCCCTGTGCTTTCATCTGCCCTCCTCCCTGCATCCCCCACACCGAGCACTTCGCTCCTGGGGCCTGGCCGGCTGGCCGTGCAGCCAAGGCTGCTCAGACCAAGCTTCATGGTATGTGATGGCTACTGTGGTTCTCGGTGCTGGGGAGATGGACCTTTTGCCACCTGTATGGGGAACTAAAAAGAAGTACAGCAGTAGCCAGGGAGAGAAGTGAAGAGTGACACGGTACCAGCAAAGAAAATCTGGATGCACAAAAGGATTTGCCTTTCCCTAAGGCTCAGTGTCCTGGTCAAATGTTGTAGGTCGTGTTGCTTAGTCCAGGTGTGTAGCAGAGCCATAGGGAACGTGGCAAAAACGAGGAGCGATTGCTGAGGATGGGGTCCTTGTAGCTCTGCGTGCATGTGCAGGCACAGACGTTGCGCTACAGTTAAGGACTGTGCCTTGCTCCCCTGCCGCACATCGCACAGGACCGTCCCTTGGTCCTTCCCTGCTCTCTAATGACAAGTGTTAACTTCAACATCCTCCTGGTGGAAAAAAAAAAAAAAGAAAAATACACACACTCATATATATGACAGGTCCTCTCTGTGCTGATCCAGAACACTATGCAGGCTTCTCCCTTGCAGCATTGCAACCAAACAACAAGAGGTGTTTCGCTTCAGTAGCTGAAGAATACTATGCAAGACACAGAGGACCAAAATGACCCTAAAAGCCCTGGAAAGAGGATGCTTTGCTTTGCTTTCCTTCCCACACAGACTGCCCTGCCTATTGGACTAATAGGGGACCACCCGTTCCCGTGACCCACAGAGCTTCCCCGGGCTGGCGGGCAGCAGCCAGGAGGTGGGTCCTTCAGTAGGTGCTGATCTTATCAAGTGCAATCCAGAATGTGGGAGTTCAGCTCCTCGCCACAACCAGTTGCGAGGTTTGTCTGGTGCTCAGAGGCTCCCTGCCTTGTTTGTCACCCCGTCTGCCTGTCTTCCAGGTACTTTCATTTCATCCCGCATGTTTGGGGAGCTTCAGGTCAAGCAGAGCCTGGCATTTTTCTGTGCTGCCATCTCTGCCTGCGAAGCCTGATCTTGCCTGCAGTGTTGCTTACCCAGCAGGAGGATGAGTGTGGATGAGCTGTCATTTCACAGTGCTGCTTTCTTCCCTTCTGTGTACTTGGCTACTTAGAGATTCAGAGCCACGTTTCTCTCTCTAGAAGAGCTTTAAACCCAGCTCTTCTGTGGGTTTCTCATTGACCAAGCCCTAGTGCCCTTCCTAGTCTAATTGCAAGTGTAAGCGCTGCACCTGCAGCTCCACAACCACATTGTTTTACTGCTGAAAACAATTATAGTTTTCCCTCTAATTTGAGGCTGGCAGAATTGAAGGAGTGTTCTCCGCTCTTCCAAATGCTCAATTCCTTCTCTGTCCCATCTTTTCTACCCTGGAAATGTGGAGTCGAAGATAACCTCTGTCTGTGTACAGACTGAAAATGGTGGTATCTCAGGCCAGGGTGAATCTTGGAGGATTGTGGGGCAGTTTGTCCCAGCCCTGGTTTGATCTGAGAAGCCCTGACCATCTCAATCCAGCCTCATATCTAGAAGCCCCAAGGTTCACTTTGAGCTGTGGGAACTCATGCACCCTGGTCTGCAGCTGATTCTTCTCCCTCCTACCTATGGTTTTCTCTGGTGGCACATCAGCCCCTGATCAGGCTGACTCACCTGAGCTGGCAATAAGCAATACATCTGCAACCCAATTTGATTAAAAAAATCCTTGCGTGGCACATTGCGAGGTGTTGATGTGCTCCCGGGAGAGGTGCAGGGTGGGCTGGGGGAACAATGCTGCCTTGTCTCTGTGCATCTCTTGCTCCAGTAAATCCCTTTTGCTTTGGAAAGGAGTGAAGACAAGATGAGTTAAGCCAGAGCTGCCTGGCGGCCAAATCCAGCCCCTGCCATATCTGGGAAGGGGACTGGCCCTGTGTCCCTACGGCTGCTCTGGCAGTTTCACACAGGGGTCGGAAGGGCCGTGTGCCCTTTCCCTTTGGCAGTGTCCTTGCTCTCTCTTTGCTGAATAGCCTTTTAGTCTCAGAAGTGTCTCTCCTTTCTCTGTCTCAGAGACCTCACTGCCTCTAGCTTTTCTCAGAGGGGACAATGCTATTTCTGTGGCCTCCGTACTAAATGAGGGCTATTTCTGCTTTCCTCCCAGACTGAACCTCAGAACTGCTTCATTTTGCTGACACAAGTACTGTATTTGGCTCATTGAGCGCGTGACAGATCGCTCTCTGGTTCCCAAAGAGCTTCCAAGAAGGCAGGATGAGAGCCCAAGTGAGGGGGGGGTCACCCTCAGAAGGGTGCCAACACCTGCAGCCTTACCCCTTCCTACCGCTTACCCATCTGCGAAGGGACCGCAGGCTGGCCAATGGCTCCTGTCAGGAAGATGCTAAGATCCATTGGGCTGGCAGGGTTTAGCCCCCTCCATCTGACATGTGCCCCTCCTGGATCAGCAGCCGCACGTGTGCCCTCTGCCAGCACGTGCCCTCTGCCAGGCTGCACCTCCTCCCTGTACCTTGCACGTCAAACGTGGCCAAGCTCCCTGACTACCTCGTGATGAGGAGGAGGGGGGCGGCAAGGCTCACTACCCCGAGCTTGGCTGCAAGGCACATCACCCTGCAGCCAAAGACTGACCACCCTCCTTGCCCACCACCAGTGCAGCCCCGAGGCCAGGGCTTGCAGGGCAGAAGAGCTGGGTGTCAGGGAGGTCCCGGGGCTTGGCCCATCCTTGGCAGGCTGGAGGCCCCCACTGCACCCCGCTCCTTCTCGCAGGCTCTCGAAGCCCGTCTGTTTGTCCATGTCTCGCTATATTATGTAAGCGCGTATAAATCTACATGACGGTGGGCGGGGGGGGGGTTGTCAGTGGAAGATAGATGTAGCTGTGTAAATGCCATATCTATACTTTCACCATTAAGGGACTGATTGTTTGGGTTTTTATTCAATGGGGTGTTTTTTTGTTCTTTTTGGTAGGGTGGTTTTTTGGTTTTTTTTTTTGGTCTTGTTTTTTTTAAAAAATAAACTGCTTGACTGGTTTCAAGCACCGTTGTGAACTCATGTCTGGCTGGCATATGTCTGGTGTGCTGTACAGCAGCATTGTGGGAGATGTGCTGCTGTGTCCAAAGTGATGGCAGCACTGCCCAGGGAGCTGGTTTGGGGTCTGGCAGGTGCCACTTGTCGCTGCAACAGTGGTACCAGCAAGGAGCCCTGACCCATTGAGCTGCACTCCTCATGCTGCGGAGGAGCTGTCCCCAGGTGAAGCGTTCCTCTGTCCTCAGGCACTTTTGTCCATCTGGAGACAAATGAGGTGGTGCTATGTTGCCTGACTCCAGCGGGGCTTGTGGCAAGGGGCTTCTGGCTGCCACATCCCTTGCAACAGGGCTGGGGCAGGTCACGATTGCTCAGACTTTTGACTTACGGTTAAAAGTGCCTACATCATTGGTGTGCCCCAGGTCACATCTTGGCTATCCCATGCTGGACACCCTGTGAGAGTAGGGGTTCAGGAGAGAGTACATGTGTAGTGTCTGTGTGCTGCTCTAGCGGGGGTGGGGGGTGGGGGGGGGGAAGGAATGGTTTTTCTGTGCAGCTGTGGGTGAGGGAGCTACTGCCATATCAACACTCCCTGTATGGTATGACATTAGCTTTGCTTTTTCTTCTCAATCCTATGACCCAGTAGACAGAGAAGCATTGCACTGATGACCCGTCTATGTGCACCTCTGGCCTTCAGGTGGCCATAACCCACCCACCCGGCACAGATCCTGCACAGGGCGGCAAGGACCATATGCAGGACTGTGCAGGCAGCAAGTAACAGCCCAATGTCAGCCACGGTGAGGCTCCTGTTGCCTCCCTCTGACAGCCAGTGCTCACTCACCTGCCTGCAGCATGTGCCCTGTTCCAAGAGCACCTGCCTGCCCACGCTCCATGCAGGGCTTGTACATCATCAGTCCAGCACACAGAGCACACAGCACCCGCCCTGATGCTGCCACTTGCCACCCAGCAGCAGCTAAGTGGGCTGGGGAGAAACTCAGGGCCTGTGACGTAACGTGAAGTATTTCACCAGCGTGGTGACCCATCCCACCTCAGGCAGCTCCTGGCGGTTGGTGCAGTGCCACGCCATGTCCCCATGGGCACACTGCTCCTGGCGCTGAGCACTGCCAGCTGCCGCCTACATCTCCAGTACTTGTGTGGCCACATTGCGAGCAGAGCGATCAGAGCACTGGGAGTTTGGCTTAAGCCATGGGAGTCTCAGATTGGGATGGTACGTGTGTTACTGCTGAAAGAGGGGAGGAGAGCAGCGGGGAGGGAGGCAGCAGGTGCAGGTGATGGAAACGAGCAGTGGTCCTCCATGTTCTCCCTGGAGCTCGGGCCATCACACTGATGGTAGTGTGGTGCACAGTCACTCTGTGGCCTGAGACTGGCAGCATTACTCTGTTGGCAGCTCACAAGGATCAGCTCTCTGGCTAAAGTGGAGCAGCAGAGTTTATAAAAAGCCATTTTTGGCATAAATAGCCATTGTCGGGCTCCTTTGCCACCTGCGGCTTGTGAGGGTTCAACTGTGGCCATCTTCTTGCCTGGGCAGAGTTATGAATGAATTCTTCCACTCCGCTTTAAACCACATCTGAGGCTGCTTGACTGGTGTCTGGCTTCAGTGAGCCACAGTTCAGGATATAAACAGTTTACAGAGCAGCCTTCTGTTGGTGTCTGCTTGTGAAATAGCCAGGCATTGCTACAAAACAAAAGCATGAAAAAAAAAAAAATCACAACCTCTCCCCCTCCCCCCCAAAAAAAAGTAAAAAAGAAAATCAAAAAGAG
>VWZK01012763.1:323751-359206 GCA_013396935.1 Baryphthengus martii
TCAAAAAGAGAAAAAGCAAAAGCAGCCCCCCCCCTCCCCGCCCACGTCTGCATCACTCCAACACGGGCACAGAAGCTGGGCCAGGGTGGCAGCTGCCTTGCTTGAGACAGTATGGGTTGGATGAGGAATTTGGGACACTCGGAGAGGGAATCTGCCACTGTCCTCTCCTGCCTCTGTAGCCCTAAAGTATACCCTGCTTTTACTGCAGCGGCCGGCCAAACGTTCAAGGGTTTACAAGGTCAAATGAGCCAGGAATCCCTTCCTACCCTGCCCTGCCCATCAAGGAACTGAGCAGCCACTGTGCAGTGACCTCTCACGAGCAAAGCAAAGCTCATGCAAGATATTTAAAGAGCCTAACAATTTATTATGAAGTAGAGGTGCCCGAGCTGAACAAAGGTGCCCTCCCTCTATGTATTACTGTTGCCACACTTTGGAAATAAAGGATTTGCTCACCTGCCAGGTTTGTGCAGGTCAAACGCTTTTAAACGGCCACAAGCACTCTTTAGAAGCCAAAGTTTTATTTGTTTCATAAACAAGTCAAATTATATTAATGTAAAACAGGTAAATGGACAAAAGTAAAACACACAGCACTGAACAACGCTATAGAGCACTCACATGTAGAAGTGCAGTTCCCTCCCTCGTGCGATGCCCTCCCACACCCCCTCCCCGGTCCCCCAGATGATTTGCTTGAAAAGCCTAATACAGAGGTCCAAAATCTGATTCAGCTTAAACATGATGTACAGGTCACAGTATTGAATCATAAAGGTAACTAAGAGAGTAACTGTCTCAGAAAAGGGGAAGGTAAAAGAATTCCCCTATCTCTTCTTTTCCTTTCTTTCTTTCTTTTTATTTTAATTTTTAAACAAAGAGCTTAGGAGGAGAGGGGGGGAAAGCCATGGAAATAAACATTTTTTCACTCCCAATATATATATATATAAAAAAGCAGGATTCTCAGTGAACACAAAATTCTATAAAACTACCATTGATCTGTGTTGGTTTTTTCCCCATTTTTTTTTTCTTTTTAAAAGTTGCTTTAAAAAGGATAAAAAGTGCACAGACACCCTTATAAGGCACAAACAGATCTTCTGTACAAATCATATATCATCGGACTGTTTAAAAAAAATAGCAATACGAGTACTAACGATTAAATCTGTTAAGAGGCTACCTTTTCCTGGAAATCTTTTTTTAAAGAGGCCTATTTTGGAAAAAAAAAAAATCCTGTTACTCTCAGATAGGCAGGGTGACATGTCCACTGCTCTCATGTCCCATGCGCTGCATGGCCACACTCCGGACCCTGACCGAGCTGGCTCTTGTTGGCCCTGATGGATGCTGCCCTTCTGGAAACTCAGCTGCTACAGCAAAAATTCAACCTCTGTAGTGTGTCCTGAACAGCTCGGACACAGCCTGGGGTGGATGTGGTATTTCTCCTTGATGGCTTAAAAAGAAAAAAGGAGGTACACCAAAAAAAATAACCCCACCCCAGGCATGTAACTAGCCCCGCTTATTGAGGATTCGAGGTGCCAGCCGAGCACACGGGCTCTGCTCGTGCCCGTAGCTGTCTGCAGCCACCAAAAGGGACCAGGCACCCATGAAACTGGGACAGCAGCCCCAGGGATGGCCGCTGGCATTTGCTACCCCAGACCTGATCCAAGGCAGCGTCAGTCTCTGGGGATTCACACAACTTGTCTTGAATTCCTCATCATGCAAAGGCTTCCCTCTGCAGCCTGTTCACCAGGCAGGTGCTCACCCCCCTGGCCTTCCATCCCATGCTCACCTACTTTGTGTTCTTACTGCTGTGCCCACGGCCGGACCCTGATCTGCAAATGCAGGACCGGGGGGGGGGTGCTCTGTGAAGTCCCAGGTCGGAAGGCAGCTGAGAGGTCTGAGCAAGGCTCCAGCTGCTGGGAAGCTGCCCTCACTAACTCATTTTGCAAAGGTGCAAGTGAACCCGTGCCGCAGCTGCAGTGCCGGTGGCTCCGCTGAGGGCTGGGCACCCTCGGTGGTGGCACAGCCAGTGGCACAAGCCAAGTTTCCAAAAAAGGCTGTGCAGGTGGCAGCCTCTCGTGCTGACGCAGCAGGGCAATGGGTGAAAGATCTCACTCTACAGCAGCCTCTCGTTTATACACTTTATTAAAATGTTAATTAGCTCTTCAAGTTAAAAATAAAGGTTTTTCTCCATACCCTGTGAGCTGGCAGGCACAGCTCACTGTGGGATGAGCTGTTCCCCTGGGTGCAGAGCAGGGCTGGGATGGCGCTGAGGGCCGGTCGGTGACCAAGGGCAGCACCACTGGCACTGCCAAACCATCACCCAGGCAGTGGCGCCGTGAGAGGTGGCTGGGCACCCACAGCTACCCGCCTTGAAGGAGAGAGCGAATGGCGAGTCAAGGTGAAAGACACTGACAATGTCAGGCTGCTCCTCTGTGCCCAGAAGCTCCGAAATGTACAGGGGTTGTTATTATTTTTTTATTTTTATTTTTTTTTCAGTTTTGGACTAAAATGTGGTAATTGCACCTTTATGAAGAAAGTGGTTCTTACACACTTGGTGGCACATGGTCACTGAGCTAGAATGACGCCAGGCCCTCTCTTCCCCTCTCTCTACATAGCTGGACCAGTTGGAAACTGGCCAGGCTCAGGCTGAAGAAAGGGATAAGAGCTGTGCAAGCGGTCAGAGGGAGGAGGACAGAGAACAGAGGGCAGCTCCTGCGGGAGCAGCAAGGAGGCAGACACTGAGCTGCTTGCACCAGCCCCAGTGCTGCACGCTCAGATGCTGCCCAGCTCATCCAGGTTGCTGCTGCTTGTAGCTGTCTAATACTGCAGCTGAAACCCATTTACCTTGTTAAGTCCCAACATCTAATAATAGCTCCACAGCCTTTTTTCTTTCCTCCTCCCAAAGCCAAGTGAGATAGATCTCTGTTCATCTCAGCAAGCTCCCGTCTATGGTTGGGACCCAACGTCTGGGCAGCTGAGAGCTGTGCTGGGAAACCTGGAAAGGCAGGAGAAATAGCAGGTAATATCAGCACATACAGTCCCCCAGAAAAAAAAGGCGAGCCTGCTGGGGCTGGATCAGAAATGAATTTCTCACCATGGGCTCCAAAAAGTGCCTGTGGTGGTGTGGGAAGAAGGCTTAGCCCTGCCACAGCACTGGCTGCAGGGGAAGGGCGAGGGCAGGTGATCCAGGCAGGGCGGCGTGAGACGGCATCTACGCCGCCTGCGAAGGGGAGCAGAGTGAAACGCAGGCGCGTGCACCTGGAGGTGACACACACCATCACTGCAGACGGCGGTAGCCCCGCGTCTTTTCTAAGCCAGGATTGCAGTGCGCCCATCCAAATGCCTTTTGCATCCACAGGTTGCAATTCAAGGCTTCAGCAGCCAGGCATATGGGCACTGCTAGAAAAGCCCATCATTGCTGCCCACTGTTCTGGAACTGCTGCCTGCTGCTCCATCACTGCTGCTGCAGCAGTTGACGTTGGCTGGGGGGGGGCTCAGTGGGCTCGTGCTCCTCACTGCTACCCCATGGCTGCTCCTTGATTCCCAGTCTGCCTGGCCAAAAATCTCTGCTCTGCCACAGAAAACAAAAGCTGCTTTATCTATATCCAGAGCAGATTATCTACGTGCCCCAGAAGCCTGTTCAGGGGGCCAAAACCCAAACAAGTGAGAATCTGTCTGTGCTACTATTTTGGCCTTAGCTAGTTCCCCTTACATGGACGAGCTTGACATTTCCAGATCAGTTTTGTCTGGTTTGAACCCTCCCCACTGGGCCTTGTCCTAATTTTCTTCTACCACAGCACAAGCACCCAGCAGCAGCCCAGAGCTGTTGGGGTTTCAGGGCTGGGAAGTCCAGTGGCACCCGGCACTGACCAAGTGACAGCCTCCCCTTCCCAACCTGCATCACAGCGAGCCTCCCTCAAAGCAGGAGGAGAAAAAAACGAGCCTTTGCATGGGAAATTTCTCATTTGCATCTGGGTCGGGTTCAGACCATAATTCCCTGGATTCGCCTGTGGGCACACGGCAGCCGTGCCTTTGGGCCCCACGTGATCCTCAGCTCAATTTTATCCCTGAATTGTGCCCTACCAGTCAAATAAGGAAACACAGATAACGAGCCACTTGATAACGACTGACCAGCACGATAACCCATAAGCAGGGACGGAAAGGCATGGTTACTGCTAGCGGCGTTCCCCCTTCCTACAGCCCGAGCTGGGCGCTAAGGGCGGTATATTTTAATAACATCTTTGATGACCCGTCGGCAGATTGGGCAGCAGGCGTTGAGCTGCTTCTTCAGCTTAAGACCGCAGGTGTTGCAGAGGCACATGTGTCCGCAGGTGTAGATCACTGTGTCCACCTCGCTGTCAAAGCAGACGGTGCATTCCCCATTCTTGCTGCTTGATGGCTCCGCAGGAGGGAAAACAGGAGAGATGGGGGGGCTCAGGGGGGAGCTGGGAGCAGTCACTGCAAAGGAGAAGGAAGGAACAAGGTCATTCAGTCACTGGAATGGTTCAGACCTGACCACACACAGTATACATACTCTTAGGTCAATTTTCTAAGGCTCTTCTTTCCTTAGTCATTGCCTGGCTCATTTGGCCAAACAAATCCATGTATATCCTAACTGGCAGCACAGGTACGGCTCTGGGCAGAGCCTACCATCCCTTTTCTACCAATGAGGCAAGCACGACTCACCTGGGCTTCCCCAAGCAGGGTTGTGATTTTGCACACCCATCTCACGGCAAGGGTGAGCAGAGCCCCACTCTTTCCGAAGGAGCTGTGCTCCATGCAGGGTGCTCCTGTGTCTCACCAGCCGTGCCGGTGGCTGTGGCGCAGCGCAACGGCGGTGTGTGCCAGGGGCGGCACTAGGCAGGGCACCCAGGACTGTCTGCCAGAGACCCAAACACCAGCAGTGAGCGTTTACATGGGCACCCTTCCAGCAGCAGAGCCATGACAGTGCAGAACGCAGCAGTCTGGGTGGTGTAAGACAAGACACCAGACCCAAACACGATACCACACCTCTGCAGCAAGGACAGCCCTCCACGGACCGCTGTCATTAGGCAGACTGACATTGGACAGGCTGCTTTGTTTTTTCATGGAATCATAGAACAGTTTGGGTTGGAAGGGACCTTAACGACCATCTAGCTCCAATCCCCCAGCCATAGGCAGCAACACCTTCCACTAGATCAGATCACTCAAAGCCCCATCAACCTGGCCTTTCTTCCAGTTATTTCTGTTGGCCTGGCAGGAGACGTAACATCCTCCCCAACCCTGCCCTGCTGTCTTGTATAGCATCGTCTCTCAGCCTGGATTCCTGTCTCGGCGTAGGCGGCACAGCCAGGTGCCGAAGGCCAGGCTCTCCTTACCAAGTGATGACTCTGAAGCAGACGACGACCTGTTGACACTGAAGGCCATGTCAGAGTCACTGTCGTACTGCGAGCCGCCGGGGGATCCTGAGGGAGAGACGGTCACTGGGCTGGACTGCACAGTGCCTGCAAACACAGGAGAGAGCTGAGCCTGTGGCAGGGCTGGCGGACACCAAAACCCCAGCTAAATCCCCCTCAACCCAGTGAGTCGCTCCCACCACATGTGTGCAGGGTGCTTTAGGAGAAAGTCCAGCTGCTAAGTGCTGCCCCTTAGAAATGGTACAGGTGCAGTTTTGGATGTGAGCTCCAGGACCTGAGCCTTGCTATGCCATTGTACAATTTCTGTTCAGTGCTTCAGAGAAGCAAGCAACGGGTTATCTGACAGCCATCACCTGGGGTGTAAAGTCACTTCCCCACAGTCCTGATCTCTCCCACAGCAGCAGCCTCAAGCTATCACTGTCTCACTTTCGGATCAGGGGCAGCTGGGAAAGGGCATTGCTTTAAATGGGAAAAACTTGCTTTACAAAGTCATCAGCAGCTGCTTTTCTGACAGAATCCTAAACAAGAGGAAAGGAGAAGCACTGTAACAGGTCACCAGCCATAGATCAAATGAAACATCTGATACTAGAGCTGTGACAGTGCTCATTACTGTCCACCAGCAACATACATGCTTATAAACCAGAGCTGCGCTCACAAAAATCATCACCCTTACCAAGGCAGGAATTTAACACCTGTTGGCTGGCAGAGTGGGTTTATAAAGAATCCTTTCTAAAAGCAAACCCTCTGAAAACCAGCTGTCCCCTCACAGTCATCCCTGCCTCCCTACCTGCTGCTTATTTATCTTCTGTCTCATCATTTTCTGGGGGACTTACATAGGCTGCATATATCTATATGACAGTTAAGATGTCTCACTCACTCTTGTTTGCAAATACAAGAAGAGATCAGGAGCTGCTTACGCACGTCGGTGACCACCTGCTAAAGGCGATGCGGTGAACGCAAACCCATAGCTCCTGTTCTGGCCCAGGAAAATTCACCAGCCAGATGCTCCTCAGTATCATTTCTGGCTGCACTTACCCAATATTTTGAGCTGGTTGATTACACCGTGGATTGTAAAAAACACCCAGAGAGACTGTGAGGTGTCCACGCACATCAGCATTCCTCGGCTGGCTCCGTTCACCCCGTGGTGCACCTCTCCATTCGGCAAGACCATGAAACTGAGAATGTCGCCGCTGTTGAGGACTGGGAACGCTCGGTAAACCACCCAGTATTCCTTGCGGTCCAAGAGAAAGTCTGGATCTGCCGGGAGCTCATTTGTCCGTAAAGTACTCGGATCACAAGAAGTGATGCCAAATGAAAGGGCCCCGTAGTATGGCAACCCAAGATGTCCTACTTCCACAAAGAGGCTTTCACCGATGTGCAAAGGCCGGTCAGAAAACACCAAAGTTCTATTGCTTTCTTGCCAGTTGGTACATGCAACCATCCGGTCCTGAGAAAAGGTGATGTCAGGTCCGCGGGTGGGGTGGAATCGCAGGTCTGTGTCCAGGAAGGCTGGGACCCCCTGGGCACGCTGCCTTCGGTTCGGGCAACAGGGGATGATGTGGTTGTCTGTCGCAAGTCCTGGTACCCGACTTAGGTTTAGATTTGCAATTTTGGCCACCACTTGATTATTCTCCAGTTCATTGTTATTGAAGTTGGCCGAATCGTGGCTGCTCTGCGGAAGGCAAGTGCTGAGACGGGCGGTGCTGAGACGGGCAGTGGTCATGGTCTCTGCAAACATGCTATCTGTGAGATAAACCCAGTGATAAGGGACGTTAGAGTCAAGATACAATCGCCTACTTATGTGGTTACAATTGTTATTATTTCAGTCTACAGATTATCTGAATTCTGTTCCTCTGAATGGAAGAACAATGGAAAAATTAGCCAAAGGTCAACTACTGATGAACAGCTAGTGATGGAGAGTTGCCATATGGAGCAGGCAGAGAAATAGCTGCATCTTGGCACTAGCTGAGGAAAAACAAGTGTTACGAAGTACCCATGTAATCTGGTAGCTCCTTGCGCTTGTGAACTGGGAAAATCTGTAAACCGGTGTGGTCCTACAGCTTTCTCAGTAGAGGGATCTAATAGCTTTGAGGTTGCTCTGTAAAAGAAGGAAATGTCTCAATATCTTGCTGTCCAAAGGTCTTGTGCAAATCCACAATACAGTGACAGGCGAAGGAGCACAAGCGTGAATAGATATTCTTTCCACACTCCTTGTCATTGCCTTAGAGCTGCGAGGTGTCTAGGAACTGATACTCCAAGAGAGGTCATTTTACAAGATTTCAAGCCTTGTACCTCAGGAGTGTTCACACCACTGCAGAGATTTTGAATTGAGAGCTTCTCACAAAAGCCACTTGCTGTAGGTGTTACAAAGATGATTTTTTCATTGAAGAGTTATTTTCCCCTTTCACAGCAAAGGGTAAGTCAGGATGCTGACTCTTAATTCATTTCCCAGATTTTGACCTTGGCCATGCCAGGATGGAGGCAGGATTGAAAGGTAGGGGGTGGTCAGGAGCACCCTTTCTTCTACCTCCAGCACTGCCCAGGGTGACCTGGACACTTCACTCCAACTGAGCAAAGTCAAAGCACATGCGATCAAAGAATGTGTAGGAATGATGCAGACTCCTGCTCTTCCCAAAGACAGAGAGAAGAGAAGCATCCCAGCTCCAACACTGCCTGCTCCTTGGAGGAGAAAACCACCAGGCTTTTACCAAAGAAGGAAAACCACCCAAATTCATCCAGCAGCTGCAAAGTAGAGGCTGCCTTCACTTAGAAGCCCACACAAGAGAGGCCACCAGTGTAGGCTGATGACTTGACCAGCTGCTTCTAGTAAGCACAGGATATCTGGCCAGAATTGCTCCCACAGAGGAGTAAGAAAGACACATTCAAGGTTTGTGACGCTGGAAGATGCATTTTGCTCATCTGTATTTGAGCTATACTTCATGGCTTTCTTCACTTAAAAAGTTCTGGGAGGGAGAGGCAGCCATGTCCACTATGATAACACCACATTTGTAGCAAGGAGGCTGGGTTCCCTAGTGCCCTAGATAGCTGAGCATCATCCTGGTTTCTGGGGAAGTTTGTGGGGCTTGGTACACTGATCAGAAAAAAAAAAAAAAAGTCAGAGTTGCAGGTGCCCTCGGGTCAAATCTTTCGCTCTGCACACTTGGATGCTGCAGGCAGGACTTGGAGGGGAGTGGGGCAGAAATAAGCTGCATTTTATTTTTCTAACTATAATCGAGGAAGAAGGCCTGCTCTGGTGAGGAAACTGTACTGGCCAATAGAGCAAAAGCTCCTTTACCTCTGTGATAAGCACCAGAGGCTAGAGTGCATTGCAAATGCAATTAAAGGATAAGCTACCAGTAAGGTTTAATTACACACTTGAGGCAGAGCAGGCAGGGCAAAAGTGGTGTTTATGTGTAGCCTTCTCACATGTAACATAATTGGTACCATTCAGAAGAATATGTGATGAAGCAGCCTGCCCACTGCACTAACCATTTCACAGCTTATTGCTGGTATCTGCTCGGTATGAGGATGGAAGCACCATCCTCTCGAGAAGGTGCAGCTTGGTTTAGCTGTTAAAACTAAATCAGCTTCTAGGAGTCTCCAGGAAAGTGCAACACTCTTGCATTTCAAAAGGACTCCCTGTGGTGCAGACCAGTTCAAAACATTGAATTAATTTGAAATTTCAATGCCATAAAAGTCAGGAAAGGAAAGTCGTTCCATGGCAATCGGCTCAGTTTGCTAAGGGAGCAAATTCATCCCCTCTTGCAGCCCTTCCCAAGGAAGATGATGGTTGTGAATCATCCAGGTACCACCTGAATGTAGCGATCTGCTTCGGAGTGAGAGAAGATGTGGCACACAGCGGCAAGGATGCTATAGCACACAGGAGCTCGCTCGCTCTTCAGCTGGCAGCTGTATCCTGTGCTGCAGCAGCTTTGCAGACATACAATGATGCCCATGTGTAAGGGAAGGATAAGTCAGACTATGTCTGCAAACGTAGCTTGTTAAACTGCCAGCCTAGGTGGGGACCAAGGCCAAGAGTTGAGAGGGGTTAAGGAAGAGCACTGGTAAACTCTTGGGGAATGGGTGGTAGTTTTCCAGTGGACTAGCAGTAACTGGTAGCTGTGAAAGAACAAGGGAAGTCACAACTGGTCACCTTTGTCTTCTCAGTCCCTGGGACCTTGCTGTAAAGCACCAGTGTGTTTTTCCATGCCATAGCAGCACACCTAGCTCAGAAAAAGCTGGATAAAGTTACATGTAAAGATTTCCGTTTGTCTCTTCACATGGCTGCTGTAATGCACAGCCTTAGGACTTCCCATCACTGACATGTCTGCAATATATTGCTTTCTGGATCCCCACTGCTGTCAAAAGAAAAGTGGTTAATTTGTGGTACAAAACCAACACTGAATTAGTTTTCTTAAATGTCCCATAGAAATGATCAACCAGACAGATCACGTATCTTTTCTACGTGATCATGCCTCTGTGTAAAGAGCGACCAGAAGAGCAAGCCAGAGGCCAAAACACACACTTACCTAGTATTTGCACTTCATGGGTAATTCCATAGACATCTATGAGCGCCCAGAGAGGACCAGAAACTTTAATACCACAGTGAAACAATATTGGCTCCTCATCATTAATACTGTAGAAGACTCTTCCATGACGGTCAACCCAGAAGGCCAAGATATTGTCTCTCACAGCAAATCTTTCTGGCAAGGCTTTGGCCCAGTATCCGGGTCGGGTAACTAGATCCGGACAGGCATACTTTGGTATCTCGTCAGAGCTCATCTGAGACGGGTCGTGAATGGTGAAGCCAAAGCGCAGGGCCCCGCTCCAGCCGTGGTGCACAGCCACCAGCTTCAGCCTGACTTTCTCGTAGAGGTGGATGGGCCGGTTGGTGAAGGTGACCCCGTTGCAGAAACTGTTCCTCCGCGTGGCCTTGCGGGAGTGAGCGTCCAGACGCACGTTCTTGCCTTTGGCTTGGGAGTGGAATCGCGGCGGCTCCGTGATAGCGAGGACTGAGCGTCTCTCATGGCTGCTGTTGGGCAAACTGTAGTAGGGGCGGCTGGAGACGGAGCGGGTCTGGTGGCTTGTGTCTGCAAAAGGAGAGAGCAGCAGCTCCGTCAGCAGTGCTTGACCTGAGGCACGTGTTAGCTCAGCCCAGGCAGCTGCAACTGGCCCGCCACGCGTGCTTTGCATTACTCGCTGGGAACCGCACTATTTGATCTTAAAATGTTGTGCTTGGCCGCAATCTGCTCTTTGTTGCACCAGTTTGGCCCCCAGCTTTATGCAAATATAAGGCATACGTGGCTCTTGGAGCAAAGGTTAGGCAGCTTCCCTTCTACACCCTGCAAAGCTGGATAAAAACAAACATCCTTTTGTTCCCATCAGATGCATCCTATTGCACTCGGAAAGGCCTAACACTTGTAACTGTGGCTCCGAGTTTCCTATTTACAATGTATGTGCTGTTAAATCAGCAGCTGGTGGCCAGAGTCCCACCAGCTCTGAGAACCGTGGCTGTTAAGATCAGAGGTGCAGATGTAGGATACCGATTTTCATGGGACATGCAGCCACTGGCTTCTCTGCCCCTTAATTTTGTAACGATGAACAGGAGCTTTTCAACACCACACATACATCAAGACATTTAGCAGCTGGAACACCACCTCTGCATTACCAGTCTGTTCTTCCAAAATTTTCAACCCAGCCCCTGGTTCAGATATCAGATGCAACTGGCACATTAAGGAACATTTCATCCCACAAAGCCTTGCCTTTACACAGAACCTCCCATTTGAGCTCAAAGCATTTTATAAATGATGATTGTTTTCAGCTTCACAGCACCACAGATGGCACAGAAATTCTGCCATCCTCGTTTTACAGATGGGAGAAGGAGAATTTATGGGTGAGATCTTGCAGCATTTAAAGTCAATAGCAATTTCGAGACCAATTTCAAGAAAAGCAGATTTGAGGCCTAAAGTGAAGTTCACACAAGCATGAAGCAGAAAAGAAAAAAAGCTCAACTTTCAATCTTAAGGCTTAGCTGTAAATTCCTTGAGGTGGAGACAATCTCTTTTGCATATCCTTGAGCACACAGGGGCTTCCTCCAGGACCAGGGCTCCCATGACCACTACCATCACGGTGTTATAGTCACTTCAATTTCCCCATTTCCCATTCACTCCACCCTTCCTCCTCTTCGCATCTGGCTTTGTACATTTTTTAAGCAAAAAGGGAAGGTATTCTAGGTGCTCAAAGCCATCCTGTTAAATATAAAACTGCATCACGTGCACATATTCATTCTGAAATATTTTGCCACATTTGAAGCCTTAGAAGCCGCCTGCCCGGCCCTTCCTTCAAGCTGCTTCCTCCCTCTGTATAACCCCTGGCTTTGCTTCATGGCAAGGGAAGGATTTTATGATGCTTTTCTCTTTTGAAGAGGAACACCAGAAGATGCCTGGAGCTCAGCGGGGAAAGCTGGCAGGAGAGCTGCAGCTGACACTGTGTTTTGCAAGCAAAACAATACCAGGTAGGGCAGCGAGAGGCTGGAACTTGCATTCGTGTCTGAACTAATAGAGGCTCTAAGCAACCGCTGCCTTTGTGAATGCAAGAGAAGAGGGGTCACAGGCAAGATCTGAACACAGGATTAGCCATTGAAATCAGGCATCTGCAACTGGAGTCAAAGAGCTACAAAGGCAAAAAGCTCCTAATTGCATCAATAGAAAAAGGGTAAACTTAAATTATGCCAGGCAAATGCAGCGGCTAAATAAAAGGTCTTTTGTATCTCTTCATTCGTACTGCACGTGACAATTGCTGCGTAGCACAAGGTAATGGTTAATCCTGTTGTGCATTAGTGTAAATATCTTTGCTCTTACACCAGCGAGGGATTTGCCATTTCCATGCCAGAACCATGAAGGTAGAATCCAGTGGGAGACAGGGAGAAGCGAAGCCCCCCCTGTATCAAATCCCCCTTGGGGTGATGCCTCTGCCCAGCACTGGGGTCCAGGCTTCCCCCTGGGCTCTCTCAGGGCAGCAGGGGCTTCCCTGGGTCTGCGGAGTCAGCCTTGGCCATGCTCGCAAGAAGGATGGGTATTTCTCTTGGCTAGTCCCAGGATAAATCTCATTTCCTGCCTCCTGAAGAATGAAAATGAAGAAGATGGCAGCTCTCAGCACAGACCCACCCGCAGCTCATGTGGGTGCTGCTCCACGTGTCTGCCTGCAAAGTCATGCTCCCGACAAATGATGCTGCTGCAGAGGAAACATGGTTCAGGGGTTTCCTTAGCAAAGAGAGGCACAGTGGCATGAACCCAGCCAGCTGGGCAAGTGACCTTGAGCAGCAACAGATGAACACTCTCCTGGCCATGCTATTCCACACCAGCTCCCCATTTTTCATCTGGATTTACAGAGCTTTTGTGCCATTCAGCTAGGACATAGGCTACGCAAAGCTACCAACAGGTGCTGCTGGGACAGCCTCCAAGGGGCTCCTGTGGGACCTGGTGGGCTCAGCCCTGTGCTTTCCCATCACACTCTGCCTTGCTGGGCAGCAACCTCCCCAACTAGAGAAGCCCTCATTTTATAATCCGCTGAGCTGCATTTTTTCCTAAAGCGTCTGAAAACAGCTGCCTTGTGAAAGTAAGTGCCCTGGCCTTCATGTCCTCATGCTGGCCAGGAGGAGGAAGGAGGGAAGAGAGCTTTTGTTCTCCTCTCCACTATCACAAGAACCTCCTGCCTTTCACCTGCTGTGCAGCACTAGCCTTCCTCCCACATCAACCTGCTGAAGAAAAGACCGAATGCGGCAGGATGCAATGCCCTTCAGCATGGCTCCCAGGCAGGTACTTCTCACGTCGTTTTTGGAAAGCACAGAGGACCAAGGCAAGGGTGACAGTGACAGCAGTGCAACGGATGGAAGGGCAACGACATGGGCATCCACTTCAAATGCAGCTTTGTGTCCACCCTGACAGAGAGGAACTTGGGGCCAGGATTTGACTTTGTTTTGTTTTGGTTTGGTTTTTTTTTAAAAAAACAGGAAAGCATATTGTAACTAAACAATAGGAAAGTCTCCAGAAGGAAATGAATGGATAATTTATTTATAATGCCGTCCCCCTCTCGCATGAACACCTGCCACCAGGAATAAAGCCTGACATAACCCAAGGCAGGGGAGGCAGAGCTTTCCCACTGAAACACGCCTGAAGCTAAGCTTGGGCATGTGCTTTACTCATTATGTACTGACGGGGACTAGGCAAGCTCAACAGGATGTTTGTGCCTTTGAATTGCCCTAATTTGCAGCTTGGCTTCCACAGTTTGTATCACATTTCAGTCCCTCTGCTACTCCTCCAAACCCTCCCCTCTCCAGTCTCTGCTCTCTTACCCAAAAGACTATCAGTGGGACAATGACAGCCAAGCTCATGGAAGAAATGCCACCCTACCCAAGGGTGCCTGACATCGTGACAGACAGCTAAGAGCTATGCCAACATTTTTTTTTTTTTTCAGTTATGAGATTCCTACAACGCTTTGAGCAAGTAATTTCTTCTCTTTATGCCTCACTTCCCTGCTTAAGAGAAAGTAATAGAATTCCTCCACCTCACAGGAAGCTAAAAGGATTAAAAAATGTAAGGTTCTGTAATGCTTCAATCCCTGAGCTCTGTAAGCATGTCAACAGGCTGGCTAGATCATCAAACAGGACACAAACCCACTGGGTCCCACTGGCTGATGTCTTGAGGTCCCATTCAGCATTTTGCTTCTTTTCATTCTAGAGATTTCCACTTTTCATTCCAACTCTCATCAACTGCAAACACAAGGCTTGCAGCACGAGTACCTCAAATGTATGAGCAGGGCTTCGGCAAATATGAAGTAAGCCAAGAAAATGGAAGAAAAGGCGGAACTGAAGGCTGAGGAATGGTGTAGGGCTCCTCACTGAAACCTGCAAAAGAAACCCTGGCTGGAAGGCAGCATTTCCATTCAGATGAGCTGCACTGAAATACGTGTGGGTTATGGGGACCCGTGATCTCAACTGCAAGAAGCTATCACACATCTGAAATTGCACCTTCTTTCCAAAAGGCCAGCACATTTCTTTCTTTGGTTATACTGACCTTTGGAGAGAGGTATTTTAACAAACATGCACTTTGCATTTCAAAAAGGTATAGCAGGCAGATCCTGGACAAATTCCATGTATTTATCATGGTTCCAGTTCTAAAAATAAACATTTTTTTCACCCATTTGTTCACACCATCGTGCTTGCTGTGGCACTGTAATCCCACCAACAGCAGCAGACAGAATACAGAACAAGAGCCCTCTCCAAGGCTGCAGTTCTCCGGGGCGTGGGACGGAGGAGGCTCCTTAGCTGGGCAGTTGACCCTAAGCCAGACTGATCCTGTCTTCACTTGCCCTGACAAGCCAGGCAGGAATAACACCACAAAAAGCCCTAAAATGAGGGAGAAGAGAAAAACGTTTAAGGAGACCAGAGCTACAGCAGAGAGCTATGGCGAGGGCAGCCGGACAGCCAGAGAGCTCAGCCTTCCCGATGTGCCGTGGGTAAATTCACCCTCTGTATTAACTCTACAACTGCTGCATTAAAAGACATTCCCTGGCTCCCACAGCCTTTCCTGAGGACACCTTCCAAGTAAATTCATCACAAAAGACATGCAGGATCACAAGACAAGCAAATTACAGCGCAGCCCGGTGCCAAAAGGGGATGCATACTGGATAAAAGAAGGATGTCAAGAGAACAGAAATTACTGGGACCAGTACCCCTGGGTGAAGCACAGGAGATGTGGCTCCTCAGCACGCAGCTGGAGTGCGATCTCCCAGTGTTGTTCAGAGAAAAAGCTGCAAGGTAGCAGCGTGCAGCCTGAAATCTATTAACGCTCACTGCACAGGCGAAAGGGAATCCACCCAACACGCCTGCGTCTTATCTTTACGGCTGCTGCTTTATCCGTAACATTAGAACTTTTTGCTATTACAGTAGATAGATAGGTCGCTGCTGCTGCTGCTGCAACAACCCTGTTGAACATTAAACAAGGCATCTGGAGAGAGAGGGCAGGTGGCTTTTGCTTTGAAATGGGAAAATCCCAACAGGTGGGGACACTGAGGTCAAGTTTACTGCATGATCGCAAGTTTGTAGAAACAGCCTTCGCGGAGCAAAAGTCAGTCACGGTGCGGTCCAGTAAAAGCACGGTCCTTGCCACGCTCATCCCACTGCATCTTGACTGCCGGAGACGACGCAGCCGCCCACGGGCGAGGAGCTGGAGCCTTGCCGGAGGCTGGAAGGAGCAGGCTAGGCTGTTACTGCAGATAACAAATGTTAACAGTAACACGAAACAGGATTCTGCTCCGACGTGATCTTATCTTCTGAGAACAAGAGATAAAAATCTGTTCACATATAAATTTAGTGCACTGCCTAGACATCTGTGGGTTTTTTTAAATACAGAAAATGTGTCGGGGAGCTCTGCAGGAAGCACTGATGTCACCTATTCCACGCTCACCCGTGTGAATTTGTAAAGTTAGGCTATCAAATCCACTATGAGGCTGCTACAAAAACTGCTCTCATCTCTGAATGTCCTGCTGGCTCAACCACTGGAAAACTCGACAATTAATAAATATCCCCCTTTCAAAATCCTGTGGTTTGCATCATCGGTCCCAAGCCCTGCTTTGATGTAAAGGTCTCCTTGCCCAGTCCTTTAACCTGAGACAAATTTCCAGGGAGTAAAAAAGCCCCACATAGTTCATTTGTAATAAAGTGATGCAGAAATGAGGCCTTAATGGGTAACTGAAGAGCCTGTAGTAAATTGCAAGAAATGTGACATTTTTGAAGAGATTAATCTGGGGAGGAGGGGAGGGGAAAATAGAGAAGTTGGTTTTTTTCATTAAAAGAAGGCGTGCTGTGGCACTGAGGTAACTCTTAACGCAAACATTTAACGGACATGCAACATTTTTCATTGCAAAACAGTCTAGAAAAATCCCTGGCAGAGAACAAGGACTAACTTTTAGCTGGCAAAATCAAGTTGTATCTGTCTCCACAAGGATTTTAAAGCAAGAAACCCCTCTTGCTTCTGTGGCTAATACTTGAAACCAAACATTTTAGGGGGGATTTGAGAAAAAATAAAGCTAAAATCCATTTTTTTCTATGCAGAGGCTAATGACAGTTATTTTGGTCTTCTAGGCATTCCTCCACGAAAGCAGAGAGGCATTTGCCAATAGCATTACACCAAATCTTTTTGTTCTGATCCTTTTTCTCAAACTAGCAAACATGGGTAATTTCAGCAGTATCTTCCCGGCTAATCCATCCCCTGTCTCCTGCCATCTCTTCAGGAAATGATTTCCTGCATCACTGCTCCTTTCAAACTAAGCCCTTTCCTTGCAGTGAGGAGCTCATACTTACGCAAAATTCAACCACACCATTTAAAAGAACAGTTGCTTTGACAGGAAAGCCAATGCCAGACCTTAGCTCTCCTGGTTAACCAAACGTCACATCACGACACCAGCATTGGAGCCAAAAGGCGGCAAGTGCAGCTGAAATACCAATGTCTCTCTCCAGGATCCACCAGCTGGCTCAAAG
Organism: Baryphthengus martii; assembly: GCA_013396935.1. Classification (NCBI taxonomy): domain Eukaryota; kingdom Metazoa; phylum Chordata; class Aves; order Coraciiformes; family Momotidae; genus Baryphthengus; species Baryphthengus martii. The sequence goes on from VWZK01012763.1 coordinate 340,675, forward strand.
CAGAAAATAAACCATGACAGAAGGCCTGCTCCAAGGATGAAAAGTGCTGATAACAAATCTTCTACGACCTAGAAGTGATCACAGAGTCCCAAAGGATGGGGAGAACCAGCATTCACCCAGATAAAGCAGGAATACCCTCCCAAACCCTGTGCTTGACTTTACTTTTTCTGGTAAAGGAAATAAAAAAAAAAATAAAAATAAAAATAAAAATAAAAGTCAGTGCATGACTTTGATGGTGTGGTATTTTCAGAGCAAAGTAGGGAGCCCCAAGCTAAACCAATATGGTCTTGTGGATCAGGCTGTAGAAGCAGGGTCTGCTCTCAAAAATTCTCCTGCTGGGTCTGCAAGTATAGGTAAGTCCACCTACGCTACCTCCGTCTCGCTGTTCCTCTGTCTCTCTCCTGTTGTGCCTGCGTGAATGTATGAATTTTGCTGCAAAGTTGGCCCCATCTTTATTACAGGCTTTTAATTCTCCTGCATATAAATAGCACTAAGAATACACAGAAGCCAGCGATTAAGCATGGAAAAAAAACTCCTCTCCCCCGTATTATTAGCGAATCTGGGTCAATGAGTCTGCAACTCTAGTAACAAATTCTTAGACTTGGTTAATGAGAGACAGAGTGAGAGTGAGCAGGAGAGGGATGGAGAAAAGGCAGGGTTCATGCCATAATCCTTGCTTAAGTCTTTCAGCGCAAGCGATGAAAGCAGCTGCATGATAGATGAGGAGCCTTGGAAATGGCACAGCTTATTGTCATCTGTTATATGGCCTCGACACCCAAGTCCACTGGCTCGTGTCAGTCAGAAGGCCAGGCTCACGAGCCAAAGATCTCTGAAAGATGTCAGGGACTTGAAAGTCATAAAATACGGGATGCGAACCTAGATGAAACTTTTGGCTGCTGGCTAAAGACAAAAACATCTTGTCAAAAATAAGGTCAGCCGCTCTCACTATAGCTTTTGTCAGGAATTTTTGGGCTGTGTTCTCACTAATATGCTGCATATGCAATGTGTATTCTTTCACACACCAGGAGAGCAAACCTGTGGCTCTTACTTGATGTATTATGTTTTGGCAAAATTGTTATCTTCTTCAGAAAGTTAAGTTTAACTCCGGGAGAACAGAGGGCTACTCACCTCACTTTATCTTCCAGTCCTAAACTCAGACCCACAGCACAATTTTAGGAAGTGATCAAAAGCAGTGAGAAATAAGCACTTGACATCTGTTTAAGCAGCTCTGCAAATGGTTTCTGAGGACTGCTAGGTTGGGAGACTAAGCATTTCCCAAATCTAAATCCTCAGTTTGTCAGTCAGTGATTAAAACATGTCTGTGATTTATTATTTTCTTTGTTTTCTAGAAGCAGACAATAAAGTGCATCATAAAGCAGAGAGTACTAAAAAATGTAACACTTGAAGCTGCAAAGACTGGTCTGGAAGAATGAATTCAGCTGGAGATCCAAAGATGGGAGGAGAGGAGCAGAGATGTGGACAAAACTCCTCATGTTCTCTAAGGCAGTTGGGATCGGCTTTGATTTACTAAATTCATATAAAAATGAGGTCCAACTTCCATGGTTTTGCAATGCTAAACTATTTTTTTTGCTCAATGGGTCTTACGTTGGGCAGGTCTGAACCCCACTATCATCTTTTGATGCATCAATTTTGTCAAATCAAGTGTACTGTGTTCACTGCAAGTCAAATCCAGTTTAGAAGGCCGACATCCAAGGATCCCATTTGAACAGTGGCTTTGCTCTTATGTAAAGTGCTGTCTTCCCTGTGCATTACCTTTTTACACAGCCTGCCTCAAGGACAATCCCACAGTACATGTGTCAGAGTGCCTTTTTCTCTAATGAATGTTGCATTAGAGGAGAAGGGCTTGCTCTTCAGTGGCTCCAGTCCTCAACAGCATGGCTCAAACATAGATTTTCATGGCATCGAGACAGACACAGAGATATTCTTATTTATACTGGATATTGTGCCACTGAGGTCTGTCTCAGACATCCCTTCCTTCACGCTCCAGGCCAGCAGCATTCACTGCTGCAGTTAAGACTGCAGATGGGGCCTAAGAGAAACTCAAGAGACCCAAAAGCCCACTGTGTTATTGAGCGCTGCTGGTCCTGTGAGGCTTGAGGCCACCACATGGCTCCCGCTTTGAGGTGGTGAGGGATCCTGTTGCTGTATCTGCGGGAGACCCACCGCACGTTCCTGATGAATCACACTGCATAGAAAAGATCCTAGAGTATTTTTTACAGATCAAAAAAATGAATCTGGGTTTGTCTCCTTGCCCCCAATTCCTCTCCAATCATTAATTCTTTGTGTCCAAGATAACTTCTTCCCTACAGACAGAATAAACAGCTCAGAACTGTTTTTCAGAGCAATGCTTTATGTTATGTTTTCCTTTTCCAATCACAACTGTGATTTGTTGAAGAGTTACAAGAACACGAGTGGTGCAATCACTGACATTGAAACGGTCCATGCCCTCACCCGCTTCCCTCACTGCCAGAGGAGCACGCAATGACCATTAATGCAAATAGACTCCCTGTTTCCATTGGACCTCTTTTCTTCGGACCAGCTGTACCAAGTCATCTGCACTGGGATTTATAAGTAGTGACCATGTTATTCCAATGTTAATGGCTTTCAATGGAATTGGAGAATGAAATGCACTCCCTTTTAATATCCTCAGAGCAGCAATTTTATTCCATCTCATGGTTTCAATATAGGGTTCATGGAAATAGTGCTGGAGCTTGGCACATCCTTCCCGCAGCCTGTCAATGTGTCGCTTCCAGCACGGACAGGAACAAAAAGAGGGAAAGAATTTTGTTGTCTCCCTGATGCAGGAAATCCACCCATCTACAGACCAGCAGGGTCACAGCACTGCATCAGGAGGGCAGCTCGTGAAACAGCGAGAAAAAAATGATATGAAAAGTAAAAGCAGTAATTTAGCTTTACTTTGGATGTACTGTTCCCTGAAAACACCCTAAAAGCCAGTTTTTATGTTATCTTCACCCCTCTGAATGTGGACTGTATACAATTTACACGTGCCCTTCCCACCTCCAAAAAGCCTGTTGGGAGAGAGGCCAGTACAACAGCTGTGCTGTCAGAGTCCTCCCTAGGTCTGTGTGCATACCCACCGTGCCGTGTTACGAGTGAACTGTACCGTCAGTGACTCAGGTGGGTGCTGCTCTCGCCTGGAAGCGTTACGAGCTGAGCACGTTTACCAACACACAAGAAAGCTTTTCCGTAAGCACAGGAATTGTCCAGTGCCAGGACCAAAGAGGAAGAAAAGCTGCAGATGAAGGGCAAGCACTCCGAGCGATGCTACAGGCGCAGAAAGGAGAGCCTGGCCATTCATTTCTGCCTTCGACTTTTTCCAAGATAACCTTATGATAAAAGGAACAAACCTGCTATTTTTCTTTGCCTCAGATTCGTTACAGAAGCCTCTTTTGCCTTTATCTCCTCTCTTCATAGTGGTTCTAAGGTCTCTCTCTCTCTTTTTTTTTTTTTTTTTCCTCCTAATTACAACTTCTCTATACTCAAAGGACAGGAAAGAATCCAGTTTAAAAGAAAAAACAGTGGAGATATTTCAGTCCAAACTGCGATGGATAACCAGAAAACCATTAGACTTAACAGAGGCACCCATACAGGGCTTTTGATCTGTCCTAAGGCAGCCACAAAACCACAGGAAAAGGGGGAAAAAGGCCTCTAGGAAGATGTTCTTTCCAGCAAGCCTTGCTCCCAACATGGTGCAGCATTTTTAAACGTTGTCCGCAATTCCTTTTATATTTACACACAGTTTAAACAGTCATCTGGCAGCAAGAGGGGAAAATGCTTTGGGAGGAACGCATGGCTGAGGAAGCTAAATAAAGACGTGGCCAGGTCTTCAATCATCCTATATTTTATATATACAAAAGCTGCGATTCCACTAAGCTTTTCCGAAACAATATGTTAAGAATCCATAACAGGGCAAAGAGATGGGAATAACTGGTTGCAATTAAATAGGGCAAGGGGGGGAAGCACAGCTCTTCCATTCTGCCAGGCAAGATTCCCTGGAGGATTTGCAAAGCACAAAGGGACTTGTAGTAGTGGGAACTCTCGTGGGTTATAGGTACCTGCCCTGGGGCTGAGTCCAGCCTGTGCTGGGTGGGCTCCTGTTGGAGGCCAACGCTCTCCCAGCAGGGAGATATTAAATAAATTTAATACTGGCCAAACTCTCTCTCCAAGTGATCTGAAGGGCTGGTGACTTCACTCATGTACAGTCCAACCTATACAATAATATCACATATTTTGTTGGCTGTTTTAGTTAATGTTCAGACAAATAAGCTATAACTTTTCATAAATACAGTACATCTTCAGAAATAAAGCCAAAAATCTTTAAAAGAAAGAAAAAAAAAAAGAGAGAAGAGGAGAGTTATTTGCTGGTCCAGAAATGGAGGAAAACGTTCCACTAAAAAAAAGATGTATCTTTCTTTCCTCGGTTGAAATTTTTTCAAATGCATAGTTTTCTGTTGAGCTATGAAGCCAGTCTGAGAGGCAGGTGGTTGTGAAACACTTGGCTGCTGCATGGCTGAGCTGTGAGATCCTTTTCTATGATATTCACAAGAATTAATAAGAGGAAACAAGAGCCACTTCAAGACGTTAAACTGTCCAAACAAAAGAAAATACAGTCAAACCATTACTGGACACACAATGACCTCAGCCCTTTTCTTCACCTCAAATGTCTTCGATTATTTCAACACAAAAAAAAAATTTAAGCAACCAGGACAGCAAGAGAGGTTTATTTTTAAGCCTCCACGTCAATCTTCTTAACACCAGTGGGCTTTGATCCCGGCACACCTAAGTCAACATCAACATTTTTCTTCCTTTACTCTCCCTTTTTGGTGCCACAGCCAAGAGATGATAAAGGCAGGTGAACTGAAGAAATCTGGAGATGAGAGACAATTCCTTGCATTGCTGAAGATAAATGCCAGCTTTTTTTTGGCCAGAAAAAGGCCAAAGCCTTTTTTTTTAATCTCTCCTCCAGAGGAAGGAATCGCTCCCAAGAGGTGGGGTGAATGCGTGGACTATACAGCAAAGAAACGGCACTGCAACCTCAACAGCCACTGCCCATGGACACCTGCCTGCCTGCTAGGGGAGGTCCAGGCAATACAAAGTACTGCTTTTCATCATGTTTTCCCACCTTTTTAAGATGGAGCTTGGACTGCTGCTCAGCAGAGTGCACTTGGTCAATACCTTCAAGACAGTTTACTTGCAGAGCTGCAAGCTGTTATTTTTATAGCTGTGTTACATTTCTTTTGTGTTCTTCATAGATCATTTACACCTATAAAACCCCACTGGGCGGTCAAACAGCACACTTCTTAGTAACTACGAAATTTGAAATTTTAGAAATCCCACATGAACCAATATAAACAGCTGTCTAAAACCTCCCATTTCCACCCAGATGGCTCTTGTTTCAATTAACCAAACCAAACTTTAATTCAGAGACATTCACTGGCCCTGTTTGGATTTACTTGAAAAAACACACCTATAAATCTCATATGAGAAACTGTGGAGAGAAAGAATTTGTTTCTCTTTGGGTGGTTCTCTCTTTTTTCTTTTTTTTTTTTAGTACAACAAAATTTTATTAGCAGACAAAAGAAATATACAATTAGATGTTGACAGCTTAGAGCCTCTGGCCACAATAAAACACAAGCAGTGGCATGACTACATGCTGTTCCTAAGCTTCTTCAAAATAGATGGCACTGAGTGTCTCCCATGCGGCATGTGCCACTTGCATCATCTCCCAGGGACTTCCGAGCTGGAAACTTACTGAAAAAGGGATGCCAAATGTACAGAAAGCCTGTAGTCATCAAAACAGAGTCACACAGTCCCAAGTTCACCAGACACTGGTCATTATGGGTGCCACTGCTCACAGAGCACCTTCTTGAAACACTAAACCTGAGTAGTCACTTGAAGAGCTGCAGGAAAGTCCTCTCCCAAGCAACTCAGTCAACGCAGCTACTGGCAGAAAAGGAGAGGCTCATCTTCCCCAAAACCTCCCTGTATCCCACAGAAAGTCATCCTCTCCCCAATCAGACACGCTCCAGTTTGTTTAACCCCTCGTCTGGCAGCAAATTGAGGAATTGGCCTCAGCTGAAGTGATTTGCACTCAAGATGTCTAAAAATAATGCTGAAAATCCTCTGAGTAACAGTGGCCACGCTGGCACACCACCGTCGGCTCAGGTCCACAGAGGACTTCCAGCACTGACACGCTGCATGTGCCACAGCGAGGTGTACATGTCTGAGCTTGTCCTGATGGACAGGCAGACCAGAGCACCCACCAAAGTCAAACTCCTCACCATTTACTGTCAAAACCAGCCTGCTGCTTTCAAGAGCTGCTTGTGGCACGCACTGGGAAGGAAAGGAGCCGAGAAGCATCACAGTCTGTCTTCAGCATCACCCTGGAATGTACACCATGCCCCAGATGCCTGCCTTGACTTAGGCCTCCTTACCCTTTCTGTTTCCCATGTTTTAGTGCGCGCTGGAATATGCTCAAAACCACTGGTTCCCAGCGAGAAAGCCCCTTCATTACCAGCACAGTGAGTTATTTTCAGACAGCACCTGAGATATGGGACCAGCAAACCTTCTACCCACCAACAGCCCCAAGGTGGAGCAGGTGCCTGCCTGACCATAGCAAATTAAGGGATGCTTTCCAGCTCAACTTCATATGCACACAGAGCTCAGTGAGACAGCAGCATGTCCTCCTGTGTCCCTTTTTCTAGGCCATCCTAGTCAAGTAGGATCAATAGCAGAAACATTTCATGCCATTGCTAAACCACCAGGAACCCTCATCTGCACACAAGCAGTGTCACATGATCATGTATTAACGGCATATACGATCTCTCTGATTGCATGTCTTCCTCTGCTTGGAGAACACAAGATGCTGCAAAACAGCATCTTATTAGCCTGAGATGGTGCCTATTAAGGAGGAGCTGCTGGTGGGGCAATACCAGCAGACCCAGCCCAAGTGTGAACCTCTCCAAGCCAGAAAGATAGCACCAGGAGCCTCCCCGGCACAGGAATGTTATTCCTTGAGTATTGCACAAGCCACAGGCTTGTACCTAAAGGCCCTGACCTTTGTGCCCATCTTTCCCATCTGCCTCACATTGATGCATTTCTCATAGCAGCAACTGCTGAATTTGAATTTTTTCTGCAGCTCCCCATCCTGTCACAGCAGGGCAGGGCCACGGTGTTTTGCATGGGGACATTTTTTCCTTCTCTTTGTCAGACCTACATGTCTCATGTCCACATCGGGCAAAGCCTCAATTCAGCGTGTGCACCCAGGGTTGCATGGGACCACCAGAAGGATGGAGCTCAGCTGGCACATCTGCCTTGATCATTCCGCACAACCTCCGTCCTGGGATTGCTCCCCAGCGTGGATCTCAGTGTTGTGTCTACATCCCAAACACCACCTCTCTCACCAACCATGCCTTGTCTGAACATCTCTTTGGAGAAATGGTCACCTCCCTGGAGAAAGAGCATTTCAGGTCTTCAGACCCACAGCCCTCCAAGGCAACAGAGTGGTGAGCTATGACAAAGCATCACTCCCTTCAACTACTCTTGCATTGCCACAGAGACAGACAAGTCACAACTAGTGCTCCCAGAACCGCTGTTAGCCCCAGGGAAAAAGATGATGAAAAAAGACATGGAGAGCTTTGGAAGAACATTGACTTGGTAGGGCAGAGGTGATGAGTCTGTAGTGATGAATGATGGCTGGAGATGAACAGCAGCAATCAGTCCACAGTGATGCCCTGGCTCAGTACAGAAATATAGGCCCAGAAGGGAAAATACAGAGGTATAAGCACAGAAAGGTCCTTAGCACTGACCTACCTAACATTTCTGCCCATCACCTTTAGTCCATTAGAAAGGAGGAAATGAGGACTGCTGGACACAGGGTTGTGTTCAAGACAACGAGAGGCAGGGAGCACATCAGGGCAAGGGGAAATACGGTCAAGATCCAGATGCACACAAGGAAAGCTTCTCCCTCCTTCTGGGACTGTCTTGTGAGGTTGTACTGGTCATCTCTTCTCAAAGGAAAATCTGAGCAACTAGTTAAGGGCTGCTTGACGTGGTTTGGCGATTGATGTTACTGGCATGTCCATAGATTTGAGTATTTACAGGAGTACAGGTTTTTTGCACGGGTGTATAAACATTTACTAAATAGAAATGCATACAAAAAGATGATTTGAAAATAGTTTGTTTTAAAATGAGAAGCAGTTCTGACCTCTCTGGGAGGAATGTACCTCTGCCCTCTGCTTAGAGATGGTCAGCTGAATGCTTGAAGAGGGTGGGAGAAACAGTAAACATGCTCAGGGAGCTGGGAAGCAAATTGTTATTTTTGTTTTGCTTCTAAAACTAGCTTTTAATATTTCTAAGAGCAAGAGGCATTTCAAAAGAAACACGATCCCTCAAAAGTCAATTTTGAAAAGGGGCTAATTTTTAATGAAAATAAATTTTAAAGGAGAAAAATGTGAACGCTTAAGTGATAAACTCCATCTGTTCCACATGGGGCTGGTGCTTCAGGGGTAAAGGGTTTCACAAAGCAATTTAATAACTAAGCCTCACAGTGTCCTTGTGAGGCAAACAAGTCAGCAGCAGCGCCGGGAGCTCTGAGCCGTGGGGGGACCCCAGCCCGGGCTCCCCACCATGGCACCCGGAGAAAGGGAAATAATCTGCACTGCTATTAGGAAGTGCTGGAAACCGTCACGTTGCTTGTTTGAGGGAGGAAAGGAAGACTTTAACCAATTCATTAATTATGAATATTAAACAAACCAAGTTTTGAAGTATAGTTGGTAACAACTCAAACTTCCGCTATTGTTCTGCTCAGTAAAATCAGACTCTCCAGACAGCATCTGTCAATCTGATTGTTATGTAGTTAAATGAGGGAGAAAAAAATTGTTCTCTCTCACCTGCAAAAAACCTACCTGTGCCTTGTAATTATTTGCCTTGATAAATTTAATTTACTTGAGTTTTTCCCTTCTAGATTTGGCTGGTCAAGCTGAACTATAAAGATTATTCATGGAAAAGCAACTACAGTTGGTTACTAGGATACAAAAAATCACTTAGTACGTTCCTCCAATGAGTAATCCCAGCAGAACACAAACAAATTCAATAAATTATGAATTTCTCTTTCTCTCTTACATAAACATTGGGGTTGCAGAGGCATTTCTTGGAACTCTTTAAAATATATTAATATCTTAATTACTATGCAATAGCAAAACAATCAGAGCGGATAGCAGAGACTTGCAGGTGAGTGGCATCCTTTGTCTAGACATGAAAGTTATTTTGGAACAAGGCAGGGTGCAAATGGACAGCAGATTCATTATTGCCAGTATCTATGTGCAGACACTGGTATTTGGCACGCTCATACGCCTTTTCAAAGCGGATAACGTAAGCGGTAGACTAAGCTCATTTGGAAGAAGACAATCTCATTTCAGAAAAAAACCTCTCTTCCTGCACAATTCCATGTATACAAAAGGTCTTACATAAAAGCACTTGTTGCCAGATCTCTGAACCTACAAGGTGAAGAGAGAGATAAGGTTTCCTACGTTGGGAGGCGGCTGCCAAGCCCATCCATACGAGGCCAGCATCCACAGTGCTACACAACTGATGCTGCTGATGGGCAAAACAAACTGCAACCAGAATAAGTCTGGCTCGAGCCACTCAGCCAGTTTTGGAAACAACACCCAGACTCAAAAGATTGATTTTGGATACTTAACAGCATTTGGCTTTTTTTTGTGCGTGTGTTGTTGTACCTTGCTTTGTCTCTTCCTAGCCCTCATCATATCCCCTACCAACAGCAATCCCCAGGCATGACTCAGTACAGACTGCTCTTCAAGGCTGTGGTATTTAAAGACACACTACAGGGTCTGTTGGCTAAGATCAGTTTTTATAAACTTTAACCGAGACGGATTTCCTTGAAATTCTGACTTGTGAAGCATCTGTCCTTCTCACTCTCTCCCTTTGATCACATCAACAGCACAAGCAGTGCTGTTCTGCTGCTGGCAAATCACCCGGTAATCGCTATTTAAGATTCACAAATCAGATGCCAGTGTGAAGATCTGCCTCATACTCTTCAGAGGACATCTCCTTTCCAGGAGAGATCAAGCAAAATGCTTGGCATACTGAAATATCTGCAAGCCATCTTCCATGCAAGTGCGGGAAAGCACCACTAGCACCAAGTTTTCCCTTCCTGCATACATGGTCTCAATGTTCAACTCCTATTTTTCAGCCCTCTCTGCCGACAAGGCTCTCGTGCAGACCCTGTGCCATCTTCCCATGTCCTCGCAAGCTCGTTCCCAGGGTGTCCTGCACAGCCATGGAGTCCCAAGGAGCACCATGCTCCAGAGTAAATCCAAGGCTGATCATCAGATAAAAATAGAGCCACTCTGTCTATTGTGTAGTTTATCCCCACGAACCATCAGAAGAAAGTTATCTCTGTTTTATAAGCCACTGCACAACACACCAGCCAATGTTCTCTATCGCTAAAAGTGAAGCAACAGTCGATTAGTAAACTATTTCAGTTTTCATACTTAGAAACTGTTTCACTTTTCAGGACAAAGTAAACCTGAGTTTTTGGATGTGTTGTGAGGAAAGGACTGCCAAAGAACAGCTCTTTAAAGAGGTGTTTCTTGGGATCACAGCTCTTTGGCAGGAGTCTGCAGGTATTATCTAGTCCACCTTTACTCTCTGATGGAACCAGCTCTACTAATGCCATTCCTAGCTGATGAGTAACAAACTTGTTCTTTAAGACCTCCAGGTATATAGATACTCCAATTTATTGTATTCCACAAAGGGTTTGCATTGGTGACCCGCTCTAGAGAGCAAGTGCTCAGAGATCCTGATCCTGTTTCTTCCCAAACAACCTGTTATTCACTGCAGCCTCTTGTACCGCTCCTCTTAACAGCAATTTTGGCCACTACCAGGACACCAGACCAGACAGATCTCAAGTGCCAAGTGTTTTCTGTTATTAAAAAAAAAAAAGTAGCTCTATTCAACCATATCAAGTTCAAGACACCAAGAAATAGCAGTTTCCCCTCATTAGGAATTATGCTTTCAACTTCAGCATCATACCAAGGAGATAACTTTTGAACTCCACTCCATAAATTACAGAACATGTTAAGCTGCAAAGCGGGTGCCCCAATGAGACCAAAACAGATAACAGCCTGAGAAAAGCTGTTGTCACAGTGCTCGTCACCGCTGAGGAAAGAGAGATAAACCTGAACGAAATTACTTCATTTCTGCTGCCAAATGGGATATTCTGTCTTTTATCTTTGGCTTGTCAAGGCAGAGCTTGGCAGATTTAACATTCCTGTTATGGAGGAGGGCAAAAATCAAACAACTTTTTTTCCCTTGGCATTTGGAAACCTGATGGAAAACTTTTGCTCAAGGAAATTCAGGGTACAGAAAGGAAAAAAAGGACATGGTTTTGCTGGAGCAGGGAAAAGGATGGGGTCTGATCCTCTCAGTAGGAGATCTCTGAGCTGTACCACTGCCAGAGGTCTGAAAGAATTGAGAGAGAAAAAACTCCTGGGTGGAAAGCAAGCCCAGCTTACCCAAAGCAGAGGGAGGTATCTCCCTGGACACAGAGAGAAAAACAAATTAACAAGCAAGAAATCACTTTTTCCTCCCTCACTCTTCCCCAAAGCCCCGCTTCAACTGTTCAGACACCAGGAATTTAATGTTCCAGCACTCAGTAATTGAGACAACAGGGCATCCAGGTCTGAAGGGAAAAGCTGGCACAGGTATGCAGAGATAAAGCTTTCAACCAGATGTCTCGGTGCCAGTGATTCATGCTTTTCAACATATAGAGGGAAAAAAATATAGCCATCACCAAGACATGGAACAACCCAGAGTAAACAGCATCTCCTTCCCACCAAGCACGTCCTCCCATGAGCACCCATCTTACCTAAGGGTCGGTCAGGAAGGGATTGTCCCAGCTAACGACTCTAGGCATTTTTTCAGTATTTGCAGCATACAAAGAGGTGGGATGGGGAGGTCTTCGGAGAAGTGGCGGGACCTCGTCACCTAAGGACTCTGGGGCCATCAAGTAGTCATATGGACCATTGACACAGGGTCAGTCCCCTTCAGGACACAGCACATTTATGTTGCCAAGGGCAAGGGTGGAGAAGCTGCCTGAACGAGAAGACAGAATATAGTATGGAAATGCTCCTATAGCAAAACTTTCTCTAGCTGCTGCAGACAGAAAAGCCTCCTCAGGATGTGACATAGAGCCAGCTTTTGGCCAACCCTTCCAACAGGCCTTCAGGTTCCCACCTCTTTCTGCGCTGGTTGGTAAGTGAGCACACATCTGCCCTCTGGGTAAAGTCTGGAGAATGGTTCCCTGGCCAAGGTATATTTTGATGCCAGGAAGCCCCAAATGAGCATGTGGCCGAGGAGCTCATTAGGAGCAGGGAAAGTGCACGCTGTGAGTCAGTCGTGCGGTTTGGCTGCCCTGGCAAGAAGCAACAGTAGGCTCTGGATGCCAAACTGCTTCGGGCACAAGGAAGAGGAGAAGCAAAGTAGATAGGACAGACAGATATACAAAGAGGAGAGATGGAGGAGATTGCTCACACCTTTTCCACAAGGGAACTCAGATGGGATCTGACACGTGTTTCAGGGGATCACACCTGGCCTCATCCTATCTTGCAGCTCATGAAGGCAACCCAGCAAGCCAGCCTCTGCTCCTGGGTTCGCGCTAGCTCTACCCTTGCCTGGTTCAGCAGATTTGCTTCCCTGCTTCTCTCCTGAAGCCATCACATCCATCACAGTGACACACACTCCACCTTAGGAAAGCCTGCTCTTATTTTAGCTACCAACTCACACAGATAGGCTCTGTAAACAGTGGGAAGCTGATGAGAAAGAAAATGTTTCCTTTCAAGGCAAACTGTGCAGCAGGACACTGACTGTCCGAAAGTGCAACTCCAAAACTCAATGAGCTTGAATGCTAAACCCACTGGAGGACCAAGGTGCTTATTTGCATTCCTAATTGAAAAGCCATTGAATGTGATAGCAAAGAGGATCCTTACAAGAATGACAAGCACAGCATAAGCTTCAAGGTGACTCATCCTTTTCATGTAAAGTAAACATTAATGCTCGCACATTCAAACTTGCCTGCCTAAAGTTAAACACCTTAAACATACTTAAGCGCTTCCATAGGTTGTCGAATTCTAATATGCCAGGAAGCAGCAATTTCCTTTGCCTGCAGTGAGGGCTGAGAGTTTTGGCTACACACACAGACTTAGAGGTGTGATTTTAAGCGTCTACAGCAAGGCCAGATCGTGACAAACAGGTCCTTCTGACCTGCAGCAATTCTGTAGAGAAATAAAAGGGAAAAGGTGCTGTTTGCCAGATATCCTACCTCTTAGTAAAGCAATTCCCCTCTAGAGCGTAAACAATAAAACAGAAGAGAGGGCACCTGCCCAGCACTATCCGGCGTGAGAGTGGAGAGCAACAAAAAGCTCTTGCTTTAATGACACACTTGGCAACGGGCTGTGTGCGTCTGACAGCGCACTGGCCACGGGGCATGACACACCGCTCCACTTAGCACCGTCATGAGAGGTGATACCTTCCTGGATTCAAGTACAGTTGTTTCTTCCATCTCAACGGCCGTGATGCCAATGGCAGCGCTGAATTAATCGTGCCAGTTGGCTGCAGCACATTTTTGGGTATGTACTGTGCGAGGCTGGTTAAAGATAGTCCTCAGTATACGATCAACCTGTTCCAGTTCTAAATCCAGTGATGGCTGAGCAGTTTCATATGTTTCCTTTTGAAGAGTGGAAGAGTAGAAAGCCACAAAAGAAGCGTTGAATTAATCTATTTTTTTCCACTTCTATGACCTTCTTCCTGGAGATGCTCCATGCCTGCATGTTAATTAATTAACTCTCATATACCCATGTGAGCCAAACACTGTTTCCCACCTCCCTTACATACAAAGCAAAACTATGATAAAGCCACTTGCTCAAAGGTTACATAGGGAGTTAACAGTAAAATCAATGACAGACTCTAGAAATCTCAACTCCTGCACTAAAAGAGGCAGAAAAACAGACAAAAAAAGGGCTGTTATTGAGGCAGAATTAACACCTGTAATCAGTGTTGATGAGAGTTGAACCAAACCCAAACCAAAACTGGTCTGAACAGGTAGGTTTTTCTCTCAAACCAGAACAACCTGAAGTGTTATTTTGTAGTTTTGTTCAAGTCAGACTGGAATCAAATCAAACAATTTACTGAACTAATTTCCTACTCACAACACCAAGAACTCCTCATACATTGGATCACTAGCAACTAAAGGGGGAGGAGGAAGCAGAGAACAAATATAAACAAAAATGTTCCTTGAAGCTGAGATTTTAGTCCCTGGAAAAGGCAAAGATCTCTTCCCACTATATGGTCTTTGCTACCTATTTCTTACAAAAGAAAGAAATGTGTATGTTATGGTAACAGGCATCAGTATTTTTAAAAGGATACACAGAAACATCATCTTTTATCCACAAGCTGTAAATTCCTCCTGCTCTACTGTAATCGGGATCCTGTGACAATCACTATTTTGCAAAAGACTGGTAGATGGAAGCATCAGCCTGGTAAAGGTCTAAACTTGGGATTTCTGACTTGCTGAGAAAGCTTTAATCATTAAAAGCATTATTCTTAAGAATACAACACAATTTCTTGAAAATAAGAAATTGAAGTCACTTCTGCCAGAGCAAACCCCATTCTCCCTTGTGTTTACCAGATACAAATGCCGCTCATACTTGGTATTCCTCACGGTTGTGAGGAAGGCTGTGGGAGAACCACTGCAAACAGATCCCAGCCAGATTCTTAAAAGGGAATTTGGCTTCTTTGTTAAATACCAATGACCTATTTGGGCCAGGATCAACAACTGGATCCCAACTGGAAAAGCCTTTATTTGTGCTTCGGCCAGTGAGTGCCTCCTGTTTGTGCCGCCTGCCCTGCCGTGCCCCACCAGCAGCTGTTCATGCTCACCCCACCACCACGAGCTGTCATGCACCACAGTGACACTTGCTGTCTGCCCAACTGTCCCTGATGCTGTTCCTCACTTATTCCTGCACCTTACAGCTCCATGTAAGGGCTTCACCAGGTCAGGGGAATTCTCACGTCTCCCAGCCTGCCAGTCCACGAGTACCACTGGGCATCCTGGATCTTCAGGGGAGGCTTCATATCCCTATCTGGCTACTAACCATTTTCTGAGCCCTGTTCAAAGTATCTGTCGAGGAAAGCAATCATCACAGAGAAATTAACACGATGCATGACACTGGGATGCAGATGTGTGCTGCTTGCTTCCTCACTCATCAGTGAGTTAACTCAGGAGAGTAACTCTTCTGTGGAGCACCACAGGTAAGAGCAGCCACAAAGCCATCAAGCCTGATATTGGTATGCAACCCATCCACCACCAACATCTGCACAGCCTCCCAGCCCACTCTGCAGGTCAGGACATGTTCCGCCCATCAGCTGCAATGCTGCACACCTAGTTTATCACCTGTAGGAGACAGAAAAGCGGCATGCCTCAATAATAAAGAATTCACTCTTGCCTAACCACCTGCCCGCAAATCATCTCAAACAATGGGCAGTGGTAAAGGGAGGGAGGCAAGAAACAGCAACATCCAAGCGTAAATTCCCACACTACGCTGGAGATGCAGCGGGAGATTCTCCCACTGGAGATGCGGGAAAAGTCAGCAATGGGCTAACACCAAGCAGCAGCGGCCAGCACCACGGAGAAGCCCGAAGACAAGGAGGTCCCGCTCACTCCCCTGGGGTCAGGCTGGCTGCAGGAGGTAACCATCCACTGGAGGAATGTGTCATGTATCATTTAGCTGTCATCTAGATAAGAGCAATTTCCACCACCACCTCAGGACCGTTGTTAAGCGTATCTGACACATCTCGGCTCTTTTCCATTCAAATGCCTCCTCAGCCGGTTCAAATATAGAAGCTGCCTTTCATTAGCCCTAGCCTATTACTCATTTCAATACCACTCTGGTTAGAAAACTCGCTGTTAATTTGACAAAGCCTTCATCCATTGTGTGTTAACCATCAGATGCTTGGCAAACACAAGTTTCCCAAGCTCCCAATACAAATTTCTCCGGCACCGACAGCGTGTGCTCTTTTATCATTACATGGAAATGTGGAGAGAAAGGGAGAGGCTGTGCAAGGATTTAAAGATGCAACAAGCACATAAAACATATTTGAACAAATTTAGGTATAAAAATGAGTGGAGCTGCCTTCAATAGGATTTAAAATTGAATTCCACTATTTGAGAAGGATATTTCCATTTCTATATAAAACCTGAATTGTTGATTGTTCAGCTTTTCCAGGAGCCAAATGATGAAGGTCCCTCCATGTTTCCTCTACATTTGATCAGAATGGAAAACGCTTTCCACTTTGAGCTATTTATGGTTAACAAAACGACAAAAGGGGAACAACATCTATAGGCTTCTACAGTTAATGGGTTTAACACAACAGGTAGGCGAATTTTAGTTTGAGGGTATTCTGTTTGGCTTGATTTTTTAATAAATTACTTCAGCCCATGGAATAGGGGAGAGCAATTCCTCTATTAGTTAAAATGAGAGCAGAAGTGCACTTCTCAGTCTGCAGGGGTGAAGAAAGAGGTGCATTTTGGACAAAGAAGAGAAAAAATTTAATTCTGACCGGTATCTTTGAGTAATTCTAAATGGCTACAGCATTTATAAATACGATTTCATCCAACAATTCGGGCTCCCAGAAAAATATAATTTTCAAAAGGACTGTTCCAAGAACAGTTCTAAACTTGCTTCCCTCTGAAATGCTATTTGGATAATGAAAGACAAACAATGCATCTGAGCACATCAATATGAAAAACTGCTGAATGGTGTCCAACTTGACAAAACACAATTAGAAACTTCCAAACTGCAAACACCCCAAATGCCTTCTGCAGCCACAGGTTAACAGTTTATTTTTACTGTCATTACCTGCAAAAACTGAACACAACTGAATTTGGAGAAAAGACACATTTTCAGCATCTTCCAGCACATTAGTAAACGGTGTTCAAGTGTCCTGCACGTTTTTGCCTTGCGCAATTTGATAAATGTTTGCAAATGGACTATCCCCAGCAAAGTAATCCTTACAGACGGTCACCACCTGGCAGGGCAGGACAGAGATTTTCTAGGCCATCAGAAGAATGTTTGCATTGGGAGGTCTACGTAAATCAAGTCTTCAGCATTTTCCATCAAACTTTTTCTATTTCTTAACAACTTCTTTTGAAAGCACCGCTAGGAACTCTTTAATCAGAGAACTGCGGTACAACTGATGTCATCCCTTTTTTTAAATTCACGTGTGTAAGGCTGTGCGTATGAAGGCTGCTCAGGAGAGATTGTTCTAGCAATAGGCAGAAGGGCTGATACAAGTCTCAGCCTTCTGGAACAGAGCTCACAGCTAGATCCCACGTCCCAGCAGGTACAGATATTTTTTCTTCAGGAAGTTCTAGCTTTACCAAGGTAACCTCTCCTGACCCAACGATATTTCCCTTGCTTTCCCAGATTTTTTGCATGTGCCCCTTGACGTTGCCTCTGGCTGAAAAGCCAACCCACAAAATGAATTTTCTCCAAGGTCATATGCTCCTTATAATGCCTTTATTTGCAAGGGATTTAAAAAAAATACGAAAACTTCCTTATTGTGAAAGGAGCTAATTTCTCATTTAAATGTAATAGAGAACAAGAGGAGATGCAACGAGAAATCTAATCAGAGGTTCATAGCTAAACCATAAGCCTAGCAGCTTTATTTTATGCCTTGAAGGTCCCAAGCACCCTCTCTTTGCAAAGACAATATATGGCACATCCAAATGCAAATCTATTCCCTTCTTTATTTCTATATTCAGCTCCCTGGCTGATTACTGAGAAGCATGTGTGTGTGTTGAATAGGTCCTACTGCTTCTTTAAATAAGTTTAATAATACCCTTTTTATTTATGGGAGCCCAAAGTACAAAGGATGCAATGCAGGAGCTCTACAAGAGCTGAAACGAAAAGAAAAGCAAACTAGCTGAAGATAAGACTGGCAAGGGCTCAGTAATTCAATACTGTTGATTCTATAGAGACCAACTGCTTTTATTATGCACCACTTCTCTGTGGAGGAAAAGCCCCCACAATTATGAACTTGTAAAGGAAAAGAATCTGTACATCTCTGTGTAAGAACAGAATTCGCTAAAAAGGCAGTTTAAAACCATGACAATCTAGCAAACATTTCAGACCTGCTTTCAAGTAGTTCTCTTCTGGTGACTCTGAACAACTAACGTCTCTTCACATTAAAAAGTTGCTTTAAAAAAGAGAAAGGAACAAGAAAAAAAATCTAAAGGGGAAGTGCAAAAGAAAGCCCCTAAACAGATTCACTCAAGGCTGGGGATCACTGCTTCAGCTGCAGGAACAGCTCCACTTCACCCGCTTTTATCGCTCTCACATGGCCGAAGCTGTCCCCCGCCGATTAAGCATCCCCGCCTCTGTGCCCGTCGCGGTAGGGACCATTAAAAATA